>JABKBN010000017.1:0-170256 GCA_014182585.1 Eucalyptus coolabah
AGATATAAGATTGGCCCACTCACACGGGCAATCGCCTCCATTTACTATGTGATAAATAGAGATGAAACTGTTTTTTTAAGCTTATTATCTAGGTGATAATCGAGAGCTCAAGCTAAAAATATATATGTCACCTTAACTAAGTGTTAAGATGAGGACATGATATTTCCTATGTCCGAAAGTAAAATAACCCACATATTTTACTTTATCTATCTATGATGCCAGATATGAGTACCGATGAATTTTATGAATGAGTAGATATGTGAACTCAAGTTAGACATTAGGTATGTCTAAGCTATATCTGTACGGTATTGAAGGTGTAGACATACGCTCAATGGGAAAGGAGTTAATACCGTAATACATATTTCATACTACGTATACATGAGACAACCAATAAGAGTGGCAAAAGTTTGATCTCAACTTTTATTCCGTGTGAGACTCTTGAGGAAAAGAGTTCCTCAATTTTTAGTGCCCTCATGACTTTTACTTAATCTCAATATTTCTATTTAGTGTTTGCTATCTTAGGATGTTACCAATGGTCATGAGTTGATTCGATCTAATGGGACATTTCTAGAAAAGCAAGCTGAACTGAAATTGAGAGTTTGAAAGAAAGAGGAAGAACGAATTTGGAGAATCACATTGTAGTTTTGTATTCACTAGTCGACCAATTATGACTGTCTTTGGGATAATCATAATTGTGAATACTATATATATATATATATATATATATATATATATATATCATTGTTTAAAAGAGATCAAAAGAGATATAAATGTGATCGATCGATCTAGGGTACGCATACTAAATCTACTCGAGTATAATGAGAATCACATTGTAGTTTTGTATTCATCGGTCGACCAATTATGACTGTCTTTGGGATAATCATAATTGTGAATATATATATATATATATATATATATATATATATATATATATCATTGTTTAAAAGAGATCAAGAGAGATATAAATGTGATCGATCGATCTAGGTACTGCATACTAAATCTACTCGAGTATGATGCCCATTATGAGCTGCTATATATTCCTAACAGATATATAGCAACGAGCTCTCAAAGTATGTTGATCGCACGGATTATTCACCGATATGAATGCTGAAGAGAGGTAAAGAGAATCCTGTTCGGCCCACCATGTGCGAGTGGGAGATGATGGTTTTAATTATTAATGTGATGGACCTAAGTTGGCCCGTCCGCCCATGTTGGGCTTAAAAGCCCGACCCACAAGATTAGGGCCCATGGATGGAGGGATATGATGAAGGGGCACGTTTCTTTTTGGAGGGGATGTATATAAGGGAGAAAAGAGAGGGAGGAACACATTTTGGCATAACATACATTCCTCCTCCCTCTCTCACTCCAAAAGAAAAACAATAAGCAAAAAGGTGACGCCATCTTCCCTTCAAAGCTAATTGCCGTCATCGGATCGAATGGGATCGGTTTCTCTTCCTCATATTGGCGTTGGTGTTTAATCTGTGGCTAACAAGGTACACTTGATTCCGTGGTGTGCTTTAGGATCGGTGATGCATGTGTTTTTCCTGGGCTCGTCTTCCGCACAAGTTTAAGGGTTCGATTTAGTGTCAAATCTGGTTTTTGGGAATCCGACAATCCCAACACTTGCCAATAGTTCAAGCAAATGGAGGAGCTCCAATTTTGTTTAATCAATTCCTCATGATCATCCAATGGTGCTAAGTTGAATCATAGTATAAAATTGAAGATATACCTTCAATCTATGATCGATATAAGCTAGGATATGATGGAAGTGATTGAAGCTGAAATAAAAATTGCTTTAGAATTTAGGATTGTTTGATGAAATCATGAGTTGATTGCATGTTAGATTAACTTAGGATCTTCAATTCACATTTGGCCGAGACATCTAGGATGAGCATTAAGGACGTCTCAAGTCTATTTCATGTTAATTGAGTTTGATTTTGCATATTTAGGATAATTGTTTTTCAGAGTTAGTTCAAGTAATAGTTCAATTGTGTGACTTGTGTGTTCAATTCCTCTTAGAACTCTAGCTTGGTCAAATTTCATATAATGATTTTTGACGTTCATTAGTTGATACATAGTCCTAGGGTTAAGGCATGTTAGATGAATGTTGATAGGAGTAGATGGATTGAGTTTTCATGTCGATTGCTTTGAACTCTAATAAATTTGTTGTATGTGTATTAAGATGTATGATTACTAGCTTGAATACTCATAAGAGGAATTTGAAGATGTTAATAATGTGGAAAAACACGTAGAACATAGCTTCAAGATGCTTGAATGTGTTTAAAGATTCAGAGGAATTTCTGCAAAATCGGAATCTGACTGACTTTTGCATGTTCATCGAATTTTTTTGAGAAAAATTAAAACGAATTTTTGGGCACCAAAATTTTTCTAACCATCAGCTATTCATTAAATAAAAATTAGGGATTGATCCCGACTCATAAAAATATATATTAGTTAAATTGCAGATAGCTATAATGAAAATTTGTATATTATGAAACTGGCGGCAGACAGACTAAAATAAATGGTTACGAGCTTGATTTAGCTAGTTGGTTTAAGCTTGAGGTCAAAGAAAATTTGGACAAGCCCTTAAACATTATTGTTGTGATCTATCCCTCCAAGGCCTCCTCAAGGATAAATTTAAAGACATTTGTTCACAAGACAGTCCGAATTGGCATCCCAAAAGATGGCTCGAACATATCTTCTAATAATAATCTAAATCACTCCATCAATTATAAAAATGGTCTCTTCCAAGGCATACCTCACGTGACGTTGTATTTTAGTTTTTTGTTCTTAATAACTCAAGTATTTACTAGGAGTCACCATTTGCCATTCTTGATTGTCAACTAGAAGCCAATCAAGATGTGAGAATGTCATCTCGATTCCTACACAACAATAGATTTCTAGGAGTTATGACTTGATTACGTTAATATTTATTGAGAACCCTTTCGGTACCTAACTAGTTGGTTGCTTTCCAAAGTGATAATGTAATCTTGGTTTATCATATATGATCATGCAAATGTTTTTGTGGGTTCATTGAGGTTCTAATATAATCTTATCCTATTCTAAAAAAATTAAATTAACAATCAATATACTGAAATGCGGTGAGGAAAGTAAACACCCAAAATATTGAAAGCGCCTACCTAATGCAAGAAAAGAAAAACCCGATATGAGTCGGGCAAAGAATATAAATGGTTTTGTTATTGAGCCTCGAAACATGATCCCTTGGAAACTTGCTACTATAAACTAAGGTGAGCCTAAATCTAATGAATTGATTAAGGTGAAGCCTAAACTAGACTAACCTAATCATTATATTGAAATAGTGCGGCTAAGTCTAATTGATTTCATTAAGTAAACCTATGCTAATTAGCTAACAAATTTATAAACTTCATAAAATCAAAGGCTGGAATGGACATTGGTCGTTCACCGCCATTGGCTCTCTTTCGGCCACCATCCCGAGTGTCACCTTTTGGCCACCGTCTCGACGGGTGTCGATTTTCACCATTCATTCATTCAATCAAACAATGCATCCAAATAAAGCAAGCAATTAGCGACATTCAATTCGCCTCGCAATCTGCTTTGGAATTGACCATGCACATCGATTAACCCAACCTAACTCTCATTGCACTAAGGGTTGTTAATTAAGATTAACAAAATTGGCTCACCACTTGCATTCACAAAACCAATTACGTCAATCCCCAATTAAGGCTAGTCATCCACTAAACAACCCACCGATATATGTCATGAACCTAAACTATTCATCTAAAAACGACATGCAAAGGCTAACTGAGCATGCATGTAGGCCTAATGACCTTGAACAATCAACAATCAATTGAGGGCACCAAATTGGGTCACTCGTTCCTTTAAAGACAGATTCCAATTCATTATCTTTTGAATAAATTGAATGACCAAACGACTTGCCCATTGATCATTTCAGGCATCATTGAGAAGCTTGATATATGCATGTTGTAATTAAGAAGGTACGTCCATGATGGGATGTGAGACATTATTGAAAGGGTATGAAGTGAGAGGTATAAAAACCTCTTAGAAGACAACCGTCGTTTGTTGTTGTTGGCAGAAAGTACATTTAGAGAGAACGTACGCTCCTTTCTCTCCCCTTTCCATCAAAGGCATTCCATTTCACTTTTGCAAGAACAATCGGCATTTACGCCGTTGAAATTGGGTGTTTTCCTTGTGATTGTATCCAGACTAATGTGAGAAAGTGTTGTTCGTGTTTCATCAGCAATTCAACGTTCGTTCCGAGGCCATTTGCCGTTTGCGCATTGGAATCAGGTAAGTCGTCTTCCGCCAACTTGAATTCCAACATTGGTATCAGAGCCTGATCGTGGTTTCTACCTTGTTTTTCATCAAATTTTCTAGTACACCATTTGATATCGAGATTAAAAGTATGATATCTACACCGGTTGAATGTTTATCAATTGAAATTGATATGTGAATCGTCGAAAAATCGAACTAAAGCGAAGAACGGGTTCAGAGTCGCATGCATCCGTTCGGTTTTGGCCAATTTTTGAAATATTTTTTTGGCCAAAATCAACTTTTGAATATACAGGATGAAAGCACTCATTGAGATGAGTTCAATGGTGGTTCGAGTGCAATTAGAAGAGGCCGAATGCGCCCACACGCGCGGCTAGAAGTCGCTGCATGTGGGCCTCACGCGCGGCTAGAAGCCGCTGCATGCGGGCCTCATGCACCTGATGCACTAGGGACGCCAGCGCATGCACAACACGCGTTGGTCAGCGAACCGATGCGTGCGCATCATGCGCGCGTTGTGCGGCGACGCGACACTTGATGATGTCACGGATGACGTCATCCATCGGTTGGTAACCGTTGGGATGACGTCATCGATGATGTCATGCCGACGACAGTTGGCCGGTCGGTCATCGGCCGATGACCCGACCCGACCCAACCGGAGATCCGATTCGTGACCCAACCCGACCTCGAGATTCAACCTAATTTACTCGACTCGACCCGATCGTTGATAGTCAACGATCGGACCGGTCAACAGTTGGACTGGTCAACCGGTCCGGCGGTCAAACCGATCGGATTGGTCGGGCGGCTAGGAGTCATTTGGCTCGCTGGCGCGTGCGCCACATGCGCCGCGCACTCAAGTGGCGTGTGGGGGCGCGTGCGGGCTTCGATTGGAGCATGGTCAACAACGTTTGGTTTGTATGAATGTTCTCTACACTTTGTGGTATACTTATTTTATACTTTTAAATTTTATAAATGTATGAAAATGCGTAGGAAACCTTATGTACGCATATTTTTTTTGGGGTTTAATGTAGTTAATTCATTTGTAGCTTGTATTTTCTTGTGGTTTAGGAAATACGGTAGCTAGCTTGTGTGCAAATGATGTGATATATGCTGTGTAGAGCTTGGTTCAATGATATGATATATATATATATTTTAATATACTTGCAATTTTTTAGTTGTTATAAAATTCGAACAATGGTAGGAAATCCATTACATGTTGAATTGCGATTTTGATAATAGTTGAAGCGTGATTGTTATTCATACGTTGGTTATTATCATGCTATGCTTTTGTGTTAAGTAAAAATGTAGAAATTACATAAGGTCATGTAATTATTTTTCCTAGTGGGAGTTTGTAGGTTAGTAGAATTTGAAATAGTTCTCACCTAGAACTTAAGATTTGCGCAAATTAAACTATTTAATGATAATAGAACAATTGTACATAGAAGTTGATTGGAAACGTAGTGAACTTTTGCTTTTGTGTCTTTTGTTGAATTATATTGATTTAGTTTGTCTTTGTTGCAAATTAAATGTGTGTTACTCTATAAAGTGTGCTAGTGATGATTTTGCGTTTATTATGTCATATGTTATAACAATTGATTATGGTTTCAGCATCCAAGACCATTGTGGCTGACCTCAATAAAGGTAAGAAGCTGAGCGGTGACAATTATGATATTTGGCATCGAAAGGTTTAGTACATCTTTGAGGAGCAAGAGGTTTTGGAAACCCTCAACCATACTATGGATGAACTTGAGCATGGAACTTCAGCTTAACACGGGAGAGATCTGGAAGCTTATCAAGCTTGAAAAAGGAAAAATAGCATTACTCGCATCACGTTGCTGAGCTGTATGCAAGATGATCTCATGTGTAAGTTTGAAAGTTATGATAAAACTCAAGCTATGTGAGTTGCTTTGAAGGATAAGTTTGGGGGTACGTCTGCCACTAAGCTGAGGAAACTCACCATCAAGTTTGACACATTTCGAAAGCACCCAAATGTAACGATGAGGCAGCATCTTTGGAAGATGTCAAACATGATTCGTGAGCTAAGGATGGTGGGTCACTCCTTCACCGATGAATAGTAAGTCCAGGCTGTTATAAGGTCTCTTCCTGACAATTGGGAGCATATGAAGATTAATATGATGCATAGTGAGAATATTGTCACTTTTGATGATATTATGCATCACTTGGAATTAGAGGATGAGCGCCTAGAGGTTGCAAGATCCTCTACCCATGCTTATGTTGCTGAATCGAGTTCGCACAAAGTTTCGAGCTTCAAGTGCAAGAGGAATCTTCAGTTCAACAACAAAGGGAAGAAGACTGATTAGGCACCCAAAAGGGCTAAGACCTTCCGACACAAGAAGCATGGTGGGAAGAAGGACAAGGCCAAGATGGAGTGCCACAGTTGTGGCAAGATGGGTCACTTTGCTCGTGAATGTACTAAGCTGAAAATGTACCCTATTACTCCATTACTTTGAGTAATGCTTTTGTTTTTTAGTACTTTTGTAATGCTTGCTAAATCTCCTCCAATGTGGACTGTAGACTCAGGAGCAACAGATCACGTAGCTAGAGACCGAGAAGCATTTGTGGAGTATCGTCGGATACCGCCTAGAAGAAGATGGATATATGTTGGGAATAACTCAAGAGTTGAAGTGAAGGGTATCGGTACATGTAAATTAATCTTACGTGGTGGTCGAAAGCTATACCTACATGATGTCCTTTATACTCCAGATATTCTACAAAACTTGGTCTCTGTAATTATTCTTCTTAGCTTAGGTTATGTATTGAATTTCCATGGTGATTGTGTTGAAATTTTGTATGGAACAATTTATTATGGTTCAGGTCATGTATCGAATGGTTTTATGGTATTAGACACTGACTATGATCAGTAAAATGTTAATGTTGATGGTTGTTTTTCTTTAATTGCATATTCTAATAGCGTTGAGATTGATGCAAGTACTTGGCATGCTAGATTAGGTCACATTGGATTGCAAATAATGCAAAGATTAGCTAGAGAAGGCCTTTTAGGGTCACTCACTAATGTTAGTCTATCCATATATAAACATTGTTTGGCGGGAAAAATAACTAGAAAACCATTCGGTAAAGGGACTAGAGCTGAATTTCCATTGCATCTCATACATTTTGACATTTGTGGTCATTTGAATGTGATGGCGAGGCATGGAGTCTCATATTTCATCACTTTCATAGATGACTTCACATGTTTTGGTTATGTCTTTCTAATTTCCTATAAGTCAGAAGCATTAGACTGCTTTAGACGATATATAGTGATAGTAGAGAATCAGTTGAACAAAATAATAAAGGCATTGAGAACTGATTGTGGACGTGAGTATCTATCGGAGCAATTTAAGGCACTTTGTGATGAAAATGGAATTGTACAACAATTGATTATTCCTGATATTCTACAACAAAATGGGGTAGTTGAGAGAAGGAATAGAACCTTATCGGAAATGGTTAAGTCTATGATGACGCAAGCAAATTTACCTATCTCCTATTGGGGAGATGCGTTATTGACTGTTGCCTATATACTTAACCGAGTGTCCTTAAAATTGGTCACTTCCACCCCTTATGAATTATGGACTGGCAGGAAATTAGACTTGAGTAGTCTACGTCCATGGGAATGTGCAGCTTATGTTTATGATTCTTCCAATAAATATGACAAATTAGGTCCTAGAGGGAATAAATGTATCTTTATAAGATATTCTGAACACTTCAAAGGATACGTGTTCATAGGTGAACAAGCTGATGGAAGTATGACTGAAATGGAATCATGAGATGTCATGTTCTTGGAGAACGATTTTCCTAGTAGAGGTGAGATTGATAAGGACTTCCAATTATATGGGATAGTAGATCTTGATAACACACCCATTGATGTTGTAAAGGGAAATGAAGATTTATCTCAACACACAAGACCTAGTGGGAGTGTTACATGGCATGGTGAATTGAATTCAAGAGAAATTCAATTGCATAAAAGTAATTGTAAAAGTATTCCCCGTTGTCGTTTTGAGATTGAAAGGGAAGCATTTATGATTACTCAAAAAGACAATGCTGAGCTTAAGACTGTTCAAGAGGCTCTCTCATCCTCTGATAAGGAAGAATGGAGAAAAGTTTTGGAAGATGAGATGGAGTCTATAGGGCAAATCATGTCTGGGACTTGGTTGATTTACCACACAATCGTAAGGCCATTGGAAACAAATGGGTCTTCAAGATTAAGCGAAGGATGGATGGATCCATTGAAAAGTATAAGGCTTGCCTTGTGGCGAAAGGTTATACTTAGCAAGAAGGTATAGACTATGAGGAAACATTTTCACTAGTTGTAAGGTTTGCCTTAATGCACATTATTCTAACCATCGTTGCACATTTAGATCTTGAATTACATCAAATTGATGTAAAGATGACATTTCTCAATGGAGAGTTAGATGATGAAATCAATAGGTTTCATAGCTAAAGGTCAAGAGTATAAAGTTTGCACGCTTCATCGCTCAATATATGGCCTTAAGCAATCATCTAGACAGTTGTATCTTTGTTTTTATCAAGCAATAATAACTTTTGGTTTCACAATGATTGAAAAAGATCACTGTGTATATGTCAAGCGGTCCAAAGATAAATTTATGATTTTATCACTTTATGTGGACGATACTCTGTTGGCTGGATGTCACGCCCGATCCTCAGGCACGCACACATCCTTTTACTTGGTCGATTTTAAAATGCGATATCCCAGGACAATGTATCGCCGACCCTTTCAATTATTATGCACATGCGGAAGCGATTATAAATCCCAGACAATAAAACGATGGGATAGAAAAGCGGGCCATATTTTTCATATTGAAATTTATAACCAAACTTTTATACAAACCACAATTCACTTCATAACTATTCACATCAAAATGGAGATCTCAAAAGAAGACAGAAACTTAGATCAACTAGGCCGTATTCAAGGCCCCTCTCAGAATTGTCTTCTTCTTCCAAAAATCCTTCTATTCAGGTTTCACCTCTGAGTTGTCCTTCTCAGATTCCTCCTCAGCTCCTCAACGGGGTCCTGAAATGTTTTTCCCCAAACCGGGATGAGACTATGTCTCAGCGAGTTCTACCCTATTAAGTCCGATTAGTAAACCATTATACTAAAGGCTGCCTAAACACGCATGGGTCAGAAGACATACCTTAGCATCAGATCCCACCTGCAAGTTAGTACAATTCACAATAGGCACTCAAGCAATCATATCACCGATCGAAACATCGATCAAATCGACTTAGTCGATTACATGCTAACAAGACCACTCACGGTCATTTCCATTCAATCAATTATTTCACAACAATCGGATCAATTCATTGGTCAATGGAACTAGTCGATTACATGTCAGACGGACCATTCTAGGTCAATACTCTCGGGCGTCAAGTTCGCCAAAGTGATTTATCCACTAGACAATTGCGTGCGTTCTTTAAGGCGCTGTTTTCGCCAGTGACCTCCTTAATCACCGAACCATGCATGCCTATGACCATGTACTCAAATAGACAATTGTGTGCGTTCTTTAAGGTGCCATTTTCACCAGTGATATCCCAAATCACCGAACCACACATGCCTACCATGATCTATTCAATAGACAATTGCGTGCGTTCTTTAAGGCGCCGTTTTCGCCGATGATATCCCAAATCACCGAACCACGCATGCCTATAACCATGTACTCAATAGACAATTGTGTGCGTTCTTTAAGGCGCCGTTTTCGTCGGTGATATCCCAAATCACCGAACCACACATGCCTACAACAATGTATTTAATAGACAAGTGTATGCATTCTTTAAGGCGCCATTTTCGCGGTGATGTCCTTAATCACCGAACCATACATGCCTATAACAATATGAGTACTAGACCGATACGTGCGTTCTTTAAGGCGCCGTTTTTGCCAGTGATATCCCAATCACCGAACCACGTAGGTCCACAATAACGTATGTACTAGACCAATACGTGCATTCTTTAAGGCGCCGTTTTCGCCAGTGATATCCCAATCACCGAACCACGTAGGTCTACACACTGTGTCTAATTAGTTCAATCCCAGAGTATTTCCAATTCTCTCATAATTCCATCCACTTTACAACTCAATCAAAGCATTATAAATCTTAAACAAACATACTCGGCCATCTACCAATCAATCATTCTATCTCAATCAATTCCAAATCAATTTAGGGTAAATCCTAAAACATCACAATTTATTTAATTCCATACAACGTAGAGCTCAAACAAATAAATGAACTGTGTTACGACGATCAACATGAGATTTCGGTCGTCAGCCATCAAAATCTTAATTTCCGAAAAATAAATAATTAATTAATTAATTTCGAAAATTAATTAATAAATATTAAAAATTTAATTTAGCACAAACTAAAACTCAATTAAACAAACGGACTTCACCACGGTCATCAGCATAATTTTTCGGTTCCAGGCCATCTCAGTTGAATTTTCGGAAAATAAATAATTATTTAATTTAATTTCGAAAAATAATATTTAAATGCCAAAAATCCCACTTAGGCCCGAATCGTCAAATTGAAGCCTGATTAGGCGTCGGAGAATTCCCGAGATGTTTCCAATAAATAATAGACCACGTCTACTTGTTAATTGCACAATCAATTTATTTAAATCGCATCACAATTGACTAATAATTACTAATTTATTCTAATCTAACAATCTAAACATAATTAATTAAATCTAACCCAACCTTAAGCATAATTAGCCAACTAATCTTGGATTAGTGAGATTACTTACCAAATTGCGCGCAAATCGGATCAATCCGACGGCGGCGACGCGAGGAACAATTATTCCCAAAGCACGGCTCGGGTTCGGGGCCGGGAAACGGCCCAAAAGCGGGCCCGAAGTCGCTGAAACCCACTCCGTGGGCTTGCTGGTCGTGGCTGAATGGAGCCGCTCCGGCGGCTAGGGCGGCGAGGGGAAGCCGACGGAGGGCGAGGGGGTCGCGAGGGTTGTCGGCGGGGCTAGGCGGTGGCCGGACGGGGGCTTATTGGGGCGGAACCGAGCTGGGTCGCGGCTGGATCGCGCGGCCTGTGTGCGCACGGACGGGTGGCTGGACGACGGCGAGCGGCGGGCGCACGGGCGCGGCGCGGGCGTGCGGGGCGGCGGCGGAACGGGCAGCGACGGGGAGCTGCGATCGCGCGGCTCTGCTCGAGCTTCCTCCTCTAGTTCGCTTCTTCGGATGCGTGGGGAGGAAGAAGAAGAAAAAAAGAGAGAGAGAGAGAGAGAGAGAGAGAGAGAGAGAGAGAGAGAGAGAGAGAGAGGACAGAGAGAGATAACCTTTTGACTAGTCAAAGGTGAAAAAGAAAGAGAGAAGAAGAAACCAATTTGAAATTGGCAAGGGGCATTGGTGGTGGGGAGGGGGATTCGCATGAGAGAAAAGAGGGATGGAGAGAGAAAAGAAGAGAGAGGGAGAGAAAAGAAATAAAATAATATAACACCACATGGTCTTATTTTATTTTCTTTTCTTTTCTTTTCTCTTTTCCTTTCTATTTTCTTTTGGTCTTTGATTTTCCTCCGATAATTTCTTTCTTGAAATTTCAGACTCGTCAATAAATTGACAAGCGATGAGACAATGTCCTAAAAAAAAAGATTGACACACTTAAAATTCGATTCCCGAAATCGAGTTTAATTTCATGGTTAAAAATCAATCAGACGTGATTTTACTCCAATCCAACAAATTGAGTAGCTTTTAGGGATTTTACTGCAGATATGTCCCTTAACGGCTTCACTCAATAGGTTAGTTAACTCGTGAGTGATCAGCTCAGAGAAAAAGGACCGTAAACACGTCGACGAAATGCCCATTTCACTTTATCGAAACGGGGTCGAATTTCAGGATGTCACACTGGAAATAATAAGATTTTAGTTATCACCTTAAAAGAATGGTTGTCTTCCATTTTTGAGATGAAGGACATGGAAGAAGCTACTTATATATTAGGAGTTAAGATTGAAAGAGATCGATCAAGGAAACTACTTACTTTATCACAAGAGTTTTATATTATGAAGATTCATGAGCGTTTCAATATGTAGCATTGTAATCCCATTGATACCCCTGTCATGCAAGGTGAAGGCCTAAGTACTGAGATGTGTCCTAAGATTCCAGAAGAAATTAAAGTGATAGAAACTGTTCCTTACGCTATGCGGTTGGAAGTTTGATGTATGCTATGATGTGTACTCGACTTAACATATGTTATGCCGTGGGATTGGTGAGCCAATATCAATCAAATCTTGATCAAGCACACTGAAAAGCAGTGAAGAGGATCTTGAGATACTTGAAGGGCACCATGGACTATCAACTTTGTCACCAAGGGAATGATTTACGCTTATTAGGCTATTCAAATGCCGATTGGGGTGGAGACTTGGATGAGCGTAAATCGACTTCTGGATATGCGTTCTTGCTTAATAGAGGTGCGATTTCTTGAAATAGCAAGAAACATACATGCATGGCCTTGTCTACGATGAAGGTAGAATTTATTACATGTTCTGCCGCAAAGTGCAAGAAGCAAGTATGGCTAAAACGTTTCTTGGAGAATTTAGTCTTTATTATCAAGTTCCAAAACCGGTGACAGTTTATTGCGATAGTCAAGCAGCCATTGTCTATCTGAAAGATCCCAAGTATCATGGAATGACACAGCACATTGATATAAAGAATAACTTCATTAGAGATATTATAACGCAGAAAGAAGTGATCCTGCAATACATTTCAACCAATAGAATGGTTGCTGATCCATTTACGAAGGCTATTCCTAAAGACATATTCTTGACCCATAGGACGTCACTAGGATTGCGTAGAATGTGATATCTGTTATTGTAGAGGATCATTGGTTTATATATTTGTGGACATATGTATTGTACTTGTTTATTTATTAGTGATTTGATGTTTTATTAATAAGTACAAATCAACTATGAGACTAGCACAAATACATTTGTATTATTGAAAAATATGTCAGCATGCAATGATTGGCTTACTCACACGAGCAATCGCTTCAAGTGCTTTAGATAGCACGTTGAGATGACACGTTATGTACAAATAAATGCTGAAGAGCAAGTCTGGTACATAAAATATATCGCCTTGATTGGAGTTAAGATGAGGTATGTGATTTATTTATAACAAGACCGAACATGATATTTCCACAATCATGTATGCCTAAAAGATGCTGAATACAAGTACTTAATTGGGCACTATAGAAAGTGAGCTGATATAGCACTCGGGCTAAACATGAGTACGTAAGAAGCACGTGACTATATTTAGGCTAAAATCTGTATGGTGGATATATTTGATAAATGACATACGCTCTTATAAAAAAAAATAATCCATTATAGCATGTAATTCATACTACATGTGTATTGTATGACCAATAAGGGAAGATGAGTAAAATTATCCCTATTTACTCATTGTGTGAGCCCTTGAAGTAATTTATAATTTACCTCAATATTGTGCCCTATGTTACTTGACTATGTTCTCGAAGTGAAAGATCAATGTTGCTACTTTAGCATATTATGGGCGGTCATGAATAGATATGGCCTATGGGACATGTCTAGGAAAGCAGTTGTTCTGAAATTGAGAGAGACATGAGTGCGAAGGAAGACTATTGTTGTTTTATATCCACCACATGTATTTACTGGTCGACCAATTATATCACCCTATGTGGTTGCGGATGTAATTGTAAATACATGATGTTTTTGAGGATAGTCAAATATAGCCTTTAAGGGATAAGTATACTTGGATTGATGTAACAAAATATGTCTGGGGTACTGTGAGATATCGATTGTTTATTTCTTTTCGGGGTTGTAGCCATTATGTCATCCCTAATAGGTGCATAATTTGAGCTCCCAAGTGCAGGTGTACTCATTGGTCGCACGGCTTATTTGCCAGTTTGAATTGTTTTGTAAAGTTGATGAATGTTGAGTGCTTTATATTCTTGATAGAGAGTTATCAAGCCCATCATGTTCGAGTTTGAGATGTTGTAATTAAAAAGGTACGTCCATGATGGGGTGCGAGACATTATTGAAAGGGTATGAAGTGAGAGGTATAAAAACCTCTTAGAAGACAACCGTTGGTTGTTATTGTTGGCAGAAAGTACGTTTAGAGAGAACGTACGCTCCTTTCTCTCCCCTTTCCATTGAAGGCATTCCATTTCACTTTTGCAAGAACAATTGGCATTTACGCCGTGGAAATTGAGTGTTTTCCTTGTGATTGCGTCCAAACTAATGTGAGGAAGTGTTCTTCGTGTTTCATCGGCAATTCAACGTTCGTTCTGGGGCCATTTGCTATTTGCGCATCGGAATTAGGTAAGTTGTCTTCCATCGACTAGAATTCCAACAGTGTACTTAATTTTCCTTACAGACCACTTGACCCGGTTCCAACCCTATGGACCTGAAATTGATCCGGAATTGACATTGCCCCTGATTCTGACCGGGTTCCAACCACAGAATTTTAAAAACGGGAAAAATATCTAGAAAATTTGAAAATCCCGCCAAATTTAACAGACGACTAGTTAAACATGTGCTCAACAACTTTCATGTTTTGACTTTTGCAAAATGTCCTCAAACTATGTCAGTTTTTCAAGAAGTTTTCCCAGGGACTCAATTGAAAACAGTTTTGTAGGCCAGAAATAACCTTGTCAGATTTTTGGCCAAATTGACCCCTAAATTTTATATTAAGTCCTCAAACTTTCCAATATACTCAATTAGACCCCAATTAACAACTTTCTAGTTTTGAGTTTTTTCAGAGAAGGACTCCTGCTATTTTAATTTTGCGAAATAAAATCTTAAGAAATCTGGAATCAGTTTGAAGATCAAGCGCAAAAGATTTACGTTACTTTCTGGATGCGGGTTTTTGTATCAAACGATTTCGGATTATTATAAAAATTATATCATTACAGAGATCTCGATCTCTGGGAGAAGCGATATCTCGCGAAGATTTTCGAAATTCTGACCAAAAAAATTCTATAATCGAAGAACGCACAGAGGTCAACACTGCTCCGAATTCCAACAAACCTCAAACATCAACAAACTTGCAATCAATCTATTTCGTGCATCTACAAACTTATTTCCAGCACATTCTATAAAACTTCATTCCACTTCAGCAAACCTCAGCAAAGTCCATGTGGAATCAAGAAAATTTACCTAGTTTTTTTCTTAAAAAAATTCTCAAGTGGAGCAAAAAACGTATCATTCAACATACTCCAAGGAGAATTTATGGTCTTCAAGAGACACTGTGTCTGAGTCTTTAGACGATAATTCTCTCGATATGTAGAGTCTTCGCCTACCCTTCGATGGTAGTTTTAGTGTTTACAGAAACCCAAATCGTTGAAACCCAGTCCTTTCTCTTCTTCTCATCTTCCGATTTTATCCGCTGATGATTTCGCTGATGACAGTTGTGGGTTGCATCTTCTCCTGCATGCTGGTGGCCCATCGAATGGTACCCAGTTTGCTCTCCTGATCTCTTGCCCTTGCAAATCGGCCGATCGCATGCTTCCTTTATCCTTTAATTTCATTGGTGATAGTTTCTATGGTATATTCTGTGTGTCGAGGAGGGAAGATGGAATGCCGTGCCTCTCTTGAAGTTGACTGTGACGAATTCTGTTTTTACTCAAGTGGGGATTGATTTCCATCAGAGAATTCCCTGATTTTCTTCTGAATTCGATTTGAATCAGTACCGCCATCTTTATATATAATCTTACCTGTGCCAACCAATGGATTGCGTGTTCCTTCAACACTGCTCTCGATTATTTTGAAGTGCCATTTCTTTCTGGCTCTGTTCCGATGGCTTCAGAAGACAGTGACGAATCTTCAAGAATCGCTGCTTTATGTAAAAGGTTGGGGCGTCTATGTTCTGCACAGGAAATAGAAGTATGGGACGAAGCCCCTATTAGAAAAGTTAGAGGAATGCCGATTGTTACTAGTAGGTAAAGTCCTCTCGAAATCTAGTGTTAACTTAGTAGCCCTCCAGAGCACATTAAGGCGGATTTGGCGAACGGACTATGTGGATATATCTCAACGAGAGGGCAGCCTGTATATAGCAAAATTTAAGTCAGCAACTGACCAACAAAGGATTATGGCAGGAGGACCATGGCTCTTTGCAAGTCAATTAGTCATTTTCAAACAGTGAATTCCTAATACACCTCTACACTGTTATGATTTTAGTCGACGTGCTTTATGGGTTCAAATCTTTGGGCTGCCATTAGAGTGGAGTACAGAGCAGATGATTTGCAAAGCATTGCAGCAAGTTGGTGAAGCCATAGAGATAAAGGCTGACCTTACTGAGAGCTCAGTCTCAAAAGCGGCAAGGACAAGGGTTGAAATAAACTTGGCTGAACCTCTATAGTCTGGTAAGCTAATATGCATTGCTGGCCGCACAATGTGGCTCGACTTCAGATACGAAAGGCTGTCCCACTTTTGCTATTCATGCGGGAGGATAGGCCATTATGCCTCATATTGTCCAGAATATCTATATGAAGAAGCAAAAATAGATGGGAAAGATAAACTGGCATACAGGCAATGGTTGAGAGCTGAAGTCCATGAACAGAGTCCTTATTAGCAAGCGTTCTACCAAACACCTAAACATGTACCACAGAATGAAGAAACAGTACCTAAGACACCCCCCGCTCTACTGCCAAGTGTTCCATTGTTGCCTAACCCACCTACTGCCAATGAAGTAACCTCGCCAGTTTTAGCAACTCAACCCCCACATGAACAACTACCACCTCAGCTGCAACTTCCACAGACTTTGCAGCAACTGACTCCAACTCTCACGACAGCTTTAATCCTTGCAATTGAGAAGCAAATGGGAATCATCCATCTGTCCAAGGAAATGCAAAATACTAACAAGCAGAAGACTATCGGAGCCAGCCCCAAGGTGGGATCAGCTAAAAATAGAAGCGGTACACCCCTTATGGCATGCAACACTCGTCATTACATGAGTTTGATGACACTCAATTTCTGGATACACCAATTCTCAATGCAATTGAAGCGAATCAATGGGCGTCAGTGGCTAGCCCTCACAAGCCACCACAGCATAAATGAAGTTCATATGTTGGAACTGTTAGGGTTTGGGTTCTCCTCTGACAGTTCGCACTCTAAAGGCCTTAGTGGCTACCAAAAAGCTTGATTTACTTTTTTTGGCGAAGACTAAGACTCAGGAGCCGGTCATCCTCAAGATGAAAAGGCTTTTGAAATTTAGTAATTGCTATGTGTGTAATCCTGTTGGATTGGTTGGTGGACTAGCTATGCTATGGAATGACGATATTCTAATCCATATAGAGAGAGCTACTTAGCATTTTTTTGATACAACCTATACAGAGGTTCGAGTGGGGACTTCTATGCGTCTAACTTGTGTTCACGCTCCAGCAACCTATCAGCTACGCCAACAACTATGGATAGATCTTCGTCTAATTGCTTCCTCAAATGTTATACCCTGGGTATGTGTGGGTGACTTTAATGAAGTTCTATTTCCTTGGGAAAAAGTGGGCAGACGAATGGTTGAACCACATCGAATGTATTCCTTCAGAGAAGTTTTACAGGATTGTTACTTAATGGATATGGGTAGTAAGGGATGTGCCCACAGCTGGATGAATAATTGTCTTGGTGACGACCTAGTTAAAGAATGGTTGGATTGAGTTTTGTGTATTATGGAGTGGCGTATTACTTACCCTGAGGCTGAGGTGTATGCACTTCCACTAGTGGGCTCTGATCGTAGCCTTCTTTTTATTGACTATGGAGGCCCGACCAAGGAGACAACACAAAAGATTTATCTTTGAGGCTTACTAGTTGTAGGAAAAGGACTGTAGCGAGGTGGTTGAAAGATCCTAGCATTCCCCATGTGCTATTACTTCTAACCTACCATGAAGACTACAATAGGTCGCTCAAGCACTTACCAAGTGGAGTCGATCTAAATTCTCAAAGGCAACTAATCAAATATCGCACCTGCATCAACAACTTCAAACACATATCAATTCCCCCAACAACTACGGTGATGAGTAGCAAATTATAAATTTGAAGATGGACATTCACAGATTATGGTAGCAGGAGGAATATCATTGGGCTATGCAATCCAGGGTTAACTGACTTACCTGGGGGGATAAGAATACCAAATTCTTCCATGCGACAACATTACAGAGGTGAATTCGAAATCGGATAAGAATGTTGAAAGATGCCGATCTCACATGGATTCGGGACGATGATCGTTTGAAACACATGACAAGGAATTTCTTTTCAGCACTATACACATCAGATGTAAATCGGAATTATGGTCCTATTCTTGCAAAATGCCCACCTACTGTTACTCTAGAAATGAACAATATCTTAATGGCCCAGCTTACTCGAGATGAGGTATGGCACGCCACAATATCATTAAAGCTGTTGTACAAGCGATACCACAATATGTCATGTCCATTTTTAAACTTCCAGTATCGATTTGCAAAGCCACAGAGAAGAAGATTGCTTGCTTTTGGTGGCAGAATGACAATAGTAGATCAGGTATCCATTGGACACAATGGGATGTTCTAAAGTGATGTTAAGAATCAAGGCGGTTTGGGTTTTCAAGATCTTCTAGCTTTCAATAAGGCAATGCTCGGTAAACAGGCCTAACGCTTAATACAGAACCCATTATAGTTATGCAGCAAATTACTAAAAGGTCTTTACTTTTATCAACGAGAGTTCAAATATGTGGAGAAAGGGGCGCATCCTTCTTGGGGCTGGCAGAGTATATTATTAGGATGAGACTCAATTTCAGCTAAACTCCAATGGTTTGTCAAAAATGGGAGAAATATCAAGATACATGAAGACAGATGGCTTCCTAAAGGAATCTTAGGTGGTCCTACCCATCTGACGGAACCTTATCTAGTTGCTGACTTAATGGAGCCGCAACAACAAACCTGGAATGCTAGTCTATTACACCAGCACTATGATACTCACACCATCAAAGAAATCACGAGTATTCCGGTTTGACCCAACCATATAGAGGACAAGCAAATCTGGACAGACACAATCCATGGCCAATACACATTGCATAGCGGCTATCAAGCAACAAAGAAAGCATACTCAAATAGTCATACAGACACGCCATCGTCATCTTATCAAGCACCTGCGAACCTATGGAAAAGTATTTGGCGACTAAAGCTAACACAAAAATCCAGACCTTTCTTTGGTCCCTCTGCCATAATGCTTTAGCGACAAAGGCAAATCTCGTTCGTCGTCACATCAGCACAGATATGGTTTGCAATATATGCAACAATAATAGTCCGGAAACCCTTGAACACCTCTTCCTGTTTTGCCCGTGGACAACAACAATATGGTCTCACCCCACAATTGGTCTTTATCTAACTCCTCAAGTCGTCCCTCGCATAGAACAATGGCTAGCAGATAGAGCCACTCATAAACAGAGCTTACCTGAGTTTGACACAATAGCTGAGCTCCTCTGGCAGATTTGGAAGGCGAGGAACAATTTTGTTTTCCGCAGCCATCGTCGTGATCCACTCCATCTGTTGAATGTCGTCTTTGCAAAGGTTCAAACAGCTCGAAATTTACATCGTCGATCTGCTGCAACTAGACTGCCATCAACCCTACCTTCCCAAGTCTAGCGACCTCCTGATCTCGGTGTCCTGAAGTGTAATATTGATGGGGCTTTCAAGCTTGAAAGCAACCAAGGCTCAATGGCATGCCTATGCTGAGATCACACTGGAAAGTTGATAGAAGGATTTACCCGAGATTTTGTTGCATTTTCGCCTCTGCAGGCTGAAACCTATGCTTTCTTACTCACTCTACATTACTTGATCCAACAAGAACAAACGGAGGATCCGATTGTGGTTGAATCGACTGCTTGCTGTTGGTTAATGTCGTGATCGATAATTGATTGATGCCATGGGAGGTACAATCACTGCTTGCTGTAGCCGCCGTTCTCTTGTGCCGGTTCTCTAGCCTTCAAGTGCGGCATTGCAATCGCGAAGCAAACTTTGCGGTCGATCTGGGCTGCAAAGGCTCATAAGAATAGAACCCTAGCTGTTAATTGGGCCGAAGCACTCCCTACCTGCTTATTAGATCTTCTTGTTTCAGATGCTAAAGCTGCAAGTTGTACTAGTTCCATTACTTGAATGAAAGCTCCTCTTTTAGACCCAAAAAAAAAAAAAAAACTTACTCCAAGGACTAGTGCACAAACTGTTTGAAGGAATTGTAAGCTGTCCTTTTAAAAAAAAAAGAGGAACGACTCTCTCTCGAAATGTAGAGTTTTGTCTGTGGCACCCCCGATTTGCTTGAGGTCACCATAGGTACCTATTACTCGATCTCCTACAACTTCACGGACCGATAACTTTTAAATAAAGGTTTTTTTTTTTTTTTTTTTTACAGGTTCAAAGTGCAACTCATCAACGGAAGCATAAATGAGTCTCACCATCCCTTACTCCAATAACAATAATGCAATGCACACCACCTAAGCTCCAAATGAAAAGACAAAGCCGAGTCACTTTTATTTATATTTTCACGATGGATATTTCGGGTCGGAATAACAAAAAGGCCAAGAATTTTAATTATACTTGGCAATAACTCAAAAGAGAACTCGACCCTACGTTGAACATGTACACCCCTCCATCAACAAGCGTTGGCTATCCCAAAAAAGTGTCAACTCCCACCAGCTATATGTGCCATCACACCCAACCTGGTGCATCGGGCGGCGGCGGTGGTAGCATCCCTAGCATCACTCCATCATGCTCGACATGGACAGACAAAAACTCCTAGATAACCGGGCCATCAGCAAGACCCACATCGTACATCACCAAGACACGGACTCGGACAAACACTAAACTAGGGGCACCGACATAGATGTGCTTTGTGCACTCCACAACAACATCAGTAGGTATACCATAGTAGGTACCAAGCACGACTGGTGGAAGAGGCATATTTCTAATCTGAAATGTTAATCCCTAAAGGGGTGAGTACAACCACTTAGCAGTAAAGATCAACCAAACTATACAATGAGTCAAACAGAACAATCAAGGTATCATGAATAAGACACAAAACAATCAATGTACCATGAATAAGACACATATCAATCATGCATACATCACTATATGACATGCATAATTCACCATGCACTTGTACTTATATCATCAAGTAGCCATGCATATATTATTATGCAACGTGCATATACCACCATGCACTCATCATTAAACAGCCATGCATATATCATTATGCAATGTGCATATCCTACCATGCACTCATCATTAAATAGCCATGCATATATCACCATGCCATATGCACACATCCATGCGCATGATTCAATTCTCAATCTTTATATTTCAAATAGATCACATCATTTTCTTCCCAAGGACCAATGTTTGCATCCCTCAATTTTATCGCTCGCATCCAACTTGGCATCGCGAGGAGCCTCCGGCACACACCTTCGAGCATCCGGCACACACAATTCGGGCATCTTGTACCTCAACTAGCATCACGAGGAATCCCTCGGGCACACACCTCCAAGGCTTCCGGCACACACACTCCGGGCATCCCAACACTCCCGAGGCATCCAGCACACATACTCCGGGCATCCCGACACTCCCGGGGCATCGTCGGCTCACATCTCTAACGGTCTCGTTATTATCTCAATTTATATTCACACATGTATCTCAATTTCAATATGGCATTTTATGCAACAATATCAAGGGTCTCAACCAGCTTTTAATGCCATATAACATGCCATATGTCACCACATATACAACAAAATCAACCACTCAAAGCATTATATCACATGGAAAAATTCATTTTTTTTTTTTGAAAACGCATCAGTTTTCAGATAAAATAGAATGCACTCCTTTAGTTAAAACTCTAGAAAAATTAGTAAATGGTATTAATAAATTCTGAAAAATTGATACATTATTGAGGAGACCTAAAGGCAGATATTTCATGAAAAGCACCATACCAAAAGAATCTCACACAAAACAGTACAGTCCATGCATCACAGTTTTCAAAATTTCAACATTTCAGCTTGCATAGTTTCGGAAGTAATTTAAATTAAATACCCAAATGAACTCCAAAAATTCTGAAATTTTGATATGTTATATAAAAGTCCTAAATGTAAATATCTCGTGAAGAAGTCGAAATCCAACTCATTCTAGATTAATAGATATAGATGATTCATTCCCCCTGTTCTCGGTGTCATTTTTTTTTTTTCTTTTTCCAGATTATCTTCTTTCAAAGGAAACTCGTTTCACTGACCTACATATATTCATTTTTTTCTAAATTTTTAGTATGTTATTCCTCAGAATATTACCTACAACTTTTATAAAAAATCACAGAATCATACTAGGTCGATGTAGCATTTTCCCAGATCCAGTTTCTTCAAAGGACAACGATTTCAATGACCTATTTTTGTTCATTTCCTCTAAATTTTTATATGTTTTACCTCAAGAAGTCCACTACAACTTTAATTAAGAAATAAAAGTGAAATTTTCACAAGAAAGTTACTTTACAGTCCACAAAATCACTAAAGGTCAGCACAACAAATTCCAGATCTAATTTCTCCAAAGGAAAATTGTTTCACCAAGCAATATTCGTCTGTTTTATCTCAAATTTTAGTATGTTACTTCTCAAGATGTTCTCTAAAACTTTTATTAAGAGATCAAAGCGAGATTCCAACTAAAAAGTCACATGCAGCTCACAAACTCATAAAGGGTCGGACTGATTTTTCCAGAAAACAGCATGCTAAGCCAACAAATTTCTCCCAAAGCTTCGAAATTTCATCACTTCCTCCACAACCAAAGTTTAACATTCCTTACAACACATATCACAGCAAGCAAAGGGTAGATTTTAGGATTCTTGTCGCGACCAATTTTTTGGGTGTGAACCACCTAGGGTTTGGTTAATGGATTGTTAAGCCTAGACTTAACTCGAGCTCTCCCAAGCCCATACCAATTCGCGACTTTAGGTTCAAGTTTATAACATGCAAATGATTTTTCAATTAGGAGTCGCTACTAATCTATTTTTGGTGGGTCGATTAGAAACCCAAGTAAAGTAACGGGAGATTTACTTTACTCCTACGAACTAGAGATTATGGGTACGGGGACTTGGTTACACTAGATTTCTCTAATGCCCTTTCGGTACCTTTATCTTTTATTTTGAAAAATTGTTTGGCAAGTAACTTGAATTGATTTTAATTCCTTAACATGTGAGGTGACCATGCAGGTGCGCAAACCACCAATTTAACACTCAAGAAAGTAAATGAATAAATTGCAGGACTTACCTCATAGCAACAAAAGCATCTGCGTTGTTAGTTTAGAATTCACATCAGCAGTCCTAAATATGATTTCTAATTAACACGCAATTTTTGTTTTGTTTTCACTTAATTAATGAAAATCATGCAATATGCAATGCATGCCACTAATTTAATATGAAATGATATGACATGGCAACATAACTTAGCTATATGACCTAAGCAATATGACATAAACAAGCATGTAGCCCTATCCTAAGCATGAGATGGATTTATTCTAAATAATTTTTTTGTAGTTTCCATGAGATTCGAAATTAAAGAAATGCAACATTTAAATAGCTAGATTAAGATTCTACTCAATTTGTATTAGGAATTAGGTTAAGCCAAATCCTAATTTAAACTAGAATCTTATCTTGACCAAGTAATCTCTAACCTAAAATGCAATCTATCTAAAAGGATCTATCCAAATAAAATTTAAACATGCACTCAACCTAATATGCAATGACATGCCAAGGATGCCATAATTCTACATGATACATGCATGATGATTTTTTTGTGTTTCTTTGTAAAATTCGAAATTTAAAGTTGCCAAATAATTAAACATGCCATTTAAATTAAAGAAAACTAACATCCTAAATGAATGCATTTTTTGGATTTTTTTATTTAAAAATTCAAAGTAAGATCGCAATTCTAAACATGCAAGATAACCCTAAGACTAGGAATATTCTAAAACGAACCTAATCCTAATTCAATTTTTTTTTATTTTTTCCTTTTTACGAAAACAAGATCGACTCAAACCACACGATAGCAAATCAAGCAGGATAAGATTGGTATCCAAAAATTGGCGAACCATATCTCGCGCATGAGATCGGGTTGACCAATTTTAAAATTAAATCGCAAATCGAATCTCGGGCATGAGATCGGATTGTCGATTTTTGCAAGAGATTGCGAGTCGGATTTTGGGCGCGAAAATCGGACTGTCAATCCCTAATTTGAGGAGCACTTTCATGTTGGAATCTCAACCATTCATTCAAGAATAATTCTAAAAAAAATCACAAAGTAAATAAATGAAAATAAAATTAAAAAATAAGGTAAATAAGAAAAGAACAACTACCTAATTGATTTTCCTAAAATCCAATCGGGATGGACTATGGTTGAGATTCGGGGCGGCACAGCTAAGGACGGAGGCTGCGATGGTCGGAGGTCACCATCGGTCGGAGGTCCCAGTCGTCGCAAGTCGCGGACCGCGTGATGAGGAGCCCAAAGAGTAGCTCATGATTCGCAGGCGAGTCGTCACAGGACTTGAGTTCTCAGATGACGGTGCACGGCTTACTCGTTGGAGGAACACCAACACGGAACTTGGTAGAGGACACCTACTGCAGCAGGATGTGTTTTTGAGGAAAAAAAAAAGAACAAATACCTTATCTTCTCTCTTGCAAGCGGTGGTCAATAGTCATGGTGTCCTTTGATTCGGCCTCAACCGAGAACAACATATTCCTCCGGGTGTTGTTCCACGTGCCTATCTTCTCTCCAGAGGAACGATACTTGGTCGCTTGTGACGGTGGTTTGGCGGAGAGGTGTAGCAAAGACGCTGGACTTGAGGATGTAGGCATCAGAACCTTTGTCTTCTTGCGAATCTCAAAGTCGCCGACAGAGAAGCAAAACGATGATGGACTACTCTTATCTCTTTCTCCATTGAACTTCTCCACCAGTTGTAAATATCTTGACCACCGCTTGACTCCTTGCGTGATCTCGGCTGGCGTTTTCTATGATGTGGAAGATGTAGGCATAACCCTTAAAAATAGGAAAAGAACGATAATGGGATGCAAATATGCAATACTGATGATGGATCGGCCTCCCCTTTCGTCGTCTACGAAGGCTTCCTATGTCTCTCTCTCCCTCTCGGCTTCTTTGCTCTCTCCATGGCTGTGTGTGTCAATATCTGTGGCCTATAATTGTGAATATGCGTCTCTTTTTATAAGCGAGGAAATTAGGTTTCAAGGAAGGGACGCAATCTTCTATTTCCCGTAGGTGAGTGTTCACAATATCCTCTGCCTAAATTTCTTTTCTTTAATGAATATTATTTCTTTCCTTCTTTCATTCAACCATGTGAACGTATATTTTATTCATTGCAAGCCGTACTTGACCGAATATATTACACCCAGGATGTTGCTCTTTCGTGATTGAATTTTCAAGATTATGATATTGCTCTTTATATTTCCTAACTTGAAATTTCGCATGTGCAAAGCATATGTCAATTTCGGTCTCATTAAAGAAATGACGGGCTTGTATGAGCAACGAGTTCAACCAAATTTTCATCACCGTGGGCTTAGTCCAAGTCACTAAATTAAAGCTTAGAACCACCGATTCGAATCCGTTACCGGTCCAAAAAAATAAATGCAAAACACGCAAATTAAAAATAATTGCACCTACATCTACATGCTATGTAATTAACTATTTTTTCAGGAATAAAATTAACCCCTAATTTTTTAATGCAATAAATAACTAAACGGGTCGCCAAAATTTAGGTGTCAACAATTCTACTTGCCTCAAATCCGAGCACAAACACAGCGACAAACGGCGGGCAAGGCAGCGAACGAACGGTGGCGACTAGGCGGCGAACTCCTCCTCCTTCTTCCTCCTTCTTCCTCTTCTTCTCTCGTACGCTCGCTTGGACGGTCTCTCTCTCTCTCTCTCTCTCTCTCTCTCACTTTCTCTCTCTCTCACTCTCTCTCGACACCTAACTCCGACCGCCCCCTTCCCCTTTTTCCTTTTGGTTGAATAAAGTCCTTGCATGCTTCCATTTTTGCATGGAGGGACACTTGTTTCCAAGAAGGAGACAAGTGTCTCCCTTGTTGAAGACATGGAAGAGGCCATCCGGCTCCTCCCCCTCCATTCAGTCGATAGCCCAACGAGCTTCATGGGCCAGCCTTTTGGCCCACTTTAGGCTCAACACTCTTGGGCCTAAAGTCCAAACTTAAATGGCCAAAAATTTTCTTAAATAAGTCCATATTTAATTTTAATAATTTACCTTAATCCCCACTTATATAAATACCAAATTATAATTTCATATGGCCATAAAACTTGTAACACTAAACCATAAGAATTAAATCTATAAGGTGCATAGTCAAGAACAAAATCCTCCTTATCAAATTGTCCTATAGCACCAATCTTGATAACCCATGAATACAAGATACATTTCCATTAAAGTACTCGGTCTTAGTCTATTACAATTCTTTAGTCTAATGGTCACAACATAAATTAATGACACTTCCATCACCTTTCCATAGGTTGTAATGCCTCCAAAAATTGCCATGAAATTTTAGGATGCCACATTGTCTACCTTTGATGGTAGTTTCTTTCAACCTAAACCGTAATCCCCAATTATACCCACCATAGCTTTTCACCCCAAAACTTCCACAATTCTCCAACAACTCGAACCCTAGCCCCAACACTTCTGCATTTCTCTATCGAAGTGCACCACAATGGATTCTCTTTGGCTATGTTCTTCCTTAAAGGCAACTGCACCTTAGTCGGAACTTCCAGCTACTTCGCCCTCATCCATTCCCGTCATTTGAGTGATTGCATGTCCTGTCTTCTTCACTACCTGATTCAGAGGTGACTCAATTTAATCTTTCTTATATTGTGACTGGCCATGTTTTGATTCGCCCCATTCTGTGTACCTCCCTACTTCTAGTTTTTTTTTTTATGGCAAGTTCGCAGCACCTACTATGGTATCCCTTCACTCCAGTACAATTTAGGTTAGGTTAGCCTTGTTTTTAGTCTGTCTAATGGCTTCGGATGACCATGATGGTTCCTTGCGACTGGCTACCCAGTGTCATAGATTAGGCCACCTTTGTTTTGCACAAGATATAGCAATTTGGGAAGAAGAGCCCCCACCTGAAAAATTGGAGGAATGCCGTTTAATATTAGTAGGTAAAATCCTATCAAACCCCTCTATTAACTTCCAAGCTTTCTAGAATACCTTAAAGTGAGCTTGGTGGACTGACCAAGTTGAGATTTCCCAGAGAGATGCTAGCCTGTATGTAGTAAAATTCCAATAAGAGGCAGAGAAATAATGAGTACTCGAAGGTGGCCTTTCGCTGTTTTCTAGCCATTTAGTCATTTTTAAGCCATGGATTCCAATTATGCTGTCACATTGCTATGATTTTCCTAGCTGTGCTTTCTAGGTTCAAGTTTTTGGATTGCCTTTGTAATGGAGTACTGATCAAATGATTAGCAAGGCGGTTAATCAGGTTGGTCATGTTTTAGAAGTTAAAGTAGACTCTAAAGAGGGTTCAGCCTTAAGAGCTGGGAGAGCGTGAGTAGGAATAACTTTGCAAGAACCTTTAAAGACAGGGAAACTGAACCGCATAGATAGCAAAACTCTATGGCTAGATTTTCGATATGAATGCCTATCTCATTTATGCTATTCTTGTGGCAAGCTAGGACATTACGCCATGTATTGTAAAGATTATCCTTTTGAAGGAGCAAAAATAGAAGGAAAAGACAAGATGGCCTATGGCCAATGGTTACGTGTGGAGGTATGAGAATATAGCCCTTATTGGCAGACTTTTTATAATCCATCGAAAAGAACAAAGGAGACAAAAGAAACATTACCTGAAACCCCTCCTGTGTTGCTGCCAAGATGAAAGGAATTTAAACTCAACCTATGGAAATACAGCAACAAAAAAAGCTGAAGAGTACAAGATATGTACCAAAAGTGAGTGCAGCCAAAAAACTAAAAAAGTATGCTTCCTATGAGATGAGGAACTTGGCTTCAGAGGAATTCGATGACATATATCTAATGACCACACTAGTATTAGTAGTTGAGGAATTGGGACATTGGGCTTTGGTGGGTGGCTCTAAACAACCACCTAAACACAAATGAAACTGATTTGCTAGAATTATTAGGGTTTGGGCAGTCCCCGACAGTTCATCTCTCAAGGCCATAACGGCCAAAGAAAAGCTTGACTTAGTCTTCTTAATGGAGACAAAGAATAATGAGACAATGATTCAACGTTTGCAGCGTCATTTACATCTCCACAATTTTTTTGTTCGAAACTCAGTTGGTCTGGTAGGGCATTGGCCTTTTTTTTTTGGAATGACAACTTGACCTTAAATATGGTTCGGTCTTTGGAGGACTATTTTAACATGATTTGTCGAGATATGCTGGAGGACAGAACAATGCGAGTCACCTGTCTTCATGCTCCCTCAACTTACCAAACTAGACAGCTGCTATGGGAAGAGCTACGGGAGATTAGCAACTCAAATACATTACCTTGGTTATGTGTCGGAGACTTTAATGAAATTATATATCCACGGGAAAAGGTTGGAAAGCATCCAGCAGACTCCTATCGTCTATTCTCATTTCGAGCCATCATAAACAATTAGTCCCTGATGGAAATAGAAAGTAAAGGCTGTGCATTTACTTGGCGACAGGGATGAGTTAGTGAAAGAACGTTTAGATCGGGTTATGTGTATGATGGATTGGCGCCTTTTGTATCTTGAAGCTGAAGTCTTAGCACTACTCGGCTATGGGGTCTCGACCATAGTCTCCTACTTCTAAACACAACAGCAGATTTTAGAAAAGACGAAAGCCTTTCATCTTCAAAGCCTTTTGGAACCAAGATTAGGAATGCAAAGAGATCATCTCTAACTCATGGAATTCAGTTCAGGTAAGAAATCCTAGTTTTTTACAAAAACAAAAGGCCGTTTCGCAGCTTTAGCAGCTTGGAGTTGATCAAAATTTCATAAGGGCCACCTTAGAGTGACAGCCTTACAACAACAGCAGATTATCATAAACAGACCACACAACAACAACAACGACATAGTGGCAGCATCTAATCTACGAGATGAAATTAGACGGATATAGCAACAAGAAGAATAGTTCTGGGCTATATGCTCTAGGATTAATTGGCTGCGATGGGGCGACAAGAATAGAAAATTTTTCCATGCAATCACCATACAAAGGAGGCAAAGAAACATAATTAGTATGTTATAGGATGACAATCGAATCGGGTGGGAGACCCTCGGGCCTTACAGAGATGACATATAGTTTCTTCTCAAATTTATATACAACTGGGGGTTATCGTGACTACGGACCTATTTTGGATCAATGCCCACGGGTTGTCTCTTCAGATTTGAATGACCAGTTGATAACTTTAGTCACTATTGAGGAGGTATGCCGGGCAACTTTCTAGCCGGGGACAACGAAGGCCCCAGGCCCTGATGGCTTGAACGGGCTATTTTATCAGACTCATTGGGATATCATTAAGGATGATCTTCTTATATCGGTGCGAGATTTCTTTAGATTAGGGGTGTTACATAGCAATCTAAACATGACCATTATTGCTTTGATCCCCAAAACCAATCGCCTAGAAAGACTTGATAAGTATAGACCGATCAGCCTTTGCAACTATGCATATAAAATTATTTCAAAGGTCATTGCAAATCGGCTAAAACCTTGGCTACCTTATCTGATTTCTATGGAACAAGTTGCCTTTGTGAGTGAATGACAAATTCAAGATAATATTTTGATCGTTTAGGAAGTGCTTCATCAATTTAAGATAAGGAAGCGGAAGCGAAAGTTCAATGTACTTCTCAAGACAGACATGCAAAAGGCGTATGACAGAGTTGAATGGGATTTCCTTCAAGATTATCTACTTAAATTGGGATTCCACCCAAGATGGGTTCAGTGGGTGATGTAATGCATCACAACAACATCTTCCAGTGTAAGATTTAATGGCGAACAACTAGATTATTTTCAGTGACAAGGGGCCTACGGCAAGATGATCCACTCTCTCCATATATTTTTATCTTATTGGTGAATGTATGATCAATCCTTATTAAACAAGCCATCAATATGGGACACATCAAAGGTATCAAGTTAAGCATGTGGTGTCTCACCCTCTCCCATCTTTTTTTCGCGATGACTTAGTTTTTTTTTCCTAGAGGGTAACATTAAGGAATGCCGAACCTCACTAATTTATTGAATCATTATTGTGTGGCTACGGGACAGGTCATAAATAGAAACAAATCTGGATTGTTTTCCAGTAAACACTATCCTCTGAGACTACAAGAAAACATGGCGAGGGAATTTAGAATACCGGCGTTGCAACGGTACGGTAAATATTTGGGTATTCCATCAGATTGGGAGTGATCAAAACGAGAAATGTTTTCTTGGATATTAGGAGAGTAAATGCAAAGTTGGAGGGTTGGAAAGAAAAATTACTCTCAAAGGGTGGAAAGGAAATTTTGCTTAAATCTGTTGTACAAGCTCTTCCACAATATGCTATGTCCATCTTCAAGCTTCCCTATCTCTTTGCAAATTGATCGTGTAGAGAATTTCCACATTTTGGTGGAGAAACGACAATAGTAAGACAGTAATTCATTGGCAAAAATGGGAAGTTCTCAAAACAAGCAAAGACAATGGAGGTCTAGGCTTCCGAGACCTTACAGAATTCAATAGGGCAATGCTTGGAAAAGCAAGCTTGGCGTTTAATACAACAACCCTTATCTTTGTGGAGTCAAATTTTCAAGGGGTGTACTTTCATTCAAAGGACTTCCAATCAACAGATAAAGGAACTCGACCATCCTTAGGCTGGTAGAGCCTTTAGATTGGTAGAGAGGCCATTCTACCGAATGTGAGATGGTCTGTTGGTGATGGCAAAAAGATCAGGATACGTGAAGATAGGTGGTTACCTATTGGGACTATAGGAGGACCAGCCGCAAGAGAAGAACTAGTGATGGTGGTTGATCTTATTGATCCTACCCACCATACCTGGAACTCTCCTCTTATCAAATAGATTTTCAATGATCAGGTCAGTGCATAAATACTTATGATTCCTATTAGACCATTCTATGCTATTGATCAATTAGTTTGGATGGCCACAAAGAATGGCCGTTACACAGTGAAGAGTAATTGTCATAGATCCACCAACACAGTAAGCACATGGAGCAATCACAGTGCCTCGACTTCTTACTAGAACCCTAGAATTTTATGGCGGAGGCTATGGACAATGAAAACAGCACCAAAAGTTAATACTCTCTTATGGACAACATGCCAAAATGCACTTGCAAGCAAAGCAAATCTATTTCAGAGACATATTACCCTTGATCCTCTATGTAGTCTCTACAATCAAAACATTCCAAAAACCCTAGAGCACCTGTTCTTCTTCTGTTTATGGACCAGAGGTGTTTGGCCTCATCCTCAGCTTAATATAGTAATCTCACCTCAAACAATGCAACGTTTTGATGCATGGATCACAGCAAGGTTAACAAATTCGAAACTCTTGCTTGGATTGGAAACCATAGCCAATGTTTTATGGCAGATATGGCGTAAGCGCAACAGCTACATCTTTTGCCGACAGTGCCTAAATTTGAGCCTTGCAGTGGAGGACACCATCGCACAAACCCGAATCTACCAGATCTCCGATCCAAGCTGTCAGCGAAAAGATCGTCTTGTTCTCAATCCTACACATTTGTGGAGACCCCGCCCCACCCCCCCCCGATCACGGAACCCTGAAATGCAACATAGACGGTGCTTATCAGCCTGGTAGTAAAGAAGGTACGATGGCATGTGTGTCAAAATCACCAAAGAATACTTATAGATGTATTTACCCAAAGTTTCCTAGTCCCTTCTACACTTCAAACGGAGATTCAAGCACTTACCTTTACTCTTCATCATTTGCTGCACCAAGGGTTTAACAATGATCATTTGCTGATAGAATCATATTGCCTCCTCTTGATTGAAACTGTAAACGACAGAAGATTTCCGCCGTGGGAAGAACGAGCTCTGTTTGCTGAAGTCAACGGTCTGCTTTCCCTTAACCATAATTTGCAGCTTCGACACTGTAGACAGGAGGCAAATGGGGTGGCAGATTAGGTTGCTAAGGCCCACGACAAATTTGATCTGGCCTGAAACTAGAATATTTTCCCTCCCTTTATTCTACAGGATCTTGTGTATGCAGATACTATAGCTTTTGGTTGAAGTTTATCGACTACATAAATACTATCTTTCTTTTCGACCAAAAAAAAAAAACATACTCCAAGGACTCTGACAAAAAAAAAAAAAGTACTCCAAGGACATACAAACAGAATAGAAAAGTTTTAATTGATACTGTCCATTGAACAATCGCATGCAGCGAGCACAAACACATGTAGTATAGTTAACTCGTCTCTTCAATTACGCTCATGGTGAACTCGTTATGAACATCGATCAGACTAAATCGAAACATTCAAAAGTGAATTCTGAAATGTATGACTATTGGAATTGATAAGTCTATACAATAATAAAATATAATCATTGAAAGAAGAAAGATAAAGTGAAAAGAAGTTTAGTTATACAAAAAGATGACACAGTACCCATTTATGCCGTGAACAAGCCGAGCTAGCTACAGGGATTAGGAATAATCTACCGCATATATGTTAAAATATAAGTTAGGAAAAGCTTAGCATCGTCATCATTCGTCATGAATTACAAGAAATTTGCCTAGAAACCGAAGCATCCACATAAGAGAGAAAACTTGTTATGATTGGAGAATGAGTGTTTGAATAGTCCTGCTAGAGTGCTTAACCATAGTCAACCATACTCAACCTACACACCTTTCTACCGTGCAATAAACGTGGATTGCTCAATCTTTAAACCTCTCTACTTCATAATGTCATAGGTAGTTAAACTTATAGTTGTGATAATCAAAAACAGATTTAGTTGAAGAAAAAGAAATTATCAAATGTGAATTACCTAGAAACCTTTCAAAAATTATCCAGCAACAACCTTTTAGTTTATATGACATAACCACTAATTGTGTGACATCTTAAATTTCGACCCTATCTCAATAATATTAATGGTAATTTTGTCGACACGCTTATGGTTAATTTACTCGGAACTGATCACTCTTAAGTTAACTAATCTATTAGATGATGCCGTTAAGGGATATGAATGCGACATACTAGAGAATTCGATCGGAAATTGAACGCTCAACCATAAAAATCGGTAAGGATCAATACAACACTGTTATAAATTGATTAGCGAACGGATATGAGTCGATTCGATGGAATCACGTAGTTGAATTGTGGGTGGTTCTGCACGATTGCGATATTCACGTCCAATGGCTATAATCCGATTTTCTATCGAAATTGTACTCGGTATACGTAATTGAAATATTGCAATTTTTATGACAACCAAGAGTCGTCTATGAGTTGGAGATGCACAAATATGAATTGAAAATTATTGACCATAGGTCAAATGCGCTAAAATCCTTAAAAGCTACCCGATAGGTTAGGTCGTACTAAAATCGCGTTCGGTCGATTTTAACCACGAAATTGAATTTGGTTTCGAGAATCAGATGTTTGAGTGTGTCACGATTCATTTTTAGGATGTCTCATCTTTTGGATAAATTTTGACGAGTCCGGAATTTTGCGGAAAAAATTGGATTTCGGACAAAAAGAAAATGAAAGTGAAATTCGGATGGGCTCTTTAAGGATTTTTTTTTTTTTTTGTGAGGAAATTAGAGCTAAATGGCCATTGGAGGACCACAAGACTAAATGGGCTTTAAGACTTTGGGGGATTGGCATTAATGGCTTGATATTTTGCTTAAGTTTCCATTGGATGATGCCTTGACTTTAAGGTTTCTCTTCCTCTCTCCCATTCTTCTTCCCCCCTTCTCACGCACGTTCATCCCTTGCTTTAGCCGAACCCACCTTCTCTCCTTCCTCTCTTCTTCTCCTCCTTTTCCACTTCTCCTCACGGTCATTTGTTCTCCATTTCCCTTCCACTTTCACAACCGCAACACCTCCAGCTTCTTTCTTTTGAAGCTGCCGCACCACCCCCAGAATTTCCACCGCCACCTTAGTCATCCCACCTTCATAGCCGCACCTCATCGCCTCCAGCTCAGCAGCCCCATCCCGTGATCAGCAGCTCCACGCCAACAGCAACCGAGCAGCCCCCACCAACGCCAACGTCCAGCCACCGCAACCCACACCACCAGCTCTGCCACCTGTAGCCGTCCAGCAAACCGCGACCACCAAGACCAGCCCAAGCCATTCCTGTCCAGCCACCATTTTCACCTCCACAGAACCAAACCCTCCTTCGGTGAGCCTTGTTGGGCCTTTTCCTCCGCTGTTGAGTCTCCATTGGAGACCCGGTACTTTCGGGTTTTCCCTGTCATAATGCTGCCGTCGTTGTGAGCCTACCATCGTCAAATTCTGGTGAGTTAACTTCGTAATCCTTGATTAGGTTGTTAATTGCGCTAAGGGGTTACATTAGTGCTAATTAGCTTAATTAGATTAGTATTAAGTTAGTTTAGCCTTAAGATGGATTAGTGTTAATCTAGGTGGTTAGATTAGTACTAATGAGGGTGGTTTAGCTTGGTTTAGTGGATTTCTCTCCAAATCAGTTTACTGGACCCTTGTCGTTTGCTATTTTCGTGGATCGAAATAGGCTGCGATTTTGGGGTTGCTTCTTTCTTGAAAAATGTTCTAGACATCCTTAGCTATGACATAGATTGTACTCAAGATTTTATAGATTTAAAAGAACGAGATTTCAGGTTCGTTACAATCAAAACATAATCTGGGTTAGTGCTGAAACTTGCGACCTTTTGGTGTTCAAAGGATTTTTATCAACTCTTAGGGTCCAATTTTTGAAAGAGTTTATTCATGAGCATTGTTCATAATATCTTGCAGTTTAACATAGTCAAATTTCAGAGTAAAGGGAAAATTTTTAGATCTTGAACTAAACTGATTTGTGAAAATAGAATTTCTGGACCGGACATAATTTTGACAACGGTTTGAGCGATTTACTGCTCTTAATCTAGAAAGATTTGAGTTAAGGTGTCTTTACAAAAAAAAATGTTTTTTTAAGTATTTTTTAGAAAATATTCAAATTTGAGAATTTTTTGAACTTGTTTGATTATGTTTATAGAATTGATTCTCGTAGACGTGCGAGTGGCCCAGTTTTTGCCGGTTAGGGCCAATTGTGGTTTTATTGTTGTCCTTGGTGTAGTGCTTGCTGGACAATGCATATTTGGTGATGTGGTTAACTTTTGGCGTGCCTAGAACTTATGCATGATGATATGTGAATGGTTAAGCTATGATGATTGTTTATTGTTATTGCAAAAGATGGCCTTATGGGTTTTAATTAGAAAAATAATTAGGTGTCGGGTTTGGATACCAAAAATTATTTGCTCAATAGAACAATGAGGTTTTAAACTAGGTGTGTACAAAGTTTGACTAATTAATTTTGAGTACGTAAGCACCTGTGAATTTATTTCTAAACGTTTTAAACAAAAAAAAAAAAAGGAGGGGTTACTAAGGTTGGTTTTCAAAAGAGGGTGGCTGGAAAAGAAATTAGAAAAGAAATATGGTGTCGGGTTTGGACGCCAAGTTTTATGTTCTTAATAAAATAATGAGCTTTTATATGAGATGCATGCAAAGTTTGGTGGGTTAATTTCAAATACGGGACCCCATATGAATTTATATCGGAAAGTTTGAACAAAAAAAAAAAAAAAAAGGTTGCTAAATGAATTTTAAAAAGGGATTTTTGATGTTCATGACTATATGAGGGAGGATAAGGTTGACCTGATTAATGAGGTGCCTGCATTGTTAGGTTAATTAAGTGGTTCAGTTTCGTTAATTACAATTTATTTATTTAATTGAGATTTATTTAATTAATTTAATTAGTGTCAATTGTGATGAAATAGCCATTTTGCAGAATTTTACGTTGATTCTTGTGATTGACTTTATATGTAAAATTGATTGCTTATATGTGCAATTGAATGCTTGGTGATTGATTACTATGGCAAAATTAGATTTTATGGCAATAAAATAGAAAAATATTGGGTGTCAATTTTTGATACCAAAATATTTTTATGTACTATATAAAATCATGGAAATTTAAAAAGGGAGCGTACCACGTTTAATGGTTCGATTAGAATGTGTGACCATGAACAATTATTTTACTGGGAATTTCTAATACAAAGAAAATTGGTCAAGTCCATTATTTGAAATGCAGTTATTTGAGTTAAAAGCACGATGTTCTCAGCCAAGTATAGATGTGCGTGTGATCATTGTTGTGACCAAATTTTTGGGTGCACCACCTAAAATTAGGCTAATGGATTGCTAAGTCCAACTTGGCTCGGGCTCTCCCAAGTCCATACCAATTCGCGACTTAGGTTCAAATATCTAGTATGCAAAAGGAAGTCAGCACTAATCAGTTTATGTTAGATCGATTAGATATCTAAGTAAAATAATGAAAGAATTATTTTACTTCTACGAACTAGAGATTTGTGAGTTCGAGACTTTATTACGTTAGACTTCTCTAATGCCCTTTCGGTACATTTCTCTTTTATTTCGAAAAAATGTTTTGCGGGTAGCTTGAGTGTGAGGTGATGATACGGGTGCGCAAACCACCAATTTAACACCCAAGAAAGCAAATGAAAAAAATAATGCAGAATTTACCTCATAGCAACGAAAGCATCTGTGTTGTTATATCAAAATTCACATCAACACTCCTAGATGTGATTTCTAATTAACACGCAGTCACTCAATTTTTGTTTTCACTTTATTTAATGAGAATCTAATCTATATGTAATGCAATGTTACTAATCTAACATGAAGTGATATGACATAGTAGTATAGCCTAAACTATATGACATGAGTAAATTCATTTTTAAAGAAACGCAATAATTAAACGTGCGATCTTAATTAACCTAATGACTTAATTCTAATGACAAGCAATTTCTCATTAAATGGACCTAATAACAATCACTAAATGACGTGTATTTCATAAACCTAATTCTATATGACGTGCACATGATTTTTTATTTTCTTAATAAGCATGCTATATATCCTAATATGCAATGACGTGCAAATAATGCCATAATTCTAATTTTTTTCTTTTTCTTTTATGAAATTCGAAATTAAAAATTGCCAAATAATTAAACGTGCATTTCAATTTTTTTTTTTTAAATAACATCCTAGATGAATGCATTTTTTTGGATTTTTATTTTTAAAAATTGAAATAAAATCTCTATTCTGAATATGCAAGATAACCTTAAAACAAGAAATATTCTAAAACAAACCTAATCCTAACTCAAATATTTTTGGAATTTTTCTTTTATGATTGATTCAATCAACACAACGACAAATCAGATGAGATAGGATTTATATCCATAAATTAGCAAACCATATCTCACGCATGAAATTGGGTTGGCCAATTGTAAACTAAATCGCGAATTCGAATCTCGGGTATGAGATCGATTGACGATTTTGCGGGCATTGTGAGTCGGATTTCGGGTGCGAAAATTGACTGTCAATCCTAAATTTTAGAGGCTATTCCATGTCGGAATCTTAATCATACATCAAGGAATAATTCTACTAAAAAAAGCAAAATATTAAAAAAATAAGAATAATAAAAATAATAATAAATAAAAGACTACCTAAATTAATTTTTTCCTCTTTTTTCCTCTTCTCTTTACAAGCAAGGCTTGGGCTTGTGTAGTTTGTGGTGGGTCACCGTCAATCGCCGGTCGCGGTCATTGGAGCTCTGGTGTGGGGACTTTGGTGAAGGATAGCAGGGAGCGAGCTGCTATGACCAGCTCACTCGGAGAGGTAGCCGGACAGATCCACGCAAAGGCAGGGGCGTCGAGTCAGAGGGTTGCAGGCACGGTGCTAGTGAAAGACTCGGGCAGCAGGGGAGTCACTTGAGCTTCGGATCTAGTGGTAGGGCAGCAGGTAGAGCAGAGGCCTGAGTCGCTGGTCAGAGTAGAGCAATGGTAGTGTCGCAGGCAGTAGTAGTTTTGCAGGGCGACGAAGCTGGAGCGCGGATCGTTGGTCGTTGGGTCGCGATGTTGATTGGCGGGGCCATGGGAGCAGACGAGTCATGATGTTGACTGGGTGTAAAGAAGGTCAGCGTCCAAGGGCATCGCAGGTTAGCTGGAGAGGGAGCAAGGGGTTGTGGGTGGAGAAGCAGCTATTGTGGCAGGGTCGACGTGGAGGGCTCGGGCGCGGCTGCTGGTGTCGCAAAAGGCTTAGTGGTGACAGGTTGTAGCGGCGGCGAGGTTGGTCGCAAGCGGAAGGGCAGACGAAGTAGCTACACAAAGGAGAAGATGAGCAATCTTCTCCCTTTTCTTCCTTTTTCCTTTTTCTCCTTTGAACATGTTCCTGTCATGACTTTTTTCCTGCTGCTTCACTGTTGCAGTCACTTCTCTCTGTTATGCTTCTAGTGACTTTTCCTTTTTCCCTCGAAAAGAACACAAAAAGAAAGGTTTTTTCCTTCTTTGTGTTCTGTTGATTTTCTCCAAGGAATGAACGGAAAAGCCTCGAAAATTAGGGAAAATCCCCTTCTTGTGCGGCCATATATTCAATGTGTGGCCTCCCCTCCGAAACCCTACGCATTTGACCTTTTATAGGCTACCGATTAGATTTTAATTTTTCCAAATCGATATGCATGAAGATTCTTTTTCCAAACACAATATTCGCTTTTCCAAACGCAATATTTGCTTTCCACATCTACGTTATCCAAAAATTCATCATATCTCGGAAAAATTTCAAATTCCTATTTTTCACGAGATAATTTTTTATCATTAAATTTTTGGCCAATTTGCTCGTTTCGTGAGCTTAGTCCGGCCTGCCAAGTTAAAGCTCAGAACCACTACTTTGAACCTACCCGTCGCCGGTCCAATAAATAAATGCAAAAAATGCAAATTAAAAATAAATGCACCTAAATCTATATGCTATGCAATTAATATTTTTTCAGGGATAAAATTACCACATAATTTTCTATGCAATAAACAAATGACCATAATGCCAAAATTTAGGTGTCAACAATCACTATCGAAACCCATCCTAATGCGTTCACACGGGACGATGCCCGATTAAGTTCTAATGCCCCAAATCAACGGATGTCGGTTGCGGTGGAGGCTGGTCCGATGCTCCTTTATGGAATGCTGTTTAGATGTATATGTTGTCGTACTCGACGGAGTGGGATGACGCCTGGTTATGTCGGATGACCGTTGATTGTTGAGTTGGCTGTGGCTGATGGGTCGTAAATAACTGTAACATGCCTGAGTGATTGAGATAGCTATGCCTGATTATGTGATAAAATTGTTTGGCACGGAATGTGACATGTCATAACGGTTTGGCCTTATAGTCGGGATCCTCATAATTGGTTGATATATGAAAATGATGTGTTCCAGTTATTGGTTACACTTGCTGTGTGACAGCTTGAAATTTCAAATTTTGTCTTCGATTAAATAAATCGGGCCTTTCATTGACGTGTCTATAGTGCTATTCTCTAAGGCGATCACTCAGAAATAACTAGTCTATTTGGGAAAGCCGTTAAAGAATCTAAATGCAATAGACTTGAGAATTCGACCAGGAATTGACTACTCGACCATGTTGATATGCAAGGGTCATGACGGCACTATCAAAAATTGATAAGAGCCTGGAGATAGGTTGATTTGATAGAGATACGTGATTAGTGTGTAGGTGATTTCACTTAATTGCAAAATTCTCGTCGAACGGTACTAGACCGATTTTTTTGTCATTTCTATACCCGGTGTCCGTATTTAAAACCTCGAGATTTTCAAAATAATTGAGAGTCGTCGATGTGTCGACGATGTACATTGTGACTCTAGATAAATCGATCACGGGTCAATCGCACTAAAAATCCTAAAAGCTACCTGGTAGACTAGGTCACGTTAAAATTGCGCCGAGACTAAAATTAACTACGAGATTGAACTCAATTTTAGAAATCGAAAGTTCTGTCATGTAACGATTTATTTTAGGAATGTCGATTCATCCTTCAAAGAATTTTCGGCGAGCCTGAGGTTTTTACAAAAAGTTGTTTCGGACAATTCGGAAAATAATGGAAATTCAAATGGGCTTAATTGAAGGGAAATTTGGACTTCCAAGCTGAGCTATTTGGTGATGGGAACTTATAGAAATTTCTGGGCTTTCTTCTTCATCAAATTGGATGTCGAATTGGAGAAATCCAAGAAGAAATTGAAGCTCATTTGGTGAAATTCGGAGCCTTGAAGGGGCTGCAAATTGGGCATAAAATTTGTCTAATTATGGAAATTATAATGTGAAAAAATAAATAGGGGACATGCTATTAATGGATTAGATAATTGCTTGACTTTTCTTCCCCACCGGCAGCTTCTCCAGCAAGTCTCGCCGACTACATCTCCACGGCACCTCTCTCTCATTCTTATCCCTTTTATTACTACTTTCCTTTATTTCTTCCTTTTTTTTTTTTTTTCCTTTGAGCAAAACCGAAGTAGCTTCATCGTCTCTTTCTCTCTCCCTGCCACCTTGCTGTTCCACTTTCACGTGCACAGCTCCACCGAATTCCCCATTCGGCCGCTCCATCTCCGCAGACTTTCTTCTCTAGCTGCCTCACGTCCATGCGTCTTCAGTCCAGCAAGCTTGAGTCAACAAACCCAGCTATGTCCTCCACAAAGTTGACTCCACCTCTACCACGCCGAAGTAATTCCACCATCGCCTATCCCCTCCTTAGACGAACAGCCTATTGCCCTCCTCTCTTCGTGTCTTCGCCTCCGTCGAGTCAACAACTAGCAGATTTCCTCTTAGGTGTTGACGCCAGCTAAGCTCATCCGCACGCCAGCATCTGCCACTTCATCCCCATCATTCTCCTTCGTGCAGCTCCCCCGAAACTTTTGCTCCTCCACAGAATCGACGTCAGCCCACTCCGTTCAGCCCATTTACTTTTGAGCCCAGCAACCCACGGAGTTGCCACATCTTCAGTCAGCAGCCCATCTCAGCCCGTGAATATCAGTCCAGCAAGTTTCGCAACAGCTCAGCCCAGACCAAGCCCAGCAATTTGCTGTGGGCTTGCAAGGTTTTTTTTTTTTGGCCCGGCCCAAGTTCCCTCGGCGTGCCATGGGCCCAAGCTTCGGCCGTCGTCACGCCGCCATTGCGGTGAGTTGATTTCGCGTTAAACCGGTGAGTTTATGCACTAAACTCAACTAAGTAGGTTAATGATGTTTAAGGGGTGATTAGATTAGTTTTAGTTGAATTAGGTTAGTTAGATTAGTTAATTAGGTGGTTAGAGATTATAGTTAGTTAGGTTAGCATGTTTTTATATAGCTAGGATGGTTAGAATAATTTAATTAGCTCAATAGGTGGTTAGATTATCATTATTTAGCCTAAGTTAGCATTTTTAGCATTTAAAGTATTTATTTGATTAATTTAAGAAATTATTTAATTATTAAATATTTTACATAAATTAGATTCGGGATAGCTAGTTACCAGAATTTGGTGCTGATTGTAATGGTGTGTTCATTTTATACAATTGAGTATTAAATTGTGCAAATTGAGTACTTATTAGAATTTTGAGTATTTAATTCCGAAATTTGTGAATTTCGATATTTATTCAGAAAATCTCGGGTGTTGGGTTTTAACACAAAAAATGCTTTTATAGACTATATAAAACAGTAGGATTTTAAAAAGAAGGTTATGAATTTTTTGGGTTCAAGTTGATTGTGTACCCACATGACTATTTTCATGGGGTATTTTAATATGAAAAAAATAGACCAAGATCGCTATTTTAATTGAGGCATTTGAGTGCAATACATAGTGTCTTGGGTTGAAATTGAAAGGTTGTGTGTTGATTAAGAGAAATCGTCTTTGAACTGTGCCAGATGGACGTTACCTTATATGGGATACCCACTTAATGGAATTCGGGTCGCAGTAGATTCTAGACCTATACTCCTTCAAGAAAGCCGTCTTTGAGAGATGAAGTCGTGCTCAATGGTGGTGAGACGATGCCTCGTTACGTTAATAGACTACCGAACCTCAAATAGGCTGTGCCCTAGAGGGGCGAAATTAACAATTGGAACGAATGTTTGTTGGAATTTGATGCGCCTGATTATAAGATAAAACTGTGTGGCACGGTATGGGACGTGTCATGACAGTTTGGTCTTATGTCGAGACCCTTGTGATTAATTGAATAGATGAAGCGTTTCAATTGTTATGCGCTGCGATGATATGCATTGTGTATATGAGCTGTGCTGACTTGCAGGTAGAATTTGAGACGGGGTAAGTCCACTATTCTAATTGTGTGGTTGTGTGATTAGGACACTTTAGGCGTATTAGGCTCCTAATCAGGGTTTAGTATGTGAATTTGCTAAGATTTATGTCTCACCCCGTCGTGGGTTTAATTTTTTCAGGGCAGTAGAGTGGAGGACCTGAAGTCGAGTTGTGGTGACTTGAGAAGTAGGTTAGTTAGGACATCTTCTTTTTGAAGGACCGTCTTTTGTAGGCTTGTGGTTGTTGACTTTTGTATATGACTCGGCATGTATATAAAAAGGTGGTTTGTTTATGAATCTATTCCCTCCTTTTTTATCCCAAGCTGCATCTTGTCATGGGATATTTTTTTGCTTCCACATGTGCAATAAAATAAAAGGGTCGACGACTCGTCTTGGGAAGTCGCAAAATTTTATCGACCAAAGAGGGATAGGCACACGCTTGGGGTTCGGAGCGTGACATGCTGCGTTTGTAAGTGCAAATGTGATGAGCTAATGTACAAGTACGTGCCGAGGTGAGGTAAGTTCTGTATGGTGTGTGCTTAGGACCACATTTGAGGCGAATTTGCCTCATAACCAGAGTTTAGGGTTTTAACTCGCTAAGATTTTATCTCAACTCCTCGTGATTAACATTTTTTCAGGGCCACAGTGTGGAGATCTGCCGAGTGCGGATGTGGTGGGCGCGAGATGCGACACTCTTTGGCTGGCCCTGCCGTTAGGGAAGTTTAGGTTGGCCTTGAGGCTTTTGAGAGGATCGATAGGAAGTGGTCATAGAAAGGATTGTAAGTATTAAACTTCCTAGGGTTAATAAGTTGAAATGGAAATCGTTGTTTTTGGGGAAATTGTTCCCAGTGTTGACTATCCCTATGTTTGTTGATTGGGTATTGTATTTAATTCGCTTCAACATGCGCTTAATTGAAAAGAAAAAAAAATGAATGGGTCAGTGATGCGTCCTAGGACGTTGCATCTTTAATCGACCCCGAGGGATGTGTGCGTACCGAGGTTTGGGGCGTGACAAATTGGCTAGCTTTGGAAAGATAAATCTTATCGCAGCTCTCCTATAGCACCGTACCCTTCAAGGGTTTTAACTTTTCCTTTTTCTTTCTTCCACTGAAGGATTATTTGTGAAAGCAATCATAGTTGGCGGGCCTGGGTTCCTTCGAATTGTTAGGAGTCTTTCACTTGCATAGTCTTGCTTTCTAAAATTGTTCCATAGGCTCGCCAATACGCTATATTTCTGTTGATTGACGGATTCAGATTGGTGGTGCCAAAGCCATGTGCCATGATTTATATACAACAATTTATATGGTCGGGAAAAGTCTACATAAGATTGAGCTGGAGTGAAGTGCAGCTTATTTATGAAACTGAGACTTTTGGCGACTGCAAAATACGAGCAGAGCTGAGACGCACCTTTGTTGTACGAAGTGGAGCTTTGCACTTTCGTAATGGAAATTTTTCCCTCCGAAACTTGAAACAAAGAAATGACAGAACACAGTGGTAAAGGAAGAGTTCAGCGGAGAAGATGAAAGCGCGCCCAATTGAAACTTGGAAGGTATTTATTGTGCTGACAGGGCAATTTCTTTTTTCTAAATGGAAATACTTCAAATTTACATCGGTTGAATTTTGAGTGCTGTTCACTGTACACATAGATGCCACATCAGCACATGACCTGGTGTTATGATACGACTCAATATTTTCTCCCGATCTAAACCTTGCTTTAATACTTTCTAGATTAAAGCCTAGAAACAAGAAGCTGGATCGCACCGTCAATTTTTTATTTTTTTTATTTCCTTCTTCTTTTGTGTTTTTAACATTATTGTCAAGTTTTCTCTTGATATAACACTTGGTAGGCACTATGTGGCTATCAATTTAAAAGAGTTAATAGAGGAATTTGATGTAACAAATTTGACAAATTTTTAATATCTAGTTGTGCTTTTTGAAAATTTTAAAACACAACTATACTTACAGGACAAATTTTAGGACTTTTGGTCTAATTTTCCCCTTAAATAGTACTTTGGATTAAGTTCTGTTATCATTAAATTTAAATTTGGTAATATTTCCCTACATTGTGGAAAAAGTTCGGCCCTCCAAAATCGCATGCCCCTTGACTAGTATCGCACCCTGACAAGTTAAAAATCAAACCATAAACTACTTTCCAAGCAATGAGGGGTAAGGAGGGCAAATAAAACAAGCCTTTTGAATGCGATCATTGTGATTTTTATTGAAAAAGCACCTCTTCAACAAGAATGAAAAGAGAGAAGAAAAGCACGCTCAAATCGGGTGCAAAGCACGACCAATCCTAGGATCATGACTCACTTTGCAACTATACTTCGGTTTCTTTGGTGGGCTTGGTCTTGGGATTGTGGGTGCACTTATCAGTATTGTGCATCAAGAGCAGCCAAACATGAGTTATAAGCTCTCCGCCTTGCCGCAACAGTTCTATGTGATTGTAAAGTCGACAATGATAGGCAGCGTAGCACAACATCTCTGCCCAAATGCTGCTTATGATCTGCCACTTGTTCTTCTTGCCCTTCAGTGTCGCAGCCAATTCCTTTGCCTCCAACTGCACGCGCCATTCCCTGGTGATTTTGGTTCCCTTCTGATCCAGGATGGGTTCGAGCATGGTCTCTTCGGACGACAATCTCCCCACGGCCTCATTTCGGTCTTTATACCTGAGAAATGGCTTCAATATGGCGCAAGCATGCTCCAATGTGATTTCGGCAGTCGTTGGGGAAAATGTGTTGGGTCGCAGTGCTAGAAGGTATATCATGTAATTGGACAGCAATTCGCTTCCTTTACAGTTTGGAGAATTATCGGGCTCTGAAAAGAGGCAGATGTTCGTTGCCATGTGCCAAATGATGATGCTTTTGTCAAATGTTGTGGAGATGTTTCTTTTCAATACCTCAAGGGCTTCCTGCCTCCACTCCACATCCCCGCTGAGTTTGTGAGCTTCAAGCGTCCAGTTGCCGCGTTCCGTGAAGGGCTTTTGACGCCTGATCGCATCAAAATTTTCAATACTTTCCACCAGCAATTCCTTGAGAGAACTGGGGATTTTCAGGTGAGAGTGAATCCAATACATTCTCCAGGTTACCTCTTTTTTGCCCAAGTGTTTGAGGATTCTTCCGATGGACCATGGCCATTCATTGTACAGGCAATGATCAAACAGGTTGAGTTGCCCAACTGAGTTCGACCACCTTTTCTGCTTCATATACCTTTCAGCTAAGAAGTTCAATAGTCTTGTCGACACAAGGCAGTTTCTTTGGTGATGGCTCATAGCCACAATGGCCCATGCCGTAAAAGGTTGCAGAACAATTTGGTAAGCTTCTAGGGCGGTGACTCCTATCAACAAGGCGTAAGTGTAGGTAATGTGCGTGTCTATCAAGAAGCCATCCCTAAAAATAATGGCAAATCCGCACAAGGCTGAGACAAGACAGAAAAAGCTAGTGAAGCGGCCGATGAGACCGAGTCGCTTATAGATAATTGGTTGCTTGGTATAAATTACGTCATGCATGAACCCAAGTTCGACCTCAGCTGTGATGAAGACTAAATCGCGATCTACTATCAACTGAGATTCAGATAGCGAATCTGGGTGGTAGAGCCATATCGGAATGTGGGGCTTCAAGTGATTGAACCGATAGTACGCCTTCAAGATGATCTTTTGCTCCACCGACCATCTTGCTCTGTCAAGCTTATCAAAGAACTTGCTGACAGTTTCCTTGTCGAATATATCCTTGGCCGACATGGGCCGGTACACAGAATGGAGGGCCCAAACCATCGCCACAGGTCGAATGATCCCGGCAGTGAACAATGGGAAGTACAGAAACACAACAGGGGATGAGCTGTTCCAGCAGCGAATGAAGATCCAGACGACAGAAGCAACCGTGGCCAAAATTTTTGGTATCTCCCGGATGTGGAACTGGATGTCCTCAACCGTGAACGCAGTTATAGAATCAGGGCACCCGAAGTGCATCAAGAGCAATGGTGCCAACAAACCCTTGAGCTCAGTAATGTAGTCCATTCGATCAGGATTGTTGATCTGGACAACGATAAGCTTGCTGAGGGCAATGGTTGCAGTGGAAGACGAGAGAAAGTAGGCGGCTGAGATGATGCCTGTGACGATGATCGAGGTCGTGTACCTCCGGCGGCTGGCAAGGATGGCGAGGGTGATCTGGCAAGCGAGACCCACAGCGACCAGCAAATGGATGGCCCATGCTTCCCATAAATCTGTCAACAGTGGTCGTAGCTTACTGACTACGGATGAAAACAGATTGACCGATTTCATGGGGATATGATGCCTTCTGCAGTTCTCTCTGAGAAACAATCATTCGAGCCAAATTAGTAAAGAAGAGAAATGAATAAAGCCATGTACCCCACCTTGGACTCGTTCAAAAGATTTAAACATAAATCTATAAACTTCTTGCTGCATTCATTCAATACGTTCCATATTTTGGGATCCTTCCGCTGCTCTAATTCTCTCATTCCAATGAATGAGATTAATTACGTGGAGCTGGTCTGCACGAGTGAAACCCATCAAAAAAATAAGGAAAATGATAGAGAAATTTCAGAAGTCTATTAGCAATGCTAGGTGTTATTTGGGATAATGATACAAATCACCCTGAAATTAATCTTAATGTGTCATATGTTCCATAAATTTCAACCTAATGCGCAATGCTGTCCATGAATTTTTAATTTACTCAACATGGTCCATGAACTTTTGATACATGTTTAAACTAATGTCCAATGTCAACATTGATCATTTTTGTATGGTCTAGGAACTAGTTTGAACATGTAGTAAAAGTTCAAGATTATATTAAACAAATTAAAAGTTTGGGGGCCACATCATACATTGTGCTAAAAGTTAGGGACTATATAAAATAAATCAAACATTAAGAAATCACATTACATATTGGGATCAAATTCATGCACCATTTATGTCATTTTTCCTTGCGAGTGTCTCTAAAACTGATCTACAAAATTGATATATTCAATGAGATGGTTGATTGCGGAAGGACATTAAGAAGTGACTCATATTCAAACACTCAATTACAGTTTACCACATTACTTAACAGACCGATTATGTCAACCAAACTTAATACATTAAGTGTTTCCCGAACATCCAATATAAGATCAGCGACACACTTCTTTTTTTTTTGCCGCGGGTGGTGGGGGGGGTAAATGATCATCAACACTGCTAAACCAGAATGAATAGTCACAGAGACAAAATAAACTAGGGACAACAAGATCATAAGTCTGGCAAGAAACCGAACAAACCTGACGACGCTGTGTAACTCTCAAGAAGCTGACGAACTAATGGCACTGAGTTCGTTCGTGTTCAGTTCTAAAGAGGAAAGAAGACGGGCTATAAAAGGACAAGGAAAGCAGGGAACTGATTATTTACGTGTAACTTTAATATGCGATTCCTTTCTCTTTGTCAGCTTTCGCCAGCGACCCACCAGGCATGAAATCTTCAATTTCACATTGTTCGTTGAATTATACTCGAGGGGCATAGCATGTGATTTTTGTTCAAAAAACCTCCTGATATATTTTGAAATTGAAAAAACTATCCATGTGTACCTTGTATGTCTGATAAATAAGTGTCAAGCTTGGATTTCATAAATAGAAAGACTTAATTGACTCTCAATCTTAAAGAACAGTGATTCGAGCTGCCATTAAAGTATGGTACCCCTCTGCCCCACAAGATATAATTGCTGTTGATGAGTCCGAATTAGAGGGAAAGATGAATATACATCATGTGACGATCGATTACATTCTTTGTTGAGTGGAGCCTGAACTCGAGATTGAGTTGCCTAGAATTCCCGACCCTCAAGAACACTGACAAGCTCAAATCATAAGGGAAGAAGACAAAGCCTTGGCCAAGGTGGAATGCTTGACCCATGACAACAAGCGCTTCCGCACGGTCCCAACAAGGTGGTTTTTTTTTTTTTTGTTTTTTTGGTCGAAAAGGTAAATATTATTTAAGTATTCACAAAGTTACATCCCAAAGCTAATGCATCAGCAGCAACAATATCTTGTAAAAGAGAAGGGGTGAAAATGTTCCAGTTGCAGGCTAGATCAGATCTTCCATGTGCCTTTGCGGCCCAATTAGCTGCTCCATTGGCCTCCCTTCGACAGAATTGCAATCGCAAGCTAGGGTAAATGGGAAGCAGAGCCGCGATCTCATTGAATAGCATTCGTTCTTCCCATGGCGGCTTCGTCTATCCGTTGACAGTGTCCATCAAGATCTTGCAGTCAGACTCAATCACTATGTTTGCTGTATGGAGATCTTGGTGCTGCAGGTGATGTAGCGTGAAGGTAAGCACTTGAACTTACGATTGAAATGCTAAAGCTGTAGGAAAATGGTCTGTGTAGATGTCAGTAAGTATCCCCTGATGGTTGCGACTAATACGTGCCATCGTTCCTTCTTGTTGACCAGGGTAATAAGAGCCATCAATATTGCATTTTAGAGAGTCGCAATCTGGAGGTTTCCATTGAGTTCCTGCTACGCCATCATCAGTACCTGTGCTTTATTAACACTGAGCATAAGATGACTGGAGTCAATTCTATGAAAAGGCATCTGCTACTGCCCAATTGGGATCTGAAAATCGTCGGTGAAAAATCCAGTTGTTGCGCATACACCATACTTGCCACAAGACTTGTGCTATTGTCTCCAAGCTAGGTACGAGCCGCTAATCAGTTGCCCGTTCTATGATCCAATCATCCATATGCTGTATTGTAGAAGGTGAGACAGAGATGTTGATCTTAGGATGCTTCCATATGCCCGTAGTCCAAGGACAGAAAAAGAACAGATGTTCAATAGTTTCTGGAATCCGTTGAGTACAGAGACTGCATATAGGAGTGGGGGAAATATGTTGATGAAACAAGTTAGCTTTAGTCGCAAGGGCATTATGGCAAACTGTCCATAGGAAAGTGTGGATCTTGGGCTCTATTTGCATAGACTAGATCTTACGCCAAAGAATTTTAGGGTGCTGGTGCGATGTAGATGCCTACCGAGCATTCTCTTTCCATGCCGTGCTAACCATTGATCTATAATTGCTCTTCACTATATGATTGCCATCCTTGATAGGTGTCCATACTAACTTATCGGGAGCATAGGCAGGTCGGATAGGAATTTTGACAATTTTAGTACTAATCAGATTATAAAAAGGTTGATGAATTAATTGAATTTTACAGGTTTGGGTGAGAGGATCAATAAGATCGGCCACCCGCTCTGGCTCCTCTCGTGCTGTTGGGTCGGCTATAGTTTCGATGGGTAATCAGCTATCTTCCCAAATCTTAATCTCCTTACCATTCCCGACCGACCATCGTACATTAGGTAGGATGGCCTCTCGCCAAGAAGAAGACTCGCCATCCCCATGAAGGGCATGTACCTCTAGAAGCCGTTTGGAAGCTCGTTGAATTGTAATACAACCCCTTAAAGATTTTACCCCACAAGGAGCAAGGTTTTTGAAGTAAGCGCCAAGCTTGTTTCCCAAGCATTGCTTTGTTGAATGTCATCAAGTCTCGAAAGCCAAGTCCTCCACTATCCTTGTCGGCTTTAAGTAAATGTCATTTCGCCAATGCACCCCGACCCTACTATAGTCGGTCGTTCACTAAAATCTAGAAATTTTCTATTCAATAAGTCTACACAAAGATGTTGGAAGCTTAAAAATGGACATCGCATATTGAGGAATTGCCTATACAACATATTTGATTAGGATCTCCTTTCCGCCTTTGGACAGAAATCTTTCTTTCCAACCCTCAAGCTTTGAATTTATTCACCCTAATATCCACGGAAACATCTCCTTTTTAGATATGCCTCACTCTGAAGGAATACCTAAATATTTTCGATACCGGTGCAACATCGGCATTCAAAATATTCCTGCTAAGTTTTCCCGTAAGCTCAACAGATAGTTCTTTCTAAAAAGAGGCATGATTTGTTCCAATTTATAACTGTCCCATCGCCATACAATATTGATTGAGAATATTAACAAGATTCGACATTCCATCATAGTGCCTTTGAGAAAGAAAACTTAATCATCAGCGAAAAAAGATGCGATAGTGTTGGACATGACCTGTTTAGCTTGATACCTGTGAGATGGCCAATGTTTATTGCTTGGTTAATGAGGGTGGAAAGAAGATTGGCCAGTAAAATGAAGATGTAAGGGGAAAGAGGATTGCCTTGTTGTATTCCTCTTGATGGCCAAAAATATGAAATCTGTTCTCCATTAAAGCGAACACTTAAAGAGGTTGTTGTAATACATTGCATTATCAGCCTGAACCCATCTTGGATCAAATCCCAAACACAATAGATAATCCTTTACGAAATCCCATTTGACTTTATCATAAGCTTTTTGCATGCCTGTCTTGAGAAGTACATTGAAGTGTCTCTTCCTTTCCTTAATTCGAAATTGATGTAAAGCCTCTTGAACTATGAACACATTATCCTGTATTTGTCTCACCCTCACGAAGGCAACCTGCTCTTCTAAGATAAGCTCACAAAGCCGGGGTTTCGGGCGATTGGCCAAGATCTTAGATATAACCTTGTACGCAAAGTTATAGAGGCTGATGGGTCTAAACTGATCCAAATTTTTAGGGTGACTGGTTTTGGGTATTAGAGCGATGATCATCTTGTTGAGGTCTAGGCAACACCCAGGAATTAAAGAAGTCTCTTACTAATTTTGTCAAATCATCCTAAATGATATCCCAATGGCGTTGATAAAGCAGCCCATTTAAATCATCTAGACCCGGTGCTTTTGTTTTCCTTAGTTGAAAAGCTGCTTGTTTCACCTCGAAACAGTAATTGGACTCATTAAATGATCATTCATATCAGCTGATACAACCCGAGGACACTGATCCAAAATTGGAGCATAGTTGCGTGGACCATCTATTGTATATAACTGTGAAAAATAGGCATTAGTTAGCTCCTTCAAAGCCTGAGTGTCCCTCACCTAGTTGTGATTCTCATCTTGTAATATACCTATCCCGTTGCGCTGCCGTCTTTGAATAGTAGTTGCATGAAAAAATTTGTGTTCTTATCTCCCCATTGCAACCAATTAATTCTAGATTGCATAGCCCAATACTTTTCCTCTCACCGCCATATATTTCTGACTTCATCCCGAAGAGAAGAAACTTCCGCTGTTTCAGTTCTAGAACTATATGGTTGATTTATAATGTTTTAAAGCTGTTGTTGTAATGCTTGCACCTTCAGGTGGCCATTAGAAAATTTTGAACGGCTCCAAACATGTAAAGCTCGAGAAACCATTCTTAGTTTATGTACAAGGTCTGAATGGCTTACCTTAATTGAGTGCCATGCTTTGTAGATGACCTTGCGACACTCTTGATCGTGGATCCAATAAGCTTCAAAGAGGAAAGGCCTTTGGCTCTGTTTATGTATAGCTAAATTAGACAAGAGAAGCGGGCATTGATCTGATCCCAGGGCCGGCAAAGCAAAAACCTCCGCAGCAGGATATTGAGGTTGCCAATCAATAGTACACAAAACACGGTCCAGTCATTCCTTAACTAATTCATCTTCGGCTCAATTATTCATTCAGGTAAAGGCACATCCCCTTACTCTCTAATTCCATCAAAGCACAGTCATTGATGACAGTTCGGAAAGAGTTTAAACGATACCAGTCTGACTGGCGCTTACCTACCTTTTTCCAGGGATAGAGGATCTCATTGAAGTCCCCCGCGCAAAGCCAAGGTAGAGTATTCACGTTGTTGATACTTCTGAGTTCATCCCAAAATAACTGGCGATTATGGTAGGAAGATGGAGCATGAAGACAGGTCAACTGCGTCAGCCTATCATCCATGGAATCACGATAGAGCATATCAAAAAGGTACTCCGAATGCTGTTCGATCTCTAAAGAAATTGTTTTATTCCAAAAAACTGCCAAACCCCTTGTTGGGAATTATTGATTCCCTAAAACGGATTCGACACTAAATCGAACTCCTAAAACGAATGCGGAAGACGAGCCCAGAAGAACATGTATCACCGATCAAAGATACACCATGGAATTGAGTGTACCTTATTGTCCACAGATTAAACACTAACATTGAATTTGAGGAAGAAAAAACTAATCCCGTTCTATTGAGGAGCGTGCTGTTGCTAATAGGGGGAGAAAAAACTGAGCACTTACTTCTTTTCTGTTTTTCTTCTTTTTTTTTCTTTTAAGGGAGAGAGAGATCGACGTACGTTGAAAAGGTGTGTTCCTCTCTTTTCTTTTCTCTCTTAAATATGTCTCCTCCAAGAGATATAACTCTTCAACATAATACGTTCCCCCCAAAAGTCATAACCCTTCTATGGCACCCCTCGACGGCCCCCGATCCGTTAGGGTCGCCACAGTTCGCTTACCTTTTACTTTCCCTAATAACATGTCACTCGATACCATTTCAATTGTAGGGGTCCATACAACTTAGGGGTTTACATCTTTTAGATCGGTCCCTTGTGCAATTCATATGGCGGAAGCACATCCATCAACTCCCTTCCTTATATTGAGAAAACGATGCTTACCAACTAAACATTTTATATAGTCAAAGCCGTACACTTTTATTTACATAACTTGATGGACATCATTAGTTGGTACATCAAAATGCCGTAGTCTTTCATACTCGGCTATACTTCAAAAGATGACTGACATCTCCTCCAACAGTCATATACTTAAAGTCTATCAATCAGTGTCGGCATCTAAAAGTTTCTTTCTTTGCTATCCTCCTCCTCGCGGTCATATTCAACTACTTGATCCATCTACTGGTGGCAGTGGCAGTAGAGGTATCTTATCTAGTTTGAAATATTATTCCCCAAACGGGGTGAATACAACCACTCAGTATTAAAGATCCACCAAACTACACAATGCGTCAAACAGAACAATCAAGTTATCATGAATAAAACACATATCATTCATGCATTCGAGCATACCTCACATTATAACCATGCATAAATCACAATACAACATGCATATACCATCATGCACTTGTACTCATATCATCAAGCAACCATGCATATATCACCATGCAACGTGCAAATACCACCATGCACTTGTACATATATCATCAAGTAGCCATGCATATATCACCATGCAACGTGTATATACCACCATGCACTTTATGCTTGCATTTCCATGAGGTTCATCCCATGCCATATGCACACATCCATGCGCATGATTCAATTCTCAATTTTATCTTTCACAAGGATCTCATCATTTTTCTTTCCAGGGACCAGTGTTTGCATCCCTCATTTATCGCTCGCACCCAACTTGGCATCGTGAGGAACTTTCGACACACATCTCTAGGCATCCGGCACACACATTCCGGGCATCTCGCATCCCACCTGGCATCACGAGGAATCTCCGGGGCTCGCCATGAAGATGGTTACCCCTACCCTTCGGGCATGCATCATAATACAACCGGACATTCTGACACTCTCGGGGAAAACCTCTGGGCATGTATTCATAATACAACCAGGCATCCAAATGGCATTGACTCATTCGAACGTTTGGGCATCCTGAATCCCGGGGCATCGTCGGCTCACACCTCCGACGGTATCATCATTATCTCAATTTATATTCACACATGTATCTCAATTTCAACATGGCATTTGATGCATCAATATCAAGAGTCTCAATCATCTTTTCATGCCATATAACATGCCATATGCCATCACATATGTAGCAAAATCAACCACTCAAAGTATTTCATCACATAGATAATTTCATTTAATTTTCAAAACACATCAATTTTTTGAATAAATCAGAATGCATTCCTCTAATTAAAACTCCAGAAAAATTAGTAAATGACATTAATAAATTATGAAAACTTGATACATTATAGATAAGACCTAAAGGCAAGTATCCCATGAATAACATCATACCAAAAGAACCTCACACAAAACAGCACGTTCCATGAAACGCAGTTTTCAAAACTTCAATATTTCAACTTGTACAGTTTCGGAAGAAATTTAAATTAAATATACAAATGAACTCCAAAAATTATGAAATTTTGATATGTTTTAGATAAGTCCCAGAGGTAGATATATCATGCATACATTGAAACCCAAATCGTTCTAGGTTAATAGATATATACGATTCTTTCTCCCTGTTCTCGGTGTCATCTTTTCCCAGATTATCATCTTCCAAAAGAAACTCATTTCACTGACCTACATATGTTAGTTTCTTCTATATTTTCAGTATGTTATTCCTCAGAATATTACCTACAACTTTCATTCAGAACACACGATCAAATATTAACTCTACGATTTTGTAAAAGTTGCGAAATCATACTAGGTCGAAGCAGCGTTTTTCCCGGATCCAGTTTCTTCAAAAGACAACGATTTGACCGACCTATTTTTGTTCATTTCCTCCAAATTTTTGATATGTTCTACCTCAAGAAGTACACTACAAATTTCATTCAGATATTGAAATGATATTTTTACAAGAAAGTTACTTTATATACCACGAAATCACTGAAGGTTAGCACAACGAATTCCAGATCTAGCCTCTCCAAAGAAAAATCATTTCACTAACCATTTATTGTTCGTTTTGCCTCAAAGTTTAGTATGTTGTTCTTCAAGGTGTTGTATACAACTTTCATGAATAAGTCAAAACAAGATTCCGACTAAAAAGTCACATGCAACACACAAACTCAAGAATGGTCAAACTGGTCTTTCCTGAAACAGCATGCATGGCCAACGAATCTCTCTCCATAGCTCCGAAATTTCATCCCATCTACCACAACCAAGACGTACCATCTACTACACATACACACAGCAATGCAAAGGGTAGGTCTTAGGACTTCACTTGCCTCAAATTCGAAGGAAACATAGTAAGACAAAGTGGGGCGAGGGGGCGAATGATGGCGGATGCGCAGACTCCTTCTTCCCCTTCTCCTCTCGCTCACTTGCTCGCTCTCCCTCTTTCAGATGGTAACTCTATCTCTCATCTCTCCCTTCCGGTCGAAATCCCCTCCCCCTTTTCCTTTTAGTTGAGTTAAAACCCTTGCATGCTTTACTTGCATGGAGGGACACTTGTCCCTAAGAAGGAGACAAGTGTCTTCTTGTTGAAGACACATGGAGGAGGCCCATCCGACTCCTCTCTCTCCCCTTTCCATGCGGTCAACATCCCTATGGACTCTATGGGCGCCCTCTTGGCCCACTTTAGGCTAACACTCTTGGGCCTAAAGTCCAAACTTAAATGGCCCAAGTTTATTTTTAATAATACATCTTAATTCTCATTTAAATAAATACATAATTGCATAATAAAATGGCCAAAAGGCTTTGTGACATTAGTCCATAAAATCAAATCTATAAAGTGCATAGTCAAGAACAAAGTCTTCTTTATCAAATTGTCCTATAGCACCAACCTTGATCATCCATTAACATAAGATGTATTTCTACCCAAATAATTCTCCATTAAAATACTCAGCATTAATCTATTAAAATTCTTTGGTCTAAAGGCCATAACATAAATCAATAAAACGTCCATCACCTTTTCATAGGTCGTAATGCATGTAGAGGTTGCCATAATTTTTTTTTTTTTTGGGATGCCACAATTCTCCCCTCCTTAGAGAATTTCGTCCCCGAAATTAGGCATCACTTTTGTCTCTCGAAACAAGTAGGGATACTTTAAGGAACACATGATCTCCCACATCAAATTCTAAAGGTCTCCCTATGCTTATATGAGTAGTCTTTCTGCCTACTCTAGGCTGTTTTAAGTCTTTTCCTGATAATTTCTACAGCCTCAGTAGTAATTTGTACCAACTCAGGTCTTGTCAATTTCCTTTCGCCTACCTCACTCCAACAGACAAGAGTCCTACATTTTCTCCCATACAACGCTTCATAGGGAGCCATGCCTACACTTTTCTTAAAACTATTGTTATACACAAATTCTACCAGGTATAATCTTTTCACCTCAACTCTCTTTAAAATCAATGATGCAAGCTCTTAACATGTCCTCAAATGCTTGGATCACTCTTTTCGTTTGTCCATCTGTTAGTGGATGAAAAGTGGTACTAAATGGTTGCTTTAGTCCCTAAGGCGGTTTGAAGACTTCGCCAAAGATTTTGAAGTAAACCTCAAATCTCAATCAGACGTGAGAGTTACAGGAACATCATGTAAGCGTACCACTTGGCTTACACGTATATCGGCAATTTTATCCATCGGATAATCTACGCGAACTCCTAGGAAATGGGCAGACCTAGTCAAGCGATCTACTATCACCTAGATAGGGTCGTGGCCACTTGATGTCCTTGGTAATCCTTGCACGAAATCTATCATCACATGATCCCATTTCCATTCTGGTATATCTAATGGTTTCAATCTAACACACCATTTAAACAAATTATTCCAATACCTTTGTCACCATCAATTCAAGCCTAGAACCATCAAAATCAACACCATTAACAACTCATTTGGTTCAGTCCAACAAAGACATTCACTATGCTTTCACTACAATATAGATTCAAGCCTAAAATATAGCATCATTCCTTTGATTCAAATATCGATAGTCCACCAAGACTTATTCAATTCAAAGATCGAGAATCCACCAAGATAAGAACCTGTCTAGTTTCCATTGAGTATATCTCATGTCTCATCCTAAAGGATCATCACTTGGACTAATCACTTATCAAATCCACAACTTGAACTTTCACCTTTTCACCTTGGAAAGACTATAACCACAATTGATTATATCCACTAATTCCACGAAACCTTTTCAAATTGAGATCATCACCTAAAATTAAAAGTTGACCACCATCGATTAAACATATTATTCCGACAGATAAACTACAAATAATTTCATGTCTCATATGACCACTCAAACTCATGACTTCCAAGATCAATCTATACATACTAAATGCCTCCATGTAATGCATCAAGACTTCCAATGAGATCCTTTAATAGGAAGTCACTACTTAGCTCAAATGATCATAACTTAATCCTTAAATTCATAATTCGCTCTCCAACATTCACTTCTTAAGCTTTATTTGCAGCACTGCACTTAGATACTACGCATGTTCTTCAAGTCCTTTAGAATATATCAGGATATCATCAAATGAAGATAATCACAATTTGATCCAAATAAGGCTTAAATATCCTATTCATTATATCCATGAATGCAGTTAAGGCATTCATTAATCCAAATAGCATAACTAGGAACTCATAGTATCCATAGATAATTTCATTTATTTTTCAAAACACATCAATTTTTTGAATAAATCAGAATGCATTCCTCTAATTAAAACTCCAGAAAAATTAGTAAATGACATTAATAAATTCTGAAAACTTGATACATTATAGACGAGACCTAAAGGCAGGTATCCCATGAATAACATCATACCAAAACCTCACACAAAACAGCACGGTCCATGCATCACAGTTTTCAAAACTTCAATATTTCAACTTGCACAGTTTCAGAAGAAATTTAAATTAAATACCCAAATGAACTCCAAAAATTCTGAAATTTTTATATGTTTTAGATATGTCCTAGAGGTAGATATATCATGAATACATTGAAACCGAAATTGTTTTAGATTAATAGATATAGATGAGTCTTTCTCCCTGTTCTCGGTGTCATCTTTTCCCAGATTATCATCTTCCAAAAGAAACTCATTTCACCGACCTACATATGTTCGTTTCTTCTAAATTTTCAGTATGTTATTCCTCACAATATTACTTACAACTTTCATTCAGAACACATGATCAAATTTTAACTCTACGATTTCATAAAAATCACGAAAGCATACTAGGTTGAAGCAATGTTTTTCCCAAATCCAGTTTCTTCAAAAGACAACGATTTCACCGAACTATTTTTGTTCATTTCCTCCAAATTTTGGATAAGTTCTATCTCAATAAGTACAATAAAAATTTATTTAAGAGATCAAAGTGAGATTTTTTACAAGAAAGTTACTTTACAGACCACGAAATCACTGAAGGTTAGCACAACGAATTCCAGATCTAGTCTCTCCAAAGAAAATCATTTTACTAATCATTTCTTTTTCGTTTTGCCTCAAATTTTATTATGTTCTTCTTCAAGGTGTTCTCTACAACTTTTATGAAGAAATGAAAACAAGATTCCAACTAAAAAGTCACATGCAACACACAAAATCAAGAATGGTCAAACTGGTCTTTCCAGAAACAGCATGCATGGCCAATAAATCTCTCTCCATAGCTCCGAAATTTCATCCCATCTACCACAACCAAGACGTACCATCTACTACAAATACACACATCAATGCAAAGGGTAGGTTTTAGGACTTCACTTGCCTCAAATTCGAAGGAAACACAGCAAGACAAGGCAGGGCGAGGGGGCGAATGATGGCGGACGTGCAGACTCCTTCCCCTTCTCCTCTCACTCACTTGCTCGCTCTCCCTCTTTCAGACGGTAACTCTATCTCTCCTCTCTCCCTTCCGGTCGAAATCCCTCCCCCTTTCCTTTTAGTTGAGTTAAAACCCTTGCATGCTTTACTTGCATGGAGGGACACTTGTCCCTAAGAAGGAGACAATTGTCTTCTTGTTGAAGACACATGGAGGAGGCCCATCCGACTCCTCTCTCCCCTTTCCATGCGGTCAACATCCCTATGGACTCTATGGGCGCCCTCTTGGCCCACTTTTAGGCTAACACTCTTGGGCCTAAAGTCCAAACTTAAATGGCCCAAGTTTATTTTTAATAATACATCTTAATTCTCATTTAAATAAATACATAATTGCATAATAAAATGGCCAAAAGGCTTTGTGATATTAGTCCATAAAATCAAATCTATAAAGTGCATAGTTAAGAACAAAGTCTTCTTTATCAAATTGTCCTATAGCACCAACCTTGATCATCCATTAACATAAGATGTATTTCTACCTAAATAATTCTCCATTAAAATACTCACCATTAATCTATTAAAATTCTTTGGTCTAAAAGCCATAACATAAATCAATAACACTTCCATCACCTTTTCATAGGTCGTAATGCGTCTAGAGGTTGCCATGAGTTTTTTTTTGGGATGCCACACCCTCATATCTAAATAATGCAACCTTTCACATTGCAGTTGTTCCTTTATGGGCCCTTATCTTGCGGGTCGGGCTTTTAGGCGCAACATGGGCAGAAGGGCCAACTTAGGCCCATCTACATAAATAAAATCATTATCTCCCACTCGCACATGGTGGGCCGAACATGATCCTCTTTACCTCTCTACAACATTCATACTGGTGAATAATCCGTGAGGCCAGCATACTTGGAGAGCTCGTTGCTATACATCTGTTAGGAATATATAGAAGCTCATAATGGACATCACACTTTGAATAGATTTAGTATGCAGTACTCTAGATCGATCGATCACATTTATATCTCTTTTGATCTCCTTTCAAATAATGATATATTGTATTCACAATTACGATTATTCCAAAGACAGTAATAATTGGTCGACCAATGAATACAAAACTTAGAATGTGATTCTTCATATTCAATCTTTCTCTTTCTTTCAAACTCTCAATTTCAGTTCAACTTGCTTTTCTAGGAATGTCCCATCAGATTAAATCAATTCATGATCATTGGCAACATCCTAAGATAGCAATCACTGAATAGAAATATTGAGAATAATTAAAAGACATGAGGGCACTAAATCGGGGAAATTTTTTCCTCAAAAGTCTCACACAGCATAAAAGTTGAGATCAAGCTTTTGCCACACTTATTGGTTGTCTCATGCATACGTAGTATCAAATACGTATTATGGTATTAACTCATTTCCCATGGAGCGTATGTCTACACCTTTAATACCGTACAAATGATGGTTTAGACATACCCAATGTCTAACTTGAGTTCACATATGTACTCATTCACAGAATTCACCAGAACTCACATCGGCATTGTAGACAGAGATAAAGTAAAATATGTGGGTTATTTTACTTTTGGACATAGTAAATATTATGTCCTCATCTTAACACTTAGTTAAGGCGACATATATATTTTAAGCTTGAGCTCTCGATTATCGCCTAGATAATAAGCTTAAAAACCGTCTCATCTCTACTTATCACATGGTAAATAGAGACAATTACCCGTGTGAATGGGTTAATCTTTTATCTGTCCGACATACTTTCTCAACTTAATATAATGCATTGAGCATTAAGATGCATAAACATCAAACAAAGATTCATAGGCATTAATAATGAAAAACACAAGTTCATAAATGTGAACAACTCGGGGAAATTACAATATCCAGTACATTAGACTCTACACAATCCTAGAGATTTTACATGACCACAAAACACATTTCTAGGTATTGGCTTTGTCATAGGATCTGCTACCATTCTATGCGTAGATATGTACTGTAAGTTCACATCCTTTCGTGCAACCATATCTTTGACAAAATTATACTTGGTATCTATATGTTTGGTCTTGCCATGATATTTTGGATCTTTGGTCGACTCTATAACTGCTTGGCTATCATAGTTAACTAATGATGGATTTGCAGCTTTTTCAATAACACCTAACTGATTCAAAAATCTCTTAAGCCAAACTCCTTCTTGTACCGCTGCTGATAATGCGACGAACTTAGATTCCATCGTGGATAAGGCTATACACGTTTACTTCTTACTGCTCCATAATATGGCGCCATTGTTTAGTAAGAAAGTAAATCCAGAGGTAGATTTCCTTTCATCTAAATCTCCTCCCCAATCAGCATCTGAATAGCCTTTAAGTCGCAGATCATTTCCTTGATAATTCAGCTTGTAATCAGCAGTTCCCTTCAGATACCTCAGTATTCTCTTAACGACTTTCCAATGTGCTTGACCTGGATTGGATTGGTATCTATTCACCATTCAAACTACAAAACATATGTCGGGTCTTGTACACATCATAGCATACATCAAGCTCCCAACAACATTAGCATAAAGAACATGTTTCATTTGTTCATTCTCTTGTGAAGTCCTTAGACACAATCTATGGCTCAATCCTTCGCCTTTTTGCAATAGGAGTGTCTATGGGTTTACAATCTTGCATACGAAATCGTTCAAGAATATTATTGATGTATGTTTCTTGCGAAAGAGATAACGATCTCTTTGAACGATCTCTTGAAATCTTAACTCCAAGAATGTATACAGCCTCACCCATATCCTTCATCTCAAAGTTAGAAGACAATCAACTCTTGACAAAAGTATTAACAAACTCCATATTTACGGCAATTAGTATATTATCAACACATAATGATTTGATCACAAATTGATCTTTGGATATTTTGATATATACACACCGATCCTCATCTATCATTGTAAAATCATATGCCATTATGGTATTATGAAAATATATATACCATTGTCTTGACAACGCTTAAGGCCATATATCGATCTCAAAAGTCGACACACCTTTCTTCTTGGCCTTTTATTATGAAACTAGCAAGTTGTTTCATATATATTTCTTTCTCTAATTCTCCATTAAGGAAAACAGTCTTTACATCCATTTGATGTAACTCAAGATCCATACTAGCCACTATTGCTAGAATAATGCGAATCAAGGTAAATCTCACTACAGGAGAAAATGTTTCTTCATAATCAATTCCTTCCTATTGATTATACCCATTCGCCGAGAATGCAAGCCTTATGGCTTTCTATCGAGCCATTAGCTTTACGATTTATTTTAAGAACCCACTTGTTCCCAATAGCTTTGTGTCATTTTGGAAGATTAACTAGTTTCCAAACTTGGTTTGACTTCATTGACTCAATCTCTTCTTCCATTGCATGAATCTATTTTTCTTTACTAGGGCAAGTTAGAGCCTCATTAATATTTCTTGGCTCATCCTCATCTTGTGGAGCAACCATGAAAGTTTCTCCTTCGATGTCAAAACGTCGGCGGTGAATACTTTTGCGACTTGTTCGCCGTATAGGAGATTGTACACTTTGCACATCATTCCCCATCATGTTCCCACTCGGATTAGATAATGACGATATCATCTCATTATGTGGTTGTAATTGAGAGTGAGTTGAATTAAATTCATCACTTCTCATGTTACTCCCACTTGAACGAACTCCACCAATATCATTATCTTGATCCAAGATTTCAAATAGAGAGTAATCTTCACCTATTTTGCCCTTCTTAGGAAATTCATTCTCTAAGAATGTGATATCCAATGATTCAAATTCAGTTATACTCCCACTTTCCTGCTCACCTATGAACACATACCCTTTCTAGTGTTCGGAGTATCTTATGAAAATACTCTTCTTTCTTTGGGACCCAATTTCCCAAACTTGTAAGAGGGCTCATGAGTATAGGCAGCACAACCCCATGGCTTAAGAAAACTTAAGTCCGATTTTTTACCTGTCCATAACTCGTATAGAGTGGAAGTAACTAATTTGGAAGGCACCCGGTTAAGTATATAGGTAGCAGTTATTAAAGCATCACTCCAAAAAGTGATAGGTAAGTTAGCATGCGCCATCATGGATCTAACCATTTCCAATAAGGTTTTGTTTTTTCTCTCCGCAACGCCATTTTGTTGATAAGTATAAGAAATAGACAATTATCTTTCTATTCCTCTTTCATCACATAACATTCTAAACTCATCAAACAAATATTCTTGACCTCGATCCGATCTTAATACTTTTATTTTGTCTAATTGATTTTCTACCAAGTTCATAAATCTTTTGAAACAACTCAATGTTTCAGATTTATGAAAAATCAAATATACATATCCGAATCGAGTATAATCATCTATAAATGTGATGAAATAAACAACTCTATGCCTTTCTTTTACATTCATCGGACCACGAGATGTCAGAATGGATTAATTACAAAGGATATTTAGCTCTTTTACCTTTTCCAAATAGTTTTCTTGTTGTTTTCCTACTAGGTAATGCTCACATATGGGCAAATCGACTTTTCAATATTGCCTAACAAGCCCTCTTTGGCTAGTCTATTCATACGTTGTTAGCCAATGTGACCAAGTCTAGCATGCCACACACTCACTTCATTATCATATGAATTAGGAAACGTGAAAAGGGAATAATAAATATTGGCAATACTATAGTCAATATTTAATACAATAAAACCATCTAGAAAATTACCACAACTATAGTAATTTGTATCCAAATATAAATCCACACCACAAGTTCATATTAAAACAAAGTTTGACCAACACTAAAACATACACTAAATTCCGACGAATCTCTTATGCCAATCCCTTTTACTTTTCAAAGCATACAACACATCATGTAAGAATAAAATGCGTCCACCACACATGTTCAACTGACATATGCCAATCCCTTTTACTTTTGCTCCGGAGTTGTTTCCTACATAGATCCACTTAGTTCCAGTCGGTACTTGTTGGAATTCCACGAAGGATTCTCTATCCTTCGCTACTTGGTCTGTCGCTCCTGAATCCACAGTCTACAAAGGATTAGACTCAGTTAAGAATACAAAACTCGACACATAAGCAAAGTTCTGAAAAGTACAAGGGGTGTATACCTTATTTGGCTCACGACAGCGAGCATAGTAACCCTTCTTGTCACAATTGTAACACTTCACCCTTGTAAGCTTCTTCATTCGAGGACACTTTCCTCTTTCATGTTGGTCAAGCTTAGGTTTCTTCATTCAAGGACCTGCTTCCTTGCCTTTCCCTTTATTGAACTAGTTAGGACGTTTGCACTTGGAGCTCGAAGCTCCATGTGAGCTAGAACCAGCATGATAGATTTCAACTTCCGGCTTAGCCGCCAAGAGGCAGTCCTTTTCCAGCTCAAGATGACGCACTGCATCCTCAAAGGTTTTGATATTCTCATTATGGGTCAGGTGCACCTTCATATGCTCCCAACTCTGAGGCAAGGAACGAATCACCGCTTGCACTTGCTGTTCATTAGTCAGGACATGGCCAGCATCTTTCAGCTCATTAATCATGTTTGACATCTTTCTAAAGTGTTGCTTCATGGTTTGACCATTAGACTTCTTAAAAGAGTTAAACCTAATAGTGAGCTGTCTCAATTCGGTCACCGAAGTATGACCAAATCTTGTTGTCAATGCTTCCCACATTTCCTTGGCATTCTCAGAACGCCTAAACTCTCGCATAACGTCATTTTCCATGCTACTCAGCAACGTAATACGAGAAAGAGAGTTCTTTCTTTTCCATGCAACAAATGCTTCCTTATCTCTCTTGTGCTGTGCAGTGTTTCCTTCTTTAGGTTCTACCATGATCAGGTTAAGAGCTTCTAGTGCCTCTTACTCTTCCAACACATATTATATTTTCATGTGCCATATTTCATAGTTATCGCCATTGAGCTTCTCATCTTTGTTTAGCTCGGCGACTATGCTCTTTCGGCTAAAGCCATTAATCTGAACACATCAGACATATATGCACGAATTATTAATGCATATCATTTATGTATCAATTTTGCACAAAACCATCATCTTAATGAATAATTTCAAGTAAGGTTTCATAATCAAAATGTCACTTTGTTTCCAATTATCATTCAAAATCCTAACTTTGAGTTATTATTAATATAACATTTTATGCAAAATAAATTCTTTGAAATTACAAAAATTTCTATGGACTACCAACAATAGTTAATAATAACAGAAAGCAAATAGTACTTGAAATTAAACAATGATATAATAATAATGCTTTCACATAATACAATTAACATATTAGTTGCCACACCAACAACAACTAAGTAGATAACATTACATAAGATGTCCACAAAGCACACTAAATAAAGACCAGCCAAAACATCTAGCACCAAGTCAATATACGTACTAGGAAAGATCATTTTTTGTTCAATTTTTTGATCTTTTCCCTTGTAACAATCCAATAATAATCATCTATAAAATCCATCACAATTTTCCTATACAAAGCAGCTTTGTTGACTTCCCATATGCGATTCGACAGTCCTTGCCATTCTTGTTGAAGAGTGTTCATGAAGAATCACACCATCTCAGATTGTGACATGGGACGACAATTCCATATGACCTTTTGTATTTTCCCGTTGACTACAAGAACGTGATCAATTATGCCACCACTCTCCCATCGATGATCAGTCGGCTTAGCTATCAACTTAGAAAACCTTTCATTTTGTTCATTGGTAATTGTGCGAATATGTGTGCGCAACTTAAGGGAGGCATTGTTCCGCAACAAATGCAGAACAAATAAGTGATTACATATAATCCACATAGACTTAATTAGAAAAAAAAAACACATTTTTTTTGGGTCAACGGTCAAATTTAACGGTCATAGGTTAGCCGGGTTGAGGTCAATGGGCGGTTGGGTTGGATCGGTTGACCGGGACGGACCACTTGGCCCGGTCGGATGAGCCGACTAGCATGTGCGTTGCACGTGCCTTCGGCCGAAACAGCACGTGCGTTGCAGGCGCTTGCGGGGGATCGAATCGGCGCATGCCGCATGTGGCGGCGTGTCCGGCAGTCCTTGTGGCACCCCGAACGGCCCCCGATCTATCAAGGTTGCCACAGTTCGCTTTCCTACACAATTTATATGGCGGAAGCATATCCAACAACTCTCTTCCTTATATTCAGAAACAAAGTGCACACCAACTAAACATTTTATGTAAGTTAAAGCCTTACATTTTTAGTTACATAACTTGATGGACATCATTTATCGATACATCAAAATGCCAAGGTTTTCTATACTCGGCTATATTTCAAAAGATGACCCACATCTCTTCCAACAGTCATATACTTGAAGTCCATCGATCAATGTCGACGTCCAAAAGTTCCTTCCTTTGCTGTCCTCCTCCTCACAGCCATATCCAACCACTTGGTCCATCTGCTGGTGTGGCATCCCAAAATTCAAAGCCAAGCCATAAGGTGTGTTAAAGTCTCTAATTAGGTGATAAATTTTTCATGGCTTATGCTTTAGCCATTAGTCTTTTTAAATAGACGATTTGTGCATGTGCTTGTGAGAATTTAAATTTGATAGATTAATAATCTATGCTTGGCCATGTACTTTATAAATTAAATTTCAATAAATAAAATGTTATAAGACTTTGGCCAAGATGGAAAAAAATTGAAATTTAAAAATATTCATAGAAAGGAATTTCAAAAAAAAAGAAAAGAAAAGAGGAAAAGTCAATTTTAGGATGGGCCTTAGGCCCATTGGCCTAAGCTTGTAATGGGCCAAGATAGTCGGCCCAATTAGACCCACAAGTGGGCTGTCGACCAGCCAAGAGGAGGCCCAAGAAGAAGTGGCCGGATGGCCCAAAAGTCCAAGCCCAAAAAGCCCAAATCAAATTCAAAAATTCAATAAGACAAGTGGCAAAAAGGAAGGCCATGCATTGGTTGGTTTATAGGCAAGTAATCATGAGAATTTGGGGTATAAGAGGGAAGAGAGAGAGAAGGTGGCCGGATTTCCTTCATTCGGCCAAGAGAGTGAGAGAGGGAGAGAGAGAATTCGAGAGAAAGGGGGAGCGGCCGAGAGAGAGAGGAGGCGGAGCCGAGGAGGAGCTGCCATGTGCCGCCGTGTTCGCCGCCGTACGCCGTTGTTCGTCCATCCTAGAGGCAAGTGGGAGTCCTCTAGCTTCTCTTGCATGCTTGTATGTTGTTTGCATGTTAGATTTTGGGTGTTTTAAGTGAGAAAACCGAGGTAGGGTTGGCTTGTTCTTAAGTCGTGTGACTGTTCTTGCTCGGATCGGGTGAGTCAGTAACTTGTTTGAGCTTGCATGTGTGTTTGGAGTCTGATTTTGGCTTTGATGTCTTCATGGAAGTTGTAGCTAACATCTTTTACTATAACATACTAAAATTTCGTTGAAAATGATGGAGATTGGATGGGTTAAAGTCTCATCTTACGGAGACCTCAGATCTGGAGAGTTTTTACTGACCTTTTTCTGTATTCATGGTTTCATGTTGGTTTTTGTTGAGAACCTCACTTGTATTTCTTCATGAAAGTTGTAGGTAACATCTTAAGCTACAACATACTCAAATTTTAGGTGAAAAGAACAAGTATAGCTTGGTTAATTGACTAGATCTTGAAGACAATGATTCTGGTGATGTGTTCCGAGACACCTGAGACTTCAAGGACCTAAATGATGACTATAATCTGGTTATCTGACCTATATCTCTGCATGAAACTTGTAAAGGAAATTTTGAAACATAACATATCCTAATTTCAGAGAAAACGAAAGAGAATAGGCAGGTTAAAACTTCATATTTCGGAGATGGAGGCACTGGAAGATGCGGTAACGGGTCCAGAAGCTTCGTGAGGTTGAATAAAATAATCTATAAATAATATGGCTTGGAATTCTTCGTGAAAGTTGTACAAAAATGTCTTGGCTATAATCCAGTAAAATTTTATAATTTTCGGAGGCCATATGGATATTTTAATTGAATTTATTCGGAAACCGTGCATTCTAGTTTTATCCGAGAAGCATAGGATGTTTTGGGAAAATTATGAGATTTTGTAAAAATCCAATTTGGCCATGAATTTTGCAAATAATTACCATCTTATGGGTTTGATTAATAATTTCTTGAATTTTGATAATTTTGGGAATTTATAGTTACATAAAAATAATAAATAAATAAATAAATAAAATAATTCCATTTAAGTAACTCATGTTGCATGTGTGATAAAGTCTGGGCATGTGTATGATATTGAATTGAGTTGCATGTATGATAAAGTCTTGGCATGTGTATGACATTGAATCGAGATGCATTTGTGATAAAGTCTTGGTATATATATGACATGGAATTGTAATGCATGTATGAATTCAATGATGAGTATGATCTTCATTTGTCATCACCTCACATGCCATGTTAAATTGAATCATAATGATGTGGATTGAGATAAATGAGTAAGCCGTCGGAGGTGAGCCGACGAAGCCCCGGGAATGTCGGGATGCCTGGCTAGAAGGGTACGGCCGGTTGCCCGGTGGTCATGAATGGCCGAATACCGGAGGGTCCTTGGGAGACCGAGTGGTATTGAGATGCCCGGAGAGTGGGGGAGCCGGAAGCTCGGCATGGTAATTATGCCGAGGGATACCTCGCAATGCCGGATTGGGTGCGAGATGCTTGGCCTGAAGGGTGCAGCTGGTTGCCCGGTTGAATCATGATGCATGCCTGGAGGGTCCTCGTGATGCCAGATGGGGTACGAGATGCTTGGAGAGTGGGGGAGCTGGATGATCTGTAATTGTATCTTGGATACATGTGGGACGCAAACATTGGTCGGGAATGAGAAACGTGGCTGTCCAAGACGAAATTGGAACTAAATCGTGCATGGTGATATATGTGTGACATGATGCATGATGATATATGCATGACATTATGCATGCCAATATATGCATGCTAATGATGATAATATGCATGATGATATGCATGATGATGATGGTGATGATGATATGCGTGATGATATGCATGATGATGATGGTGAGGATGATATATGATGATATGCATGATGATACACATGATGATGATAATGATATATGGTGATATGGTATGATAACATGTGTATTGTGATGATGTCATGATGATGATGATGTGTATGATATGATGAAGCATGATAGTATGTGCATGGCTTCAAGGTAAGTAACGCCTGCAATGCATGTATGATTTGCCTGATGCATTGAGTTGTTATTGGATTTCCCTATCTACCTGAGTGGTTGTACTCACCCCTTTTGGGGATAACATTTCAGATTAGACAATATGCCGATTCTTGCCATCACGCGGGGTATATTTTACGAGATACCATCCGATGTAGAGGTTGAGTGTGATGAGATAGATTGTCCCTCTGTTCTCGGACTGACTTTTATTCGAATATGTTGTCTAGTGATGTACGATGTGGGCCTGGCTGGGGGCCCTGCTATTCAGGAGTTTATATCCGTACATGTTCGTCGGGATGGAGTGATGCGAGGGATGTTGCCACCGCCACCGCCTGATGCACCAGGTTGGGTATGAGACCGTGTGCGACAGTAGGAGCTGGATCCTTTTTGGAGTTAGTTAGCCAACACACATGATGGGGGATTGTACACGTGTGATGTAGAGGGTCGAGGACCTTTTTAAGGTTTTAGGCTAGACATGGCAGAGTCCTAGCTTTTCCTTGTTATATATCGACCCGAAAAGAAGTCCTATCTTGAAAGAATATGTAAATAAAGTGTCGTCGCTTGTTTATAAAAATCCTGATGTTTAGTGGTGTGTATTTGTATCATGGTTGGTAGGGGGAGAGACGTGATATTTAATTTGCTTCCGCTCATGAGTCGCGCTGGGACTGTTTTGTTAAAAAAAAATGTGTCTATGAATTACGATGCATCTTCTAAAGGAGAAAGGTAATAAGGAGTAACATTGGCGCTGGTGATGACCTGCGAAGGGTTCGGGGTGTCACAGCTGGTGGCGGTGGTAGCAGAGGTATCTTGTCTAGTCTGAAATGTTAGTTCCCAAATGGGGTGAGTACAACCACTCAGCAGCAAAAGATTCAACAAGCTATATCGAGCATAACGATTAGCATCTAATTTCATACAAGATAGACAAGGCAGGGAGACAAGGAATAAATGGATATCAATATCATGGAATTCTTTAATACTAAAGCAATTGCAAATTCTATAAGAATCATATGCCACATAATTAGATTACAATCATGAAACCCTTCAATGTGATGACAACATATTCAGACCCCACACATTTATAGTCAAATCATTCATTTTATTTTTCAAAAGGTTTCATCTCCAGAGGACCAATGTTTGCATCCCTCCGGCATTCGCATCCTTCCAGGCATCGCGAAAGCCTCCGGCATTCAGCCATTTAAGGCCACCGGGCATCTGGAGTGAATCACGCCTCCAAGCATCTCGTACCCCACCTGGCATCACGAGGAACCTCGAGGGCCTCCCATGAAATGGTTACCCTGGCCATCCGGATTTACGTACCGACTAGCATACTATCGGGCATCCCGAAACTCCCGGGGAATAACCTCCGGCATTCAGCCATTTAAGGCCACCGGGCATCCACAAGGCATCGACTCACTCAATCCTTTGGGCATCCCGACTCTTGAGGCATCATTAATCTGAGGGTTCAATGGGTAACAAATCGCATTTTAATTTCACCAATGCATCATCATATGTCAAACAAGATATCTCATGAACCCTTTTATTAAACAAATTGCATTTTAATTCACAAATGCATCATCATATGTCAAACAAGATATCTCACTAACTTTTTATCAATCACAATATCCCACCATCAGCATCATCAAGTCACAAACCTCCCACCATCAGCATCACTAAGTCACATGGCAATTCGAGAACTATACTTCATATAGGACAATTCTATAGAAATCTCGAAACAGTAACTTAATTTCTACAATTGCACAGTTTTAGCAACAATTCCGAATTAATTATTAAACAGGCTCAGAAAATTACGAAATTTTGACACATTATTGATAAGACCTAGAGGAACAAATCTCAAGAATAACACTAAGTCAGATTCCATAGGAACCTAGGGTAAAACTTCGAATTTATTCCTACCCAACATTCTGTAAAATTTCAGATTTCATATTTTTATAGAAATTTTATTTAGAGGGTCATAATTTGTTCGTTTTCTCTGAATTTTGGATATGTTATTCATGAAGATGTGCTCTAAAACTTTCATTAAGGGTTCAAAATCAAATTGTGGTCAGATAATTACAGAAAATTTAAAATGTCGACTGAGATCACACTGAATTTCACAAAAACAGTTCACAAGTTCACAAAACTCCTCCTATATATTAGATTTTGATCTCCCGTCATTATACTCTTTGTCCATACAGACAATACACCTTACCACAGCATGATTATCACTAAGATTCCTCATGGTCAGCATCTCAAATTCATTTGGTTTCACTTGCAAGTTCAAAAATCCAGCACTCACACTTCATGAAATTCGAAATCCAGCACATGCACCTCATCCACAACCAGTTTTCTTGATCTAACACCCTCCTACATATCAAAGACTCCACATGCAGCTCAAGTACTCTATTCTCCTCACCTATTTCACTTCTTCTCTAGGCAAAACAGCTTGCAACAACATAGATTGAAGAACAATTGCTTGCCTTAAACTCTCTCACTTGGTAGCTATCCGAAATGGAGGTTCGAGGGTCGCGGCTTGGCCGGTCGGCGACAGGAACCGGTGGCGTCGATGGCGGCTGCACAGACACGGCGAGAGGCGGCCGTTCCTTCTCTTTCCTCGCTGCCCGCACCCACGATTGACCCTCCTTTTCTCCTTGCTTGGTTTTCTCTCAAACTCTCTCTCGGTCTCTCTCCCGCCTTCGTACGAAACCCCCTCCCCCTTTGTTTTGTTCTTTTATTAATCAATAAGTTTAAAATGGATAGATGGCACAAGAGGAAGGACAGGTGTAGGTACAACAAGGACAAGTGTAATTGTGGAGGAGACAAGTGTCGGTTGGGGGGGGATGTGATTTCCTCCCCCTCTTCTTGCTTCCTACGACGCCCATGGGGTGTCCTTGGGCTTGCTTGGGTCCAAATCCTTGGGCCCAAGAGTCCATAAAATAAAGCCCAAAATTTTCCTTTTTTTTTTTTTTTTTTACATATATATATATATATATATAGTATTTTATCTCTATCAAATTTAATTTAATAACAAAATTTCAGATTGCTTTATATACAAGTATATACGCACATATAAATATACTCCAAATTCTTGCGGCCCGCTCAATATCCTCAAGTTCTAATTCTTTAAATTTTTAACGCAAAAAATTCTTATGCAAGATCAAATCCCATCCTTTTGGTTCAAAGGATAAAATTGAAATACTATTCCAAATGAACAAATACAAATTAATGCCTATAAAATAAAGACAAAGTCATAGTTCGGTGATTGTCACCTATCCGAGGGTTGTCTAAAATTTTGGATGCCACAGTCCCTGGCAGTGATCTGCCACTCGTTTTTCTTGTCTTGACGAAGGTTTCGATCCTACGCTTTTAGAAAAAAAAAATTTGACTTACGTAAAACCAAAAAGTGGGGCGAACGGAATCAGGTGTCGGGATTTTTTCATCCCCGATCGACTGGCAACACTTTTCTCAAAATTTTGACCACAAAAGTAATTCAATAACATAAAAAGGGGATCGGGAAACATTAACTACGGCTCTAATACCAATGTTGGGAATTACTGATTCCTTAAAATGGATTCGACACTAAATCAAACCCTTAAAACGAATGCAGAAGACGAGCATGGGAAGAACATGTATCACCAATCAAAGACACACCACGGAATTGAGGGTGTCTTATTGTCCAAAGATTAAACACCAACGTTGAATTTGAGGAAGAAAAACTGAACCTGTTCTACCGAAGAGCGTGCTGTTGCTAGTAGGGGGAGAAAAACTGAGCGTTTACTTATTTTTTGTTTTTCTTCTTTTTTTTTTTTTTAAGGAGAGAGAGACCGACGTACGTTGAAAAGATGTGTTCCTCTCTTCTCTTTTCTCTCTTAAATACGTCTTCTCCAAGAGACATAACTCTTCGACGTAATACATTGCCCCCAAAAGTCATAACCCCTCATATCTAAATAACGCAACCTTTCACATCGCAGTTGTTCCTCCATGGGCCCTTATCTTGTGGGCTGGGCTTTTAGGCCTTACATGGGTGGACGGGCTAACTTGGGCCCATCTACATGAATAAAACCATCACCCTTGCTAGACCTGCTGAGTTGCGCACAAAAGAGTTGCTAAAATGTAATATGTGTTGCAATCTATGAAGCACCGTTTCATAATTCTTGGTTTCCATTAAAAATAGTAAGTCGAGCTTTTCTGTGGCCATCATGGCCTTTAGTGCTTGAACTGTTAGGGGATTGCCCAAACCCTGATAGTTCCAACATATTAACTTCATTTGTGCGGCGGTGGCTGTTTAGGGCTAGCCACCATCGCTCATTGTGTCGCCTCATTCACTTCCATAACTAGTGTATCCATAAACGGAGAATCATCAAAATCAGTAAATGCTGAGTGTTTCATATCATATGGCGAGTACCTTTTCATTTTTTTAGTTGAACCTAACTTTGGAATAGCCATAGGTCCTTTCTATTTTTTCGAATGCTGATGTCCCATTGATGGGTTAATGATGACCTTTTGTTTTGCACTCGCAGCGATCATTGCTGTGGTGAGACTTTGCTCAATTGGTGGGGAAAGTGCTGATCAGTTGCTACTCTGTCAGAGGTGGGTGGATCTGTTGGTAAAGGCAGAGTGACAACTAAATCTTGCTGAGTCGACATTGGCTTAGTCGGCAGCAAAGTTGGAGGTGTCTCGGGAACAGTTTCTCCATTCTAATTAGCACTCTCTGGGGGTTATAGAACACTTTCTAGTAAGGACCATGCAGTCCAACCTCCGCTCTTAGCCACTAACCATAAGCTAGTTTATCTCTACCATCCATTTTCGCCTCTTCAAATGGATATACTTGACAATATGAGGCATAATGGCCTATCTTCCTGCAGAAATAGCATAAATGAGACAGCCATTCATATTAGAAGTCAAGCCATAGTATTCTTCCATCAAGGCGAATCAATGTGCCAGACTGTAGAGGCTCGGCCAAGTTTACTTCTACTCTAACCCTGCCAGCTTTTAAGGTGGATCCGTCATAAAAATTTGCTTTAAACTCTATAACTTCACCAACCTATTTCAAAGCTTTCCTAATCACCTGCTCTGTACTCCATTCCAAAGGGAGGCCAAAGACTTGAACCCAGAAAGCGCAATGGCTAAAGTCATAGAGATGGAAAGGTGTGTTAGGAATCCATGGTTTCAAGATTACTAAGTGGCTTGAAAAAAGCCATGGGCCACCTTCCAATATCCTATGTTTCTCAATCTTTGACTGAAATTTTGCTATATGTAGGCCTTCCTCTCGTTGGGAAATGTCGACCTGAGTTGTCCGCCAAACACGCTTCAAGGTACTCTGGAAGGCTTGAAAGTTTATAGCCGAGTTAGATAGTACTTTACCCACTAGTAACAAACGACATTCCTCTAATTGTTTTGGTTGGGGTTCCGCTTCCAAAATTTCTACTTCCAGTGCAGAGCCGAGCCGCCCCAAACGTTTACACAATGCAGCCATTTGCAAGGAATCATCTTGATTATCCGAAGCCATAAGTCGCAACACAAGCAGTACAAATTTCAACAAAGCCGTATCAACATGGAGATAGAAAGAAAGTAGACGCCGTGACCCAATCCGTGCAACGATTAATCGCTAAGAGTGAAAGACCGATCTGAAACATGACCAAGATGGAAACAGAGACAGTCCGATTGAAGTAAGGGTTCTTTGAATTCAATTGCATGAAAAGGCGAAGCGCACTTTCTGCCCTTATCCGACTTCAGAATATTTGACCAGAAACAAACAGTTCGTCAGATGGAATTGAGACACCACAGAGGTGAATTATTTCATAGATTATGCAATAAACTCTCATCAATCCAAGGAATTAAGTAACATTTGAGGGAAGTAGTAAAAGAGATGTGGCAATCCACCGTCCAAATTCAAAAACCGAAGACAGGTAGTTCAAACGGGGTTACCAACTCAGGTCCGAAAAACCATCCGAGAGAAGCGGTTGATTAGAGACGCCATCATCGAAGACATCAAAGGGGGAAGAGCGAACAAAGAAAACTGAAAAGATCGAATGGATTAGAGGTAGATTAGGGTTGCAATGGAGCAGTAAACTACCATCGGTGGGTAGGCGGAGCTCTGCACACGACGTGGTTTGAAGCGCGGAACTTTAAAGTGACTAAAGTTCTTAGGAATTTCACATAAATTTACCATGTATCTTCTTCATTTCATGTAAAAGGATATTTCCTTGTACTTTCCTTATTTCACTGTAAATGAGATCTCCTTGTATCTCTTTTCACATTACATTTGAACCACTATGTAAATATTAAATATTCCAGGGTATACTTACCTTGTAATTGTTCAATATGATTAATGAAATTTCATAAGATTGCACATTTTGATGAAATTTTTAGAAAGGGACATTCAGGTTGAACATTCATTGTTGTCCTTTGCAATTGTATAATTTATTTTGAAGAAATCTTGATAGGATGATGTTATATGATACTGGGGTCATATGCACTTCTTGTCACTATTTCATCTCAACAAAATATAGAACTGATAAGGTTTGTATTTTCTTGATTCATCGATCACATTCTAATTCAAGTTCATTTTCTTTTAAAAAGGTATTAAAATATGGCTGAGATGCGTTGTACTATATGCACCCGACATCAAGCAAGGATGGAGAACGAAGGCACCCATATCAACATTATTACCATGGAGAATTAGATGGTGCAGAAGATGACGCTCCTAACTAATCTTTCCAATCAAGTGAAGAACCTCACACTTGTAGCCCTTGCTACTATGGCATCTGTCCCCACCACGCTTGTTGATATGTCGGTGGTGGACTCTACTGAGAAAGGACCTATTGAGGAGGTCCTTCTTATTACCCCAATTGTTATTGACTTGGAGTGTCACACCCCGATCCTCGAGAGTGTGCCCATCCTTCGGTGGTCCATAAATTTGTGATGGTCCAGGACGTGTCGCCGACCCATTCATTTTAATGGGCATGCGGAAGTGTATAAATAAATCCCCAAACAACACAAAGATTAGATAGAAAAGCAAGACCACAATTGCACAACCACAACACACCTTTATACACAATTGACTAGTTTATTTACAATACTAGTCTAAAGGCAGAAGTCTACCAAAGACCGACTCTCAAACAAAGCTGTCCAAAGACTAGCTAGCTAGACATATTCGCTGATCCTTCCTTCTCCACAAGCTCTGGGGGCATTGGGTCCTCCACCACACCATCAGGAGGGTTAGCTGCACTCTCACCTAGAGTGGCATCAACTACCACAGCCAGAATTTGAAAACCCCTAAGGGGACCCACCCTGAATCCATTGGGTCTATAGTGAAACCATGCTCTAAATTGATAAGGTACCCTATGAGGTAGGTCCTCTTCGACCCAGATAGTGGTCATCCCAAGTTCATAGACTCAGTGACTTCCAGGATCGGGGTAGCTAAAAACCCACTTGGTAACCCTCATGGGCCGGCCAAAACGCTCTAGAGGAACCGCTATCTAAGGACCTGAAATAGTTGAGCCCACAATGGGGTGAGTCAATGTCTCAGCAAGTTTACCCCCTAAACTCTTATTAAGAAGGAAATACGCCCAAAGGCAGTCTATGCACATACAAGACAGAGAGGACTTACATTGCCTTAATTCATTCCGCAAGTCAGCTTGTTCATATACTCAGCAAATCAATTCAATCCAATTGATTTAATACCATCGATACCATCTATCAATCAATACTATCTATCAACCAATACCATCTATCGGTCAATATCATCTATCAATCAATTGATTCGATTACTGCTCACACAAGCTGAAGTATAGACGGTAATAGCTCTCACAAGCTAATATATAGATAGACGGTAGCTTGCACAAGTTGATATAGATAAATAGTAGCTCTCATAAGCTGATATATGGATTGTTGCTCTCACAAGCTGATAAATGATCATTGCTCACACAAGCTAATACACAATAAACCAATCCCAGCCAAGGACCTTGTGATTTGCACACTAATTCAACAATTAAAATAATGCACTCGGCCTAATTCCATCGTGTTAAAAATACCCGATTAAAATAATCGTGTGTGGGTACACGGTTGGTCCGAGCAAAATGCTATATCTTTCTTTTAAAAAATCCCACTATTTAATATAGTGCCTTAAAACATTTTTCACGTTGAAAACCGATGCCTCGGTATTTTTTGATTAAATATCGAAATTATTCAATTTTGGGATAAATACCCAAAATTACAATCATCACTCAATTCGCATAAACTAGCATTCAATTAAATAAACCAAGCACATCATTGCAATCGGCATGAAATTCCAATCATTGACTATCCTGGTATAATGTCCGGAAAATAATAAATAATTAAATAAATACCAAAAATAATTAAATAAATGTAATTAATTAACAAAAATAGAAACTTAGGCCGTAAATGCCTAAATTAAACACCGAAATGCGCCCGGAAAATTTCCAAATCAATCTAGATAAATAGTACAACTTATCTAGTCTCTAATTAAGCCGTTCTAACCACGTAACATGCAAAATCGAATAATTAAATCACTAATCCGTTCTAACTAACCACCTAAATCGTACTTAGCCTAAATTAATTAACTCCTAAGCATCATTAACTCTCTAAGCAGAGTTTAGCAAGTAAACTCACCGGTTTAGCTATCTAGTGAGTCCATGGCGACGGTGGCGTGGAGATGGGCAAGAAACCTCATGACAGCGTAGCCAAGCAAGGACTTGAAAAAGGGGCCTAACATGGGCTTAACAGCTCACGGCTAGGTTGAATTCTTGGTTCTATTTAAGGGCCGAGCAAGCTGGAACAGTGCTGGAATGGCGAGCTGAGGTGGACTAGCGGCCAGACAGGCGAGCAGGGGTGATGGCAAATGACAATGGCTGCTAGATGGCATTGACGGGGCTTCAACTGAGCCCTACGACAACTAGGGAGGCTCGGACATGAGCTAGGCTCGTGGGACAGCGAGTTGGAGGTGGATGGGCAGACGGTGTGCGCGGGGGCGCGACGGCGACACGATAGTCTCGGTAGCTCAACGGGTGGCTTGCGACAGTAGGGGGTGCTTGGCAGGTTTCTTTGTAACTTTGGAGCTTCAAACGGGATTGAAAATGGAGAAAGCAACTCTACTGAAGAGGATGAAGCCAGCTGCACTTGTAGGGTCCCCTTGACCACAAATATCTATTATTTGATCATTGCATGGCCCCTCACTTGTTTTAGCTCAATCCTCAGCCAATTTGCAACCCATAATCTTCCCTAGCAAGCCAATGAAGTAGTTTAAATGTTGTGGTGACCATGGCCCACGAATTTTGTACAAATTCCCCCAAATGGAACCCAATTCTTCTCTAATTGAGCCTAATGCAGTCCCCATAAATCCAACCATGATGTCCTTGACCAAATTAACATTTTTCCTCACCAATTAAACCAACTTGAATCCCAAAAATGTGATAAAAAAACGGTCTTTTGATTTTTCCGATAAAAACGGCCCTACTTTGAATTTTGCCAAAATCTTGGTTTACAAAAAAATCTTCGGAGGATGAGTTGATGGTCCCAAAATAAATCGTGACATGACATGATCTTCAATTTATGAAATCAGGTTCAAATTTGCAGTTAATTTCAATCTAGCGCGATTTTAGTGTGACCTAGGCTACCGGTAGCTTTTAGAAATTTTTAGTGCAATTGACTCATGGTCGATTAATTTTGAGCCATCATGTACATCTTCAACATATTAGCAACTCTCAATTGTCGTCAAAATCTCGAGGTTCAAATAAGGACACAAGGTATCAAAATGATAGAAAAATTGGCCTAGTGTCGATCGACGAGAATTTTGCAATCTGGTGGAATTACCCACACTTTGATCATACATCTTAGTCGAATCGACCTATCTCTAATCTCTGGTCGATTTTTAATGATGTCGTAATGACCATTATAGACTAGCATGGTCGAGTAATTGATTCTTGATCAAATTCTCAAGCCTAATTCATTTAATTGAAAACAAAACTGTAAATTCAGGATGTCACAACTCTTACTCTCTCATAAAAATTTCATCCTCGAAATTTAAACCATTACAAATCTTTAAACAAAAAGGTGGGGGTACAGTCGTCTCATCGAATCTTCATTTTCCCAAGATGCTCTTTCAGCGTGGTGTTGCTGAGACCACTTTAACCAACGGGATTGTCTTGGTGCGTAGAACTGTTCCTTGCAATCTACGATCCGAACTAGTCTTTCCACGTACGACACCCTGTCATCCACATCTAATTCTTCAAAATTTAGCACGTGGGTCGAGTCAGGTTCATACTTTCTCAACATCGACACATGAAAGACGTCATGCACTTGTGCCAACCTCGGTGGCAATGCAAGACAATACGCTAGAATCCCTATTCTTTCTAGAATCTCAAGGGGACCTACATATCTCGGACTCAACTTCCCTTTCTTACTAAAGCGCGAAGTACCCCTCATCGGTGACACTTTTAAAAAGACTTGCTCACCAACATGGAATTTCAATGGTCTCCGACGCTTATCTGCGTAGCTTTTTTGGCAGCTCTGAGTGGTCTTTAATCTATCCTTGATAATTGCAACTACATCCACTAACCGCTTGACTAACTCTAGGTCTGCGATCTTTCGTTCTCCGACCTTATTCCAACACATTGGCATTCTCGCACGCTTTGCCATATAACCTTTCGAAAGGAGTCATCTAAATGCTCTGCCGGTAGCTGTTGTAGTAGGCAAACTTGACAAAGTGAAGCTATTCCTCCTAGCTTCCCTTGCGAAGCCACCCATTAATAGTGATGGAACTCTGCGCAAAGCTTCCTCCCATGATATGAATTACCACTCCTTGATCGCAAGCTTGCAACTTGTCTTTGAGAGTTTGAATCGTCCTCTTAGAAGGGCCATTTGTCTTAGGATGATATGGCGTAGTGTATTGCAGCTTCATTCCTAAGGCAGCCTACAAACTCTTCCAAAAGGTAGCTATAAACCTCGGGTCTCGGTTTGATGTAATTGTCACTTGCATTTCATGCAAACGAACTATCCGACGTAAATACAACTTTGCATGTTTATCCAAATCAAGGTCCTTTCGATCTTGTGATGAAGTGAGCTGATTTCGTTAGTCTATCGACCACTACCCATATGGAATCACTACCCCTGTGACTCCTTAGTGATGTGCTCCCATTTCCACTCGGGAATCTCGAGAGGTTGCAGAAGTCCTCCCGACTTATAATGCTGTGCCTTCACTTGCTGACATGTTAAACACTTGGTGACATGATTGACGATTTTCGCCTTCATACTTTGGAGCACCAATGATGTTGACGTAGATTTTGATACATCTTTGTATTGTAAAAGGATGTCCTTAAGCTCTGCATTGTTAGGTACACACAATCCTCCTCGAAACCTTAGTGTTCCGTCATAAAAAATCTGAAAATCAGCCTTTCTTTTATCGGTATCCCCTTGCAGGATCTTCTGAACATCCGGGTCTATCAATTAAGCTTCGCTTAAGCTCTTGAAAACTACACTCACACTTGTTTGTCCACACAAACTTCTCTTCCTTCTTCAATAGTCGAGTCAACGGCGATGCTAACGCTAAAAACCCTTCCATGAACCTTCTGTAATAACCTGCCAAATCCAAAAAGCTTCTGATCTCTGTCACAGTTGTTAGTCTTAGCTAGTTGATCACTGCTTCGATCTTAGACGAGTCCATGGAGATTGCTTTGCTTGAAATCACATGACTTGGAAACGTTACACGAGTCAACCAAAACTCACACTTACTGAACTTGGCATACAACTCATGAATCCTCAAGGTTTGAAGTACCATCCTCAAATGCCTCTTGCGCTCCTCAAAACTCCTCGAATACACTAGAATATCATCGATTAACATGATTGCAAACTCATCTAGATACTCTTTAAACACTTGGTTTATTAGATCCATAAAAGCAGCTAGTCTTAGCCGGTTGATCTTTGCTTCGATCTTAGACGAGTCCATGGAGATTGCTTTGCTTGAAATCACGTGACTTGGAAACGTTACACGAGTCAACCAAAACTCGCACTTACTGAACTTGGCATACAACTCATGAATCCTCAAGGTTTGAAGTACCATCCTCAAATGCCTCTTGTGCTCCTCAAAACTCCTCGAATACACTAGAATATCATCGATTAACATGATTGCAAACTCATCTAGATACTCTTTAAACACTTGGTTTATCAGATCCATAAAAGCAGCTAGGGCATTCATCAAACCAAACGGCATTACAATGAACTCATAATGGCCATATTGAGTATGAGGCGCTGACTTCAGTATGTCCTCATTTCTAATCCTCAGCTAATGATACCATGTCCTCAATTCAATATTTGAAAATATCGACGCTCCTTATAACTAGTCAAAAACAAGTCGTCGATCCTCGAGAGTGGATACTTATTCTTGATTGTCACCTGATTGAGTTGACAATAGTTGATGCATAGACGCAATGAACCATCCTTCTTCTTCACGAACATAATTGGTGCTCCCCAAGGTGATGCACTAGGACATATAAATCCCTTATCCAACAATTCCTGCATCTGCACCTTCAGTTCTTTCAACTCAGACAACGACATTTGATAAGGAGCCTTAGAGATTGGTTCTGTCCCAGATGCAAACTCGATCATGAATTCTATCTCTCTCTCTCTGGCAATACGCCTGGCAATTCTTTCGAGAAACATGTCTGGAAATTCTTGAACCACTATAATATCTTTAATCTTTAACTCCTCAACTGTTGTATTCACGACGGTTGCTAGGTAACCATGGCAACCCCTCTCCAACAAATAGGTTGCCTTAAGTGACAAGATTAAGATAATCGAGGGTCCTCATCGACTCCCAATAAACTCGAAACTTTCACCCGATAACGGGTTAAACTAAATTGCTTTACGATAGCAGTCCATCTTAGCTTGTTGCTTGGTGAGCAGTCCATGCCAATTATCGCATTGAAATCATACATGGCAAGGACTAACAAATCTATCTTCTCTTCTCACTCACCAATCACTAACTTGCAATCATGACAACCCAATGCAGCTAACACCTTATCCTTTAACGGTGTAGATATGCTAACCACTAACTCCAACAACTCAGGACTGAATCCAATTAGCTTAACAAACTGTTCAGCTATAAACGAATGAGTCACACCAGGATCAAATAAATCATATGCAGCATGGTTATTTAGCGAAATCGTACTTGTAATCACATCAGGTGAGTCCTCTGCTTGTCCTCTTATGATGGCGTACACTTGTCCTTGTGTTGGGGGCTGTTCTGTCCTCTTTGTTGTGCAATCTGCCGCACAAGCCTTCTATTTTGACCCATCGACGGTAGCGACGGTAACTACTATAGTCCTCTCGGCCTTTTGGGACAGTCTTTGGCCATGTGACCCTATTGGCCACATTCGAAACAAACACCCATCCTCAGATGGCACGGGGCCAAACCATGTCGTCTTCCATAGAAGTGACATGTGCCATTCTGATTTGGCACTGACTTGCCTATTTTACCTTTCCTATTGGGCGGAACATGGAACCTTCCTCCGGTCATAGGCTTCTTCCCTAACCAATTCCCATCTTTATGTGAATTGAACCTCAACCCAGACGAGGCATCTTGCTCACTCAAACTTCTCTCTATTAGTTGGGCCCGATTATACACCTCATTATTGTCCTTCAAATCAAGTGGCACTAGCGGATTCTTCAGCTCTAGTTGAAGGCCATTCTTGAACCTCCGAGTTTTGTCTTCGGGATCTTCCACCAATCTTGGAGCATACTGAGACAGCTCCATGAACTTGACCTCATATTGGTCCACGGTCATCATCCCTTGACAGAGGCGCTGGAATTCCTCCATCTTCTACTCTTGAGCGTTACCCGAAAAGTACTTACTGTTAAATGCTGTGAGGAAAGCATTCCACACTGGGACGATGCCTTCTGGGAATACTGTGCCTTTGGTGGTCCTCCATCAAGTATTCGCATTACTCTGCAGTTGGTATACTACCAAGACAACCTTTTCCTCCTCATTGCACATCAGCAGTGTAAAGGCTTTCTTTAGGTCTTGGATCCAAAGCGATGCAATCTTGGGATCTCGAGCACCAGTGAGCCTCGGCGGGTTCCACTGCAAGAACTGTTTTACCAACTTGTGAATAGGTTGCTCCCTCTCCACAACCACGTTCCTGGGTGGAACTTTGGCAGGTGCAGTAGTGGTGGCATCCTCAGCGGTGGCGGCAACAATTATAGTAGGAGTAGCTTGAGCGGTGGCAGCTTGATTCTAGGCCCATTGCCCCATAGACTGGATAGTCTCCTTCAGCTTTCTCATAGCCTCATTCAACTATTTAATATCCTCACCCTTTGCATTTTCTTGCACTTGAAGCTTTAGGGCTTGTATCTGCTCTTGAAGAGAGTCCAAAGTCGACTTGGAAGCTATCATGAAGGTCTTCATCTCAAACTCGAAACCATATTGCTGACCCTTTAATTCCAAAAGGAGATCTAACAGCCTTTGAAAGTCTGCTGTTGGTTCTAATGAAGCAAATAAGTCCAACCGAATCAATTCTAGTGATCTTGAGATGTGAGGGAACATCGTAGTTCGATCACCAAGACTTGGACTAGATGCCTCAATATCTACTTTAAGGTATTAAGAGGCATAGACATCCTTTGGATCTACTAAAGATCTATTAAAATCACTAGTGAAAATAGGTAAAGAGGCACCTCTTATGTCAGTTGCTCCCCTTGTTTATGTGCCTTCAGGTGGAGAAAAGAATTCATCATCGTGTTCTTGCTCTTCTTCAGCACCAAGGTGATGGTTTTGTCCTTCTTCTCATACATTTCCACTCCTTGTCTTTTCCGAGTAATCGACAAGGATACAACCAATGTTGGCTCAAGAGAATCATCTTGACCCTCTTCTTCTTCTTCTTCTTCTTCTTCTTCTTCTTCTTCTTTTTCTTTTTCTTTTTCCTCTATTCTCCTTTCTTCTCTTTCTTCACCTCTCTTCTCTGTCTCTTCTCTTTCTCTACTCTTGCTGTCCTCTCGGCTCCTCAAAACTAACAAAGCTCCTTAAATTTCTTGAGGCAAAAGCGAAGAGAGTGATATCGTCCTCATCTTCTTCATCTTGCAAGATAAGGGCTCTCCTCTTCTTGATTGGTGCACTCATTGGCTCTTTGTCTTTCCTCTTATTCACTGCAGAGTCTTGTTTAGTTTGGGCAGGGGATTTTTCCTTTAGGGTCTCCAATGCCTTATTAAGCTCCTTCAGTCTCATTTTTGAAACCATCTTCAGTCCAACCACCATTAGAGTAATGGTTCGATCACACAAAGTAGTAGGAAACTGAATGTTGAAATGTCCGAACGATCGAGTAACAAGTGCGAGTAAGGAGTTGCCCTTGTCTTTCACAATCGTCCTATAAATGTGCATTAGGATAGTGTGAGGTAGTGAGAACATGAATCCGGTGTTGATTGCATACATTAGCTTTGCTTCTAAGTGAGAGACATTAATTTTTGAAGTGGATTTGGGTTCAATGCAATTGATCACAATCTTGTGAAGCAAAATATTGGAGGCATTCATTCTAGAGTAAGAAATCATGCCCTTGACAAACCTATCTCAAACAAGAGCCAAAGTTACGTGACCAATAGACACACCGATTGGTTGGAAACTTCCTCTTTCCACACCAATCACATATGCCAAGGTGTCTACATCCACCACAAATTCTTCTTCCCTAACTACAATATATATATATATATATATATATATATATATATATATTCACATCTAGAAAATACATATTTGAATAGAAATAGGCAGTCAATTTAAGATAGGCAACAAATGTCTTCGAACAGAATTGTTCAAGTTGAAGGAGAGCAAACTTCTCCCTCAGTTTCACCTTCAAGGAATCAAGAAAATCGAAGTCCACACTTCTAGGGTTCATGACCCTCTCTTTAATAGATTCAAATAAGTCTTCCTATGGTCTTTAGAATGAAATAACTTCGTCTCCTCACCATGAACATTTGCAGCGACGCCTATCCTAGGCTGAAAATTTGTGTACAACCTTTCATCATCATCCTTCCCTTCAGGCTGATTAAAAGTTCCAAACCATGGATCACTTGGAAAGTTGGCTATAGTCCTTGCTGCCAAACCTACAAGCACAATGCCCATCCTTTCCATAGATTGTAAGAACAAAGTTTCGTTCTTGTACCCAATGTCTTGTAAAAACTCATCGATGAAAGTCATTGCAGTACCACATTCTTTTAACTTAGAATAGAGTTTAAAGAGAAATGCAGGTTTCAGGGTTCTTACGGGTTCAATATCTTCAATGATTTCTTCTTTTACTTGTTGCTGCAGAGGAACTTGTGTCCTTTGCTGTGAAGAGTGACGTTGGTGAGAAGGTTGTCATTATTGTTGCTACTACTGAAATGAGTCCTCTTCCTTCGTTAGATCAAAATGGGTAGGACCCTCATGCATGTGCTGTGGTCCCCTATTTGAAATTCTAGAAGACTTCCTTTGGAAAGACATTGTCACTGTCTTGGAGGATTTCTTGAACTCGCTCATTGAAAAAGGTGAAAGCTTTTTGGATTAAACTTGAGAGAAAATGAGAGAAAAAAGGATCTCTGTATTCTAGGGTTTGAGCATAAACAGAGAAGAAGAATTTCGAAGGTATATAAAACAGGTGAAATGGGATATAGAATCATCACAAAGGAAAATAAAAACTGCCTTTTTGAAAATGGAAAACTTTTATAAATTCAAAACTTGAAAAAGATAAATTCTAAAAAAAAAAAAAAAAAAAAGCAAGTAGCATTTCAAAAATAAATCTATTGACACCTAAATTTTGGCGACCCGTTTAGTCATTTATCGCATAAAAATTAGGCGTTAATTTTATCCCTAAAATAATATTAATTGCATAGCATATATATTTAGGTGCATTTAATTTTAATTTGCTTTTTTTTGCATTTATTTATTGGACCGGTGACGGGTGGGTTCAAATTAGTGGTTACGAGTTTTAACTTGGCAGCCGAACTAAGCTCATGAAGCAAGCAAATTGGCCTAAAAATTAAGGATAAAAATTATCTTGTGAAAAATAGGAATTTGAAATTTTTCCGGGATATGATGAATTTTTTTGGATAGGGCAGATGTGAAAATGAAATATTGCATTCGGTAAAAGAATATTGCGTTTGGAAAAGAATCTTCATGGATTTCGATTTGGGAAGATTAAAACCCTAATTCGTGGCCTGTAAATATGTTAAAACAAGTAGGGTTTTAGGGAGGCCACACATTGAATATACGGCCACACAAGAAGGGGGTTTTCCCTGATTTTGAGGCTTTTCCATTCGTTCCTTGGAGAAAATCAAACTAACACAAAGAAGGAAAAAAACCTTTCTTTTGGTGTTCTTTTTAGGGAAAAAGGAAAAGTCGGTAAAAGCATATTAGAGAGAAGTGACTGCAACAGTGAAGCAGCAGAAAAAAAAAGTCGTGAGAGGGACGTGTGCAAAGGAGAAAAAGGAAAAAGGAAGAAAAGGGAGAGGACTGTTCATCTTCTTTTTTCGACGTTGCTCCGTCCGCCCTTCCGCCCGCGACCAGCCTCGCCACTATTGCAACCCGTCACCATTGAGCCTTTCGCGACACAGCCCAGCCTACACCCGAGCCCTTTGTGACGCCCTACAACACTCAATCCTTCGCCAAACCGCGTGTCCACCGTCCCCTCTATCGGCCTACTTTTGCTCCGACGCCCCCTAGCCATCGGTAGCCTGACGCCCCTCCACCCGCCTCTGCTTTGTCTCGCCAGATTTGTAGCTCTCTGCCCACGACACCCCTATTTCGTTGTGCCTCCACCTAAGCACCGCCGCTGCGCTCGCCCGAAGCCCGCCCAAGCGCGCTCCCGCCCACAACCACCGTATCTTCGACAAGCGATCCGCCACTTGCTACTTAAGCTGTTCCGCCTCTACTCCGACGACCCGGTGTTGCTCCCGCCTTGTTCGTTGCTACCAAGTCCCGAGCGACCCACCAACGGTGAGTTGCCGACCCACGTTTACCCTTGTTTCTATCACTCGATCTCCGCCGTGACCCAACCACAATGCCGCTCTCACTCGCCTCGCCGCCCACGCCCTTCCGACCTCGCTCCGCCCTACTCGCTGTTGGTCCATCTCGCCACCGTTCCTCATTGGAGCTTCGGCGACCAATCAAGTGATCGTTGGCTAACCTTAGTTTAGGAGCCTAAAATCCCAATTAGGGTTGATGATATGAATTTTGATCTAACAATGCAGATGTCTTCATTGCTATAAGGTAAGTCTCGTAATTTATTTCTTGCTTTCTTAGGTGTTAAATTGGTGGTTTGCACACCTACATGATCACCTCATATGTTAGGAAAATAGATTTAAAATCAATTTGAGTTGCTTGTAAAAATATTTTTGAAAATAAAAAGAAGTTTAGTATAACTGATTAGTGGCGACTCCTAGATAAAATCCACTTGCATGTTAAAAACTTGAATCTAAGTCGCGAATTGGCATAGGCTTGGGAGAGCTCAAGCTCAGTTAAACTTAGTAGTCTATTAGCCTAATTTTAGGTTGTGCACTCGAAAATTTGGTCACGATAGCTTGGCGACTTTGCTAAGGACTTGAGTTAAAACTTTTAGTGGACTTAGGAGAATTTTCTCTTTTGAAAAATGTTTTTATTTAGCAACGAGAATTCCAGGCATTTCCCTTACATTTGAGGTGTTAAATGTTCTTGCAGGATGGGAGGTATAAGGGGAAGTGTTTGCTAACATTTGTTTTGCAGGGAGGTGTAGGAATGTATGGTTTACTTTTACATATGAACTGTTGCTTGATATAAACTGTTGTGCATGCCTTGCATTTAACACTACACTATTGCACACACAACCTCCGTTGGACCCGGGCCGCACTAGGTCACTTAGGATGGTATTGAGGTTGATATGACTTCGACCGCGAGGCCGCATAGTAGAGATTGCCCAACTCAATCTCAAAAGCTTTTTTCTTGGTGTCAAGAATGCTTACCTCTACCCGCGAGGTTGCGCTGCATTGGCGTATGATCCTTGACTAAGCCGAAGTTAGGAGGACTTGACTTAGTATGCAAGGCTACAACTAAGTCATCACACCCTTTTAACTCCACCTTGCTTAGCCTTCCTAGCTAGAAATCAAACCCCACATCTCATGTGCATGTGATTTCCATTGATTTTCCTTGGTGAAGTGATTATGGAGCAATCCCGCTCAGCCATCCTTTCACACTCGAGAGCTAAAATGACGGATCAAAAAGAGCTTGTCTCGTCAAGTAAAAGTGTTGTGATGACATAAGTGCTCTATCTTTAGTGAGAAATTGCGACTCTAAGAAGAAAGCCTAGAAGACTTTTTGAACCGTCTCATTTTTCTAAGGTAGTTGAATTTGATACCACCATGAAGAGACTAGTGACATATCTAGAGGGAAGAATATCTGACCTGAAGGGTTCGCTTTACAAGATCAAGGAGGGTGAAGAATTCAAGTACACATGATTCATGGTCCTAAGTAGTTCGATTTCCTCATTTAATTAGGGGCATGCACCTTCCCCTTCCCCTGTATGGGAATTTTTATCGTTTTTTAGGGATTGCTTTCAATTTCTTCTGTCCTTGAACATCTCATTTTTCATTCCAATAATTGTAATTCGATTGATGAATATCAATAAAATTACAAGTTTTGTTTTGAGGACATGATGTGGTACACCAAACCAGCCCGGTGACGATATCCAACAATGAAAAGAAAATATCATCCATAGAGAAATTCTAAGGACTGGGTTTCTTCATGCTTCCTCATCCAAAATATTCCTAAATATAAAAAAAAAATCACTTTTGAAGCCATTTCCAAAAGCATGCATTAGGTTACCCTTTTTTGTTTTTCTAACTCATTTACTTTATGTCTCAGAGCATAACAGAGAGGCATTTGAAAAATAACGCGTCAATTATCAATGATAGTGGGTCCGTTGATTTGGAAGCACATCCGAAGGAAAAATAGACGTGGAGGTAAATGATCATTTCCTAGTTGATTGTGATGACATCTCCCAAGAGTGAAGAAGACATTAAACACTACTTATCCTCTTACTTATCCCTAGCGATTTCCTTGCGCATCAATAAGAAACCAAGGGCAAGTCAAAAGAAGATCATCTATATTCCAAAGTGTGATGTGTGGCACATCTCATTACAATTTGTGTGAGATGTCATTTTCGAAAGCCAAATGAAGTTTCTCATTTCCATGAGAAAATGATGGAACAAGTCAAAAGAGGACCACCCGTCTTAGATAAAATGGATACATTGTGTTCATGAATATAATTAATTTTGGAATTGACACTGTTCTTTTCCTTGCAGATGATGAATTGGGGCACTACAAATTATAGTAGTGACATGACTGAGACAAAATCTCGATCTGAGCCAAAATGGTTGTGCAATTTGAATTTACTTTGATGTTGCATAGTATCCTATTCATGCATGTTGTTTTGTGTAGGGGCAAAAGCAATATTTCATCAAATCAAAGATCGGATTTTCATCCTCGATTTATCAATTTGTGTTTTTGTTCCCTTTCAATAGGGGCAATCCAAGGACACCCATTGCTGAGATAGTCCCTTCGTGGGAAAATTCCTTGAATGAACACTTGAAATCATGTTTTTCATACTTACGAGAGCATATTTTAGTGTAGTAAATTGTTTGTTTGAAGTCACAAAAGTTTTTCATGCTTAAAGTTGCTAGACTCTTTTCAAAAGAGAATTTCCATAGTGATTTTGCCTATTTAACTCACCAACTTCATGTGGATATTTGTCAAGATGGACAATTCAATGGATTGAGTATGTTGAATGAGACGTGTCAAGATGATGAAAGGCAAGCCTTATCTTATACACAGTCCCTCTACTTATACATTTGTGAGATAAGTGTAGAAAGTTCCATATCTACAAGATAAAGAGTTTTCTCGCGAAAGGTATGATGACCAAAATGATGAGGGGCAATTCATTTCCCTATCCTAAACACTATAGGTGATCCATTGCTTAACTCCTTTTGAGCCTTCTACACTTGTGGGGTTTCTTTCAAATTACCCTTATCAAGAACCACCCCACATTGGGGCAAATGGGAGGTAAGATGGCATCATGAGGTGAGGAAAATGAAAAACAAATTTCTTGCTCTCACTTGCATCAATCTTCAAGTTGTGCTATTACATTGAATTCATGTGGTAATTTAAGTGCCTTACGATGACGAAGAGCATTCTTTTCTCTATCCTATGCACTTATATCCTTTGCATAACCCACTTGAGTCTGTAATTTCATTTCTTTAAACCCAATTGGTGATCATCCCCCACATTGGGGGGAGGCAAAAGGCAGATGAAGACCCTAGAAAGTTTGAGTGTCATTCAAAGTGTAATTGCTTGATGCATGCATTGTGACATTCTAGAATTTCATGAAAATCTCTAAATATGCCATGAGCCATGGATAGGCGATAAAAATACCGTCATTGTATTTTTGTAACCTTCTAATCCATGATTTGCGATGAGATGTATGGTCAAGTTTTAATTGATGAATTTTGGGAAAGAAAGTTCTATCTTTAGCCATATGTATGATAAATTGGAACTTATGAATTTATAATTGCAAGTGTATAGTTATCTTAATTTGCAATTTAGTATTTTGAATTGATGGGGATTTAATTAGTTTTTAAAAGGGTTAATCTTAGGTTAATTAAGCTTGGGTCTTAGGCCCAAGAGGGTTGGGCCTAAGATGGGCCAAGATGGCGGGCCCAAAAGCTCATGAAAAGGCTGTCGACCGTGCAAAGGGGAGGGGAAGAGACCGGTTTTGCATGTCCTCCCCCATTTGTCCCAAAGAAATTGCCAAGTGTCACCCATGCATACCTAATGATGACTAAGGATTGAGGGGAAGAAATTAAGGGAAGATGGTGCCGGTTTAAGCAAGAAAGAGAGGGAGAGAGAGAGAGGTTCATCCAAGAGAGAAAGAGAGGACAAAAAGAGAAGAAAGAAATGAAGAAAGGAAGAAGAGAAGAGGAAAGGAGGAGAGGCCGTGCGTCCGTCGTCTGTTGCCGCCATGTCCAGTCGCTGTGTGCTCGCTGTTTGCTCGGTCTAGAGGCAAGTTGGGATCCTTAATCTACTCTTGCATGTTGTGCCTAGAGTGTATGAGTGAGTGATGACTAATTTCGGATTGTTTAGGGTGTGAAAAAGAAACGTTTTAACAGTGATATTCAAAAACTAGTAAACTGTTCTGGAGAAAACAGCTCGACCTTGAATGTTCTAGTGAATTGTATGTGACGTTCGAGTTGGATTTTAGCTTTGACTTCTAAATAAAAGTTATTAAAGACTTCTTGAGATATAACATACTCAAATTCGAGACAAAACGAACAAGTATAAGTGGGTGAAATATTTATTTTTTGGAGAGACTGGATCTGGAAATTTTGGTAACTACCTTTGATGAATGGATGGACAGTAAGGCTATCTTTTTGTTGAAATTTCACTTCGATTACTTAACAAAAGATGTAAAGGGAATCCTGAGGTATAACATATAAAAAATAGAAAACCAATAAGGATAGGTAGGTGAAATCGTGGTTTTTTGGAGGGTGTTGAATCTGGAGATTTCGGTACTAGGAACAGAAGTTTTAACCGCCTATATTTAATTATATGGGACTAATCTGAGTTTTATTCCTTCATGAAAAATATACCTTAGCGTCTTGAATACCACATAGTAAAATTTCATAATTTTTGAAGGTCATTAGGGTATTTAATCGGAAATATTTCTAAAACCGTGTAATCTGACGCGTTTGGACTTAGTCAGTCTCAATGCGTGGGCCATATCATTTTGTATGAAGTTCTTTCGGAAAAATGTTCTCCATGAAGTATCTTTCTTTATGTCTTTCCTGCAACATATTCAAATTTCATAATTTTTAAGTTCATTTTCCTATTTAACTAAAATAATTTTCAAAAACTGTGCAAGTTAAGTGGTTATAATAATGGTGCTGTGATGCTCGGTCTATACCGAATAATATGAAGGCCTTTCAGTGCAGTGTTCTGCATTAAATATATGCTTTTATGTCTTGAATATCACAAGTTCGAATTTCATAATTTTAAAGGTCATTTGGGTATTTAATGGAAATATTTTCTAAAACTGTGCAAGCTGGATTGTGCGAATTTCAAAGGCTGTAATGCATGGACTATTCTATTTTTGCATGAGCCCCATAAATTGTATTATTGTAAGTGATTGAATCTTGCTACACATGTGATGATATTTGACATTAGATATATAATGAGAAGCTGAAATTGACTTGATTGCCATCACATTATGTGCCATGTTGATATTGAGACATAAATTGTGAATATGAGTTATGATAAATGAGAATACCGTCGGAGGGGTGAGCTAATGTTGCCCCGGGAGTGTCGAGATGCCTGAAAAAGGGAGTGCCAGATGCCCGGGATGTGGGGGTGCTGGAAGCCTTGAAGGTGTGTGCCGAGGCGATACCTTATGATGCCGGTTGAGATGCAAGATGCTCGGGATGTGGGGGTGCTGGAAGCCTTGAAGGTGTGTGCCGAGGGGATACCTTATGATGCCAGTTGAGATGCAAGATGCCCGGGATGTGGGGGTGTCGGATGCTTGGCGGTGTGTGCTGGAGGTTCCTCGCGATGCCAGGTGGGGTACGAGCGATAAAATGTGGGATGCAATCACTGGTCTCAGGAAAGAGAAATGTGGTGACCCAATTGAAAGATAAAAGTTGATATTGAATCATGCATGGTATGGTAATGCATGGTTGTATGATATGATATGTATGAATGCAAGGAACATATGCACATGAGGCATGGATATGCATGAATGCTTGATGATGTGTGCATGGTTGTGTATGCACCTATGACATGATGGGATATGCATGAACGCTTGATGATGAGTGCATGATGGTGTATGCACATATGGTATGACGAAATATGCATATTTGCAAGGTAAGTTATGCTTGGATGAATGAATGATATGTGCTTTGTTTGTGATGCCTTGATTGTTCTGTGTGATGCATTGAGTAGTTTAATGGATCTTTTACTTGCTGAGTGGTTGTACTTACCCTTTTTAGGGACTAACATTTCAGATTAGAAAGATGCCTCTCCCTTCGGTCACGCGGGGTACCTTTTACGGCCTTCCATCTAACGTGGAGGTCGAGTGTTCGAAGATTAATTGTGTTACCATCCCTGGTATGACGTTTATACGGGTTCACGTGCTGGTGATGTATGATATGGGCCTGGCTGAGGGCCCAGTCATCCAGAGTTCTTGTTGGTCCATGTCCGCCGTGACGGAGTGATGTGGGGATGTTGCCATTGTGGCATCCCGGAAATTCAAAGCCAAGCCTTAAGGTGTGTTAAATGTCTTTAATTAGGTGATAGAATTTTATGGCTTATGCTTTAGCCAATTTGTCTTTTAATTTGATGAATTTTGCTTGTGATTGTGGAAATTCAAATTTAATAGATTAATGCTTGGCCATATGATTTAAATTTCAATAATTAAAATATCCCAAGACTTTGGCCAAGATGAAATTTGAATTTAGAAATATTTATAGAAAGGAAATAAAAAAAAAGAGAAAATAGGGTTATTTTCGAAATGGGCCTTGGACCCATTAGCCTAGAGCTTGGTGGGCCAAGCTAGTCGGCCCATTGGGCCCAAGAAGGATTTTCGACCAGCCCAAGAAGGAGTGGCCGGTTGGGCCTAAGCCCAAGCCCATTAACCCAAATCAAATTTCAAAAAAATTAAAATTACAAGTGGCCAAAGGAAGAGCATGTATTGGCCATAGGTGTGGTGGATTAATCATTGCAATTGAGGGGATATAAAAGGGGATTAGGAGAGAGAGTGGCCGGCTCTTGCTCCATTTTCGTCCAAGGGAAGTGAGAGGGAGAGAGATTTCGAGAGAAAGGGAGAGGAGAGACCGAGAGAGAGGAGGTGGAGCCGAGAGTTCCCGCCGCCCGTTTGCCGTACGCCCGCCTAGTCCGACCGCCGTACGCCGCCGTTCATTGCTGTTGGTTCATCTTTGAGGCAAGTGGGGGTTCCTTTACTTCTCTTGCACGTTGTTTGATGGTTGCATGTTCGGTTTGAGGGGTGATTTGGGCGAAATACCGAAGTAAGGGTTGAATGTGTTCATGTTATGTGGCTGTTTCCGTTCGGTTGGTGGTAGACAGTATCTTATTCGAGCTTGCATGTGTACTTGGAGTGCGATTTTGGCTTCGGTGTCTTCATGAAAGTTGAAGCTAACATCTTGTAGTATGACATACTAGAATTTCATGGAAAACGATGGTGATATGTGGGGTCAAAAGCTTTGTTATACGGAGACCTCAGATCTGCGAATTTCCTACTGACCTTTTGTTGATTTCTTGGTTGCATGTCGATTTATGTTGGAGATCTCACTTTGTTGTCTTCTTGAAAGTTGTAGCAAACACCCTAATCTACAACATACTCGAAAATGAGGCAAAAAATAACAAGTATAACTTGGTGAATCGGCTAGATCTTTGAGACGGATGGTTCTGTTGAAGTGAACCGAGACACCCGAGACTTCATGGGTTAAAATGGTGACCAAAATCTGGGTATTTTACCTAGATCCCTTCATGAAAATTTTAAATGACACATTGATGTATAACATACTCGAATTTCAGAAGAAACGAAAGAGATTGGATGGGTCAAACCTAAGCTTTTCGGTGATGTACGTTCTGGACGAAACGGTAGAGGTTCCGGAAGCTTCGTGGAGTTATATAAATTAATATATAAAGAATTTGGCTAAGAGTTCTTCATGAAAAATGGACGAAAATGTGTTGGCTATTATCCTGTAAAATTTGGGAATTTTCGGAGGTCATATGAGTATTTTAATTGAATTAATTCGAAAACTGTGCAATCTGGCCGTGATCCGAATGTTGTGTGTATTTTGTGGAAATTTGGGAAATTATGTAAAATGCGAATTAGCCATGGATTTTATGTGAAATCTGATTCTAATTGTTTGTTTAAGGATTGATTGAAGATTATGATTTTTGGAAAATCATAAATATTAAATATAATATTTATTTATGAAAATAAATAAAATAATAAAATAATAATATAATAATATAATAATAATATAATAATAATATAATAATAAAATAAAAAGGGGGATTATTTTATTGGCCATGAGTCCTATTGAACTATGATGCATTGCTATATGACATTGATGCATGTGAAATCATTAATTATGATGTATTGTTATATGGCAGCGATGTATGAATGATCATGAATTATGATGCATTGCTATATGACATTGATGCATGTATGATCATGAATTATGATGTATTGTTATATGGCATTGATGTGTGAATGATCATGAATTGTGATGCATGTATGTAAATCATATGCCATGAAATAACGAGATGAAAAGAATGATAAAAGTGGAAAATGGTATGTGAGTATGAGGTTGTGGTGGAGGATGATATCTCGGTGGCCGAGTGGCATAATTCCGAGAGATTCCACGGGAGTTTCGGGATGCCCGGAATGTGGGGGCCGGAAGTCCGGTTGTATCTCGGATACATGCCCGGAAGTGACTCGCGATGCCAGGATTAGGGTGCGAGATCCCCGGTTAGAAGGGTAAAGGCCGGAAGCCCTGTCGGAGGTTTCTGCCCGAAGGGAATGCCTCGTGATGCTAGTTGAGATGCGAGATGCCCGAATGTGGGGGCCGGAAGCCCGGTGGCCATGAGATGGCTGGAATCTGGGAACCCTGTCGGAGGTTTTCGCTCGAAGGGTGATGATCAAATTGATCATGGAATCGTCGGAGGTTTCGCCCGAAGGATTGATAATGATACCCCGTCGGAGGTTTTCGCCCGAAGGGATGGTGATGATGGTGAATTTGATGATTTGAGAAAAGATAATGTGGGGATCAATTGATAAATAAAAGTGGAAATTGATCTATGATGTGATATGCAGGGTGATGCATGGCTAATGATATGATGTGATATGCATGGTGATGCATGGCTAATGATGATGTGATATGCATGGTGATGCATGGCTAATGATGATATGATGTGATATGCATGGTGATGCATGGCTAATGATGATATGATGTGATATGCATGGTGATGCATGGCTAATGATAATATGATGTGATATGCATGGTGATGCATGGCTAATGGTAATATGATGTGATATGCATGGTGATGCATGGCTAATGATGATGTGATATGCATGGTGATGCATGGCTAATGATGTGATATGCATGGCGATGCATGGTTAATGATGATGTGATGATAGTGATATATGAGATGCCATGATGATGATATATATGCTATGATGATGCATGAATACGCTTGACATAAAAAAGGTAAGCAATGCCTGCATTGTATGATGGTATGCATGGTGCACTTTGAGTTGTTATTGGATTTCCCTATCTATTTGAGTGGTTGTACTCACCCTTTTGGGGATAACATTTCAAATTAGCACTATGCCGCTACCGCTGTTTCGTGGGGTATTTTACGGTCCGTCCGATGTTGAGGTGGAGTGTACGGAGTTAGATTGTCCCTCTCGTGCCCGGTTTGACGTTCATCCGAGTGCGATGCCTAGTTATGTATGATATCGGCCTGGCTGGGGGCCCTGTCATACAAGAGTTCATTTCTGTTCACGTCCGTCGAGATGGTGCTATGAGAGGGATGCTGCCGCCGCCACCACCTGATGCACCGGGTTGGGTGTGAGACTCACGCGCGACGAGTAGGAGCCGAGCTTTTTGATGTAGATAATCGACACCTTTGATGGGAGCTTGTGCGCTTGATGTAGAGGGTTGATAGTTTCTTTTGAGATTTTAGGCAGGACATGGCGAGTCCTCGCTTTTCTTGTTTTGTATCGACCCGAGGAAGGAGGAGTCCCATCTTAAAAGAATATGTAAATAAAGTGTCGATGTTCGTATATAAAATCCTGATGTGTAGCTGGTGTGTATTTGTATCATGGGTTAGAAGGGAGATAGATGATGATGTAAATTTTGCTTCCGCTATGAGTTGCGCATGGGACCGCTTTAAAAAAAAAAAAAAGAATGCCTGTAATTTGGCAAGGCTTTATTTAGCCAATAGATAGAGATGGTAAAAGATGTAACATCGGCACTGTTAACGACTTGCGAATGGTTCGGGGTGTTACAGCCATCCCCACCGCCTGACGCACCGGGGTGGGTGTGATGGTCCGCGTGAGGAGTGGAGAGTTGACACCTTTTGAGGATAGCCAACACTTGTAGATGGAGGTTGACACGTGATCGATATAGGGGTCGAGATCTCTTTTGGGTTGTGGCCAAGTTTAGTTGAAAAATCTTGGCTTTTAGTTTTGGTTGTATCGACCCGAGAAATCCATCACAAAAATATGTAAATAAAAATTGGCTCGGCTTCATCTTTTCATATAATGTGTAGTTGGTGTGCTTCCGCTAATAAGTTGTTTATTATAGTGGCTCGGCTTCATCTTTTGGTTATTGGAGAGAGGAATGGTGAGACTTGTTTATGCTTCCGCTAATAAGTTGCGCCAGGACCATTTTCAAAAAAAAAAAAAAAAAAAAAACAATGCCTATGAACTACGATGCTTCTACTAAGAGATGTAACTAGTGTTCATTAGATGGAGCGTTAGGTACCTGTGGCGACCTTAGGTGTTTTGTGGTGCCACATGTATTGTGCGCAAGAATTAAAATCAAAATAGAACCAAGGGGCATGAAAAAGCAGTGTGCCTAATAAAAGTAAGGCCAATGCCCATGAAAAAGAAGTGAAGAAAAAATGCATGAAAACTAGGGATATGAAAAAACGGGGTGCTGGTAAATAAGGCCGATGCCCATAGATGAAAAAAAGAGTGTCAAATAGATGACTATCAATTGCAAAAATTGTATCCCAATGGGGCAGTACTCAAATCAATAGTGCATTGATAATGACAATCCTTGGTGAGGGAGAAGACCGATGACAATGCCTAGATGATCATTAACTTTGACCCCTATACACATCTTTGAGCCTAATGATCCTTGTGTTTCTCAACCCAAGAACCTAGCCTACATTATGTCCCCTGTAAATTCTCTTCTAATTAGGGCAATTGAATTAACATGGGAGTTCACATGTTTATAAGTATCGCACGAAGAAGTGCGAGCAAGATTATTTCTTTCACACTTTGCAGGGTTCTTGACTTGTAAACCCAAAGATGATTACAGAATTGTTCTTTCAATTACCTTGACTCAAAGAGCCCCTTTGTTAAGCCATTGACCAAGCTCGCATTACGGTCCCTATTAAAGACCTCTTAGATTGGTAAGGTCGTACTACTTGCAAGATTGCTCAGACTCTTGTTTGGCCTGACGATAGTGAGATAGAGCGATTGTCGAAATCATGCATCGAAGGTCAAGATGAAATGGCCATTTGACACATCCATGACACTCATGTGTTGAGATTGGAATATTCTTTCGAAATCTTTCCCAATGGAAATTAGGTGATGCAAGATTGATAAAAATTATCATATATGAACCTCCCTTGAATTAATGCATGTTTGTGATTATAAATATATGTTGCCTCTCCTATGATCATGTTTTACAGGAGACATATCCTCGATGATTAGAGATGTTAGCAGGTAAGTATATCTCTACCCATACCTTAAATACTTGTCGTTGCGCATGTATTCCTCCTTAAGTGTATCGACACTCAACTCAATCGAGCTATCCTCCAAAGATTTCTCTCCAGATTTAGTTTGATTAAGGCGATCGAAGAAAGTTTCGGGTCTTGGTCAAATGATTTGTGTTGCAACGCTAAGCGATCGACAAAAGATTTGGGTCTTAGCTAAGTAAAACCTCAGTTTAATTAACCGTAGAAAGGTATGGGTCCTGGAAAAGCAGCTTCCCATTCAAGCGACTGTAGAAAGGTACGAGACCTGGAAAAGCAATTTCTCATTCAAGCAACTGTAGAAAGGTACGAGTCTTGGAAAATCAATTTTCTTCGTAAAGGCGACTGTAAAAAGGTACGGGTTCTAGATACAACCAAACACTACCATATTGAGTGACTCTAGAAAGGCACATGTCCTAGGAAAGCAGTTTTCTTACAAAGTCTTGCTGCTATTCTAGGCGACCGTAAAAAGGTATGAGTCCCGGACGTGTAACACCAACTATCTTGAATCACTCTACCCTCCATGAAGGTAAGATATTCCAGGTAGGTTCCTTGACATCTTAGTTTGGATCTGGATGTCTTACTTATTTTCATCAAAACATTTCACTCTAGATGTTAATGTTTTTCAATCTTTCTTGTTATACCTTAGTTTGGATCTAGGTATTTCGAGTTCCAAAATCTTGACATCTCACCGGATCTCGGGATGTCTTGATTATTTTTATCTAAATATTTCACTTTAGATGTGAATGTTTTTTAATCTTTCTTGTTATACCTTAGTCGGGATCTAGGTATTAGGGTACAAAAATCTTGACATTTCAGTCTGGATTTGGATGTCTTAATTATTTTCATTGAACATTTCACTCTAGACGTGAATGTTTTTGGGTCTTTCTCGTTATACCTTAGTTTGGATCTAGGTATTTCAGGTTAAAAAATTTTGACTTCTCGGTCCGGATCTGGATGTCTTAATTCGTTTTGCCTAAACATTTTACTCTAGATACGAATGTTTTTTTCAAGCTTTCTCATTATACCTTAGTTTGGATCTAGGAATTTCGAGCACAAAATCTTGACATCTCGTTTGGATCTGGATATCTCAATTCTTCTTATTAAACATTTCACTTTGGATGTGAATTTTTCGAGCTTTCTCGTTATACCTTAGTCTCGGATCTAGGTATTTCGAGTTTAAAAATTTTGACATCTCGGTCCGGATCTGGATATCTCAATTCTTTTCGTTAAACATTTCACTTTGGATGTGAATGTTTTTCTCAGTCTCAATGTCTCAATTTGTTACTTGTTAAACTCTTCAAGGAACTCGAGTGAAAACTGGGTACTTGTGGAGTAAATGGGGATTAATCATGTACCTTAAGATGCTTTACCGCATCGATCGGTAAGTAACTAGGTACGTTTTTTCCTTTCGCATCATGCATTTGTATTAGCATTTCCATGCATTATATGAATTGCATTTTAAAATGTGATTCATTTTCCAATAAAAAAATCATTCAATGTATGTGCATGGTCAAAATTTAGGTCTCAATTTATCTTTGAAGGAAACTCCTACGAGCTCACCTTCAAAGAGGGGTAGTGTTGACACCTAAATTTTGGCAACTCGTTTAGTCATTTATCACATTAAAAATTAAGGGTTAATTTTATCCCTAAAAAAAATCAATTGCATAGCATATAGATTAAGGTGCATTTATTTTTAATTTGCATTTTTTGCATTTATTTATTGGATCGGTGACGGGTGGATTCAAATTAGTGGTTCGAGCTTTAACTTGGCAGGCCGAACTAAGCTCATGAAGCAAGCAAATTAGCCCAAAAATTAATGATAAAAAATTAACTCGTGAAAAATAGGAATTTGAAATTTTTCCGAGTTATGATGAATTTTTTGGATAAAGCGAGATGTGAAAATTAAATATTGCGTTCGGCAAAATGAATATTGCGTTTGGAAAAAGAATCTTCATGGATTTCGATTTGAGAAGATTAAAACCCTACTTCATGGCCTATAAATAGGTTAAAACATGTATGGTTTTAGGGGAGGCTACACATTGAATATACGGCCGCGAAGAAGGGGATTTTTCCCTAATTTTCCAAGCCTTTCCGTTCGTTCCTTGGAGAAAATCAACCCAACACAAATAAGGAAAAAAACCTTTCTTTTTGTGTTCTTATTAAGGGAAAAAGTAAAAGTCAATAAAAGCAGAGCAAAGAGAAGTGACTGCAATAGTGAAGTAGCATAAAAAAGTCGTGAGAGGGACATGTGCGAGAGGAGAAAAAGGAAAAAGAAGAAAAGGGAGAGGACTGTTCATCTTCTCCCTCGTGCAGTTGCTCCGTCCGCCCTTCCACTTGTGACCAGCTTCACCGCCGCGCAACCCGTCACCACCGAGCCTTTCGCGAAACTAGCAGTTGCGCATGAGCCCTCCGCGACACCCCAGCAGCACTCGATCCTTCATCGAACCACCACGTCCGCCGTCCCCTCTATTGGCCCGCTTCTCGCTCCGATGCTCCCGGCCCGCCGGTAGGTCGACAACCCTACTTGTAACGTTGATGCTGCTTTCGCTTTGCCCACCTCTCGCTTCCGTCTTGCTTGGAATCGACCCGAGCCGGATCCGCAGCTCTTCGCCTATGACACCCCCGCTCCTCGTGCCTTTGCCTCGAGCGTCACCACTGCGTCGCCTCTGACCAGTAACCTAACACTGCTACCTGAGCTGCTTCGCTTTTGCTCTGACAACCCTGCATTGCTCCTGCCCTGTTCGTTGTTGCCGAGTCCCGAGTGACCCACTAGTAGCAGCTACTAACCCATGCTCGCCCTTGTTTCTTTCGCTCTGATCTCTCTGCCGTGACCCAGCCGCGACGCCGCTCTCGCTTTGCCCTGCTAGCTGTTGCCCCCTTTCCTAGCTGCTCTGCCTTGCTTGCTGCCGGTTCGTCTGCCATCAGTCCTCACCGGAGCTCTTGCGACCCACCAAGCCATCGTTCGCTAACCCTAGTTTAGGAGCCTAAAATCCCAATTAGGGTTGATGATGTGAATTTTGATCTAACGAAGCAGATGTTTTCGTTGCTACGAGGTAAGTCTCATAATTTATTCATTTCTTTCTTGGATGTTAAATTGGTGGTTTGTGTACCCGCATAATCATCTCACTTATGAGGGAAATAGATTTAAAATAAATCCAAGCTACCTGTAAAAATATTTTTGAAAATAAAAAGAAATAGTACTAAAAAGGCATTAGAGAAGTCTAGTGTAACCAAGTCCCTGTACCCAAAGTCTCTGGTTCGTAGGAGTAAAATAATCCTCCCATTATTTTACTTAGGTGTCTAATCGACCTACCATAAATTGATAAGTGACAACTCATAGATAAAATCCACTTGCATGTTAAAAATTTGAATGTAAGTCGTGAATTGGCATGGGCTTGGGAGAGCCCGAGCTAAGTTAAACTTAGTAGTCTATTAGCCTAATTTTAGGTGATACACCCAAAAATTTGGTCACGATATGTACCTTTTCAAAATTTCATCCTAAAATTAAATTACTTGCATTGAAAAGGAATTAATTTACAGTCATAACTTTTGGACGTTTTGAGTTTGATCATCTTCAGACTTTAACCGATATAAGATATGATGTTCAATTTGGTGCGAATAGACTCAAATAAGTTTTCTCCGGTGGCTTTGTAAATATGTCTCGCCAACTTATTATTCGAGTCAATGAAGCGAATCATAACTTCTCTATTTTGAACATGATCTCGATGAAATGATGTCAAATCTCAATATATTTTGCTCTTGAATGAAGAATTGGATTCTTCGTGAGATTGATGGCACCAGTGTTATCATATTTGATCTCGGTGCACGATTCTTCAATTCTAAGGTCTCTTAGCCGTTGCCTTATCCAAAAGATTTGAGAACGACAGCTCTTAAGAGCCACATATTCTCGCTTCAGCTATTGAAATAGCTACGGTATTCTGCTTTCTTGAGAACCAAGATACCAACTTGTTGCCCAACAATTAACAAGTACTATAAGTACTTTTTCTATCAATTTCGTGACCTGTTAAATGTTCGAATAACCAAGGAGAGTAAAGTCTCCTTGTTTTGGATACCATAGACCTAACTCGAGTAGTTGCAACATATTTGATGATATGTTTTGCAGCACTTAAATGAGATTATTTGGGATCTGATTGAAATCTAGCACAAATGCAAATACTAAACAAAATGTCGGGTTTAGAAGCGTAAGGTAAAGAAGCGACTCTGTAGAGCTTCGGTCAATTTTCTTTCCTCCTTCATCCTTGTCCAACTCGAAGAACTTGACATTGGTATTTCAGTCTTTTGCAATTCTCCAATCCAAATTTCTTGATGAGATCTTATGCATAATTTTCTTGATGAATGAAAATTTCTTTCTTCAATTATTTGACTTATAATCCAAGAAAGAAATTTAATTCGCCCGCATAGACTTAGAAAACTTCTTGCATAGATTTTCATTAGGAGATCCAAAAATAATATCATCGACATATATTTGAACTAATAAAAAGTTTTCCTTCTTTCTTTATGAACAAAGTAGTATCTATATTTCCCTTTTCAAAACCATTTTGGATTAGAAATTTACTTAACATTTCATACTAGACTTGAGGTGCTTGTTTCAATCTATACAAAGCCTTCTTCAATTTATAGATTGAGTTTGGCTTTTTCCACTCTTCAAAACCAGGGGGTTGTTCCACATAGACTTCTTCTTGGATAAATCTATTTAGGAATGTGCTCTTGACGTCCATTTGGAATAATCTGAAATTTTTATAGCAAGCAAAAGTAAGTAATAATCTAATTGCTTCTAACCTCTCTACTGGTGCATACGTCTCATCATAGTCTATCCATTTTTCTGGCATATAACCTTTGGCCACAATTCTTGCTTTGTTTCTGACCACTTTTCCTTTCTCATCCACTTTGTTCCTGAAAACCCATTTAGTTCAAATAATAGATTTACCTTTTGGTTTAGGAATTAACTTCCAAACATCATTAATACTGAACTGTCTGAACTCTTTTTGCATAGCTTAAATCTAGCTTTCATCGATAGGGCTTCTTAAACATTTTTGGGTTCTATTTCAGAAATAAGTGCTAAAGCACTAGACTCTTTTCGCTTTTTGGATCTGGTGCTATGGCACCCCCGAAACGGCCCCCGATCCGTTAGGGTCGTCACAGATCATGTCCGTTCTCTTTACCTTAAAGTCTAATACTTTGATACCATAAAAATGTGATAAATCCATAAATCCTGGGGGTTTATATCATTTAAATCGATCCCAACGCAGTTCATATAGCAAAAGCGAAATCCAAAATCTCCTTATTCCAAATTCATAAAACAATGCACACCTACTAAAAATTTTAAAGATAAAACCGAACACTTTTATTTACATAAGTTTGATAGACATCATTAGTTAGCACACCAAAATTTGCCGTGATTTTTTATACCCAGCTACATACTCAAGAGACAACCGACTTCGCTTTTCTTTTCTTTTTCAAACGGCCAAGTACATAAGTCTATCAGTTAATGTCAGCAATCCAAAAATGATTCATCTGCTACCCGTCCCTCTCAATCACACCCAGCCTGGTCCATCAGCTGGTGGCGGTGGCAACATCCCCAACATGATCCCACTATGGCGGACGTGCACGGATAGAAACTCCTGAATGATTAGGCCGACAGGCAATCCGATGTCATACATGACTAGAACCCGCACTCGAATAAATATCAACCCCTGTATATCAGGATGAGGATGCTCCGTACACTCACACTCAACATTGGCCGGTATACCATAGAATGTGCCGGGGGTGACTGGTAGTAGAGGCATGTCTCCTAATCTGAAATGTTAGTCCCCAAACAAGGTGAGTACAACCACTCAGCAGTAAAAGATCCATCAAACTACACAATGCAACAAGCAAGACGACCAAAATTTCATGTGAAATGCACATATCATCTATGCAATCATGCATATATATATATATATATATATATATATATATCCATAAAGTCTATTCCATGCCTTGATATTCACATTTTATAATGTCAAATAATACCAACTCAGTACTATGTCATATGCACGCACATGCACATGATTTATTTCCCATTTTAATGTTCGAAAATCTCATTTTCTCAAGGACCAGTGTTTGCATCCCTTCGGGCTTTCACATCCAACCTAGCATCGTGAGACCTCCGGCACACACCTCCGGGCATCCGGCATACACCTCCGGTATCTTGCACCCCGATATTGCTAGTATGAGTACCTAGAGGGGGGTGAATAGGTATACAAAGATTTTTCTTGATAATTTCTGTATACTTGCGCAATACTTAGACAGTTGAAGGATTCGCAAAGAGTAATAATCAACGTAAGACTAAGCAAGGAAAGAGAGAATTAAACATGAGGTTTATAGTGGTTCGGCTTGATTCAAGCCTACGTCCACTCTTCTGCACTGACAACCAATTTGGCTGGATTCCACTATGAACAAAGAGATGTTACAGTGTTCATCTTCCTTGATTTCTCGGTGTAGATGATCTACCCCACTCACTCAAGGTATCGCCAAGTACAAACACTCTCTGTGTATACAATTTCACTCAGACTGTATCGACTAATAATCAAGGTGATTCAGACTCTGGAATTTTTCTATCATACACGCTCTCAAACAACTAGAACGACTTCCTTTTTATACTCCTTTGTGCCATCATACTGTTGGCACTTACCAAAGGAATTCCTCCAATCTACCCGTTGGACGGAATCAATCAAGAAGATCATTCGAACTATAAAAGGAACCCGACGATAGCCCATCAATCATGTTCGCCCATACAATCGGGATCTTGGTTTCCAAGAATAGAACATTCCAAGAATACTTCGTCGACCATCGGATCTTCAATTGATCTAGATACGAACAAAAGAATCCGTTATATTTATCCAACCAAAAAGATCTTCTCCGGACGATAGGATTAAATCCTCAACCATATACTTCGGCTCGGATTTACTTCGTCATTGGATCGAGAAAAGACTTGTCAATGAGAATAGTCTTGAGTCTTGAGTCTTGAGTCTTGAATCTTGAGTCTAGTAGTCAGAAAGTCTTCAGACTTTACACTAGACGATCTGCAGATGCACAGACTAGACTGAAGGAAACGTTTTGTCAGCTTCAAAATATTCTGGAACGATTTCTCCGACAATCTCCCCCTTTTTGATGATGACAAAACTTTCCTGTAGATTTGAACCACTTTGACCTACGAAAACATTTCTCAAGCAATATGGCAATCTCATAAAGATTAACAAAGCAACCAGACTCTACATCCACAGAAAATTGGTTAGTCTTTCATGAGTTAATACCATATAACAACACTTGATATGAATGCAAACAGTCAAGCAATAAAATCCACAACCAATTCAGTCAAGATCAAGTTCAAGTTCAGTCAAGATTGCTCAAGTCACAAACACACATAAAAAACTTAAAGTCAAAGAAATTTAAAGAAAGTTGGTTAAAGAAAGTTGGTTGGTTGGTTCAAATTGCTTTTCTCCCCCTTTTTGTCAACATTAAAAAGGTGAGAAAGATGTCATGTCTGCTTGGGAATGCGCACAATCTGGAAATCCCCCATGGACTGGACTACTCCTTCTAGCTTCTTCAAGTCTTCCCTCAGTTGAGCTACCTCTTCTCCCTTGGCATTGGCTTGAAGTTGTAGAGCGAGGTCTTTCATTTTATCCTCTAGGGTAATTGAAGATGCTTGTCCAGCATTCTTCAAGGCTTGAATTTCACAGTCCAGAGCATAGATTTGGCCACGCATTTCCAGAAGAATATCCATGATACGACGAAAATCTAGAATTGTCCGTCTGTGTACTAGCATTGGCTTTCTCAGATGGAGTGAATGCAGACGATGGCGCTTCTGTAAAGTCTTGCAGATTTGGTTCTGACGTATCGTGACCTTCTTCAGGCAATTGAGAAGCCTGAAATTCTTATGGGGCTGCTGGAGATTGTCGTAGACCTTCACTATTGGCAGCATGCGGTGAGGACCTCTCTTGCTCGCCAACTCCCCCTGTCTCTAGGACATCAAGAGGAGAAGAGTGATGATCATGCTCTTCTGTATCCTTCTCTCCAGATTCAGCTGCAGACTTTTCTTGCTCTTCTTCTCCTTCTTCTTTAGCTTCTGTCTCCTTCTCTCTCTGCTCTTCTTCTTCTCTGTTCTTGTCTTCTTCTTCTTCTTCTTCTCTCTGTTTCTTCTGCTGTTATGTTGATTGGGAAACAGAACGTCTTGTCCTTATTAAGGCAGTGATTGTGAGATCTTCCTCCTCATCTTCATCCTCCAAGATGAGAGTTCTCTTCTTCTTGGATGGGGCACCAATGGCTTCCTTTCCATTTCTTTTTGAAGCAGACGGGCGGAGTCTTCACTCTGAATTTCTCCATTGCCTTAGAAAGTTCTTTTAGACGCATCTTTGTCAACATCTTTAAACCTACCACCATCTTATCGCACGGTCGAACACAGAGAGTGTGTGGAGGTTCAATATTCATGTGTCTGCGAAGATCTGGTCACCGAGACTGGATAAGGCAATTGTCCCTTGTCTTTCGACATTGCTCGTACATGTGAAAGAGAATAGTGTGAGGGAGAGAGAACTTCTTCCCATAGTTGATTGCGTACATCAATTTTGCTTGAGAATTAGACACATTAGTCTTTGATGTAGACTTGGCCTAATGCAATTGATAACAATTTTGTGCAACACAATGTTGATGGCACGCATCCTTGAATAGATGATTTTTCCCTCAATATTTCTATCTTCGACAAGGTCCATTGTGGCACGAGCAAGCGAGACTTTGACTGGTTGATATCGTGCCCGTTCAACTCCAAGTATGTCCCCCAACATGTCCACATCCAACACATAATCCTGATCTCGAACATTGAAAGATATTCTATTCGCATCGATAAAGCTAAGATTTGAATAGAAATATGCAGTCAGTTGTGCATATCCGTCCATGGTGTCAGTGCAAAAACGTTCCAGTTGAAGCAGACTGAACTTTTCTCTCAAGTTCACATTCACAGCATCCAGGAAATCGAAGTCGACACTCCTAGGGTTTATCACCCCTCGTTTCAGCAGTTTGAAGAACAAAGTTTCCTGTTCCTTCGATTTAAATAACTCCATCCTCTTTCCCTTCACCTTCGCAGCAACACCCAATCTCGGTTGAAAATCAGTGAACATTTTGTCATCGTCGTTCCCATCAATCAAATTTGGGCCCGACATCCGAGGATCACTCGGAATATTTGCAAGCGCTTCCTCTGCTTTACCTTTGGGAGCAATTCCCAAATCCTCCATTTTCTTCAGAAAAATGTACTCATTCCCATAGTTCTTTTCTTTAAGAAAATCATCCACATATTTCATCGGAGTCCCAGTACTTTTCAATGCATGGTAGAGTTTGTAAATATAAGAGGGTTTTGGACTCTTACGTGGAGTGCGTCCTCGATCACCTCTTCTTCTGGATGTTGACCCGCACCTTGTGGGGTAGAAGGCGTTGAATGACGTGGTGGAGAATGAGTCGGGTTCTGATGCTGACTCGATAGTTCTTCCTCTTCTGTGAGATCAAAGTGGGTAGGTCCCTCCTTCATCTTCGTGGTCCCCTTGTCGCGATTCTTGAAGACTTCCTCGAAGAAGACATTCTTCTTGTCGCCGAGAGATTCCTTTGCTTGCTTTCCCAAGAAAAGATGACAACTTTATTTTTTCGAGGATGAATTCGAAGTAGAAACCGGATTGAGAGGAGAATGCTTTTAGGGTTTTGAAGATTGAAAGAAAATTGTGTATATATAACTCGGTTTTGAAAAGGGAAGTTCAATCGGTACAAGGAAAGTGTACGAATACCTCTTTTCGAAATCAATAACTGCCAAAATAAACCCTTTTCGATTTTCACGGAAACTAAACGAAAGATCATACCTTTTCGAGTTTAGATAAAGTAACAACTTACAATCTATAGTCATCAACGTCGAGTCGTAGAGATTTGAGTCGAGATATTTGAGTCGACGGTTATCAACTTTCCGAGTTGAAGGTTAGAGAGTCTCTAGACTTTAACTTCTTCAAGCTTCAAAATGTTGAGTCGGAGCGGATAAAATCAAATTGATTTTTCTCCAAAGGCTTTGTGAATATATCCATTAGTTGACTTTTTGAATCAACAAATTGAATCGAGATTTCTCCACTTTGTATATGATCTCTAATAAAGTGATGTCGAATTTCTATATGCTTTGCTCTTGAATGAAGAATTGGATTTTTGGTGAGATTGATTGCATTTGGTATTGTCACATTTGATTTCTGTGCATGAGTCTTCAATTCCAAAGTCTTGTAGCTATTGTTTTATCCATAGAATTTGTGAACAGCAGCTTCCAAGAGCAACATACTCTACTTCTGTTGTTGAGAGAGCTACAGTGCTTTGTTTCCTTGAAAACCAAGATACTGTCCTGCTTCCAAGCAACTAGCAAGTTCCAGAAGTACTCTTTCTATCGACTCTACATCCGGCCAGATCTGCGTCTGAATATCCTAGAAGATTAAAGTCTCCCTTCTTAGGATACCAAAGACCCATGCTTGAAGATGAAGCAACGTATTTAATGATACGTTTTGCAGCACTGAGATGAGATTCTCTAGGATCGATTGAAACCTAGCACGAGATACAAACACTCAACAAAATGTCGAGGTCTAGAAGCGGTAAGATAAAGAAGTGAACCGATGATGCTCTGTACGGCTTTTGATCAACTTTCTTCCCTTCCTCATCTTTGTCTATCTTCAAAGAACTTGACATTGGTATATCAATCTTCTTGCAATTTTCCAATCCAAATCTTTTGACAAGATCATTAGCATATTTTTCTTGGAAAATAAAAGTTCCTTCCTTCAATTGCTTTATTTGAAGGCCAAGAAAGAATGTTAATTCTCCCATCATACTCATTTCAAACTCATCCCGCATAGACTTAGAAAATTTCTTGCAAAGACTTTCATTAGAGGATCCAAAAATAATGTCATCAACATATATTTGAACGAGTAAAAAGCTTTTGTTTTCCTTTTTGATGAATAGAGTAGTATCTACTTTACCTTTAACAAAGCCGTTATGTAATGAGAACTTACTTAGTCGTCGTACCAAGCTCGAGGTGCTTGCTTTAGACCATACGGGGCCTTTTCGGTCGAAGCGAGTCGGCTTCTTTGGGTCTTCAAATCCAGGCGGTTGTTCCACATAAACTTCCTCTTGGATAAATCCATTGAGGAAAGCACTTTTGACGTCCATTTGGAATAACCTGAAATTTTTGTAACAAGCAAACGCAAGTAATAGACGAATAGCTTCTAACCTTGCTACGGGAGCGTAAGTCTCATCATAGTCTATTCCTTCTTCTTGCGTGTATCCCTTGGCCACGAGTCTTGCTTTATTCCGTAAGACTTTTCCCTTTTCATTCATCTTGTTTCGAACACCCATTTGGCTCCAATAACAGTTTTACCTTTAGGTTTAGACGTCAATTCCTAGACATCGTTAATGTTGAGTATGTTTGAGCTCCTCTTGCATAGCTTCGATCCAGCTTTCATCGAGATAAAGCTTTTTCTATGCTTTTTGGTTCAATTTCAGAGATGAGAGCAACAGCACTAGACTCTTCACGTCTTTTGGATCAGTGCGAATTCCTTCATTAATTTCGCCGATAATGAGATCTTTAGGATATTTGGACTTGTGTTTCCGATTAATGGTTGATTTTTCTAGATGATGATCTCTTTCTTTATTTGAATCTTCATGAACATCTTGACGCTGGTCTTCTAGAGTCGAGATACTTTTTGAATTATAAGCTTTGGAAGGTCTGGAGCAGGTTCAGACTTTTCATATTGAGTCTTACTAGGTTTATCTTGCATAGAGTATTGAAATTTGACATTCATTGACTCCTCCACAGACTGGCTCTTCTTATTGTAGACTCTGTAGGCTTTGCTTGATGTAGAATATCCAAGGAAGATGCCTTCATCTGATCTTTCTTCAAACTTACCAACTCGATCTTTTGCATTTTTCAATATAAAGCATTTGCAACCGAACACATGAAAGTATGAAACAATAGGCTTCTTATTTTTGAATAATTCATAAGGGGTTTTCTCAAGAATAGGTCTTAGGAAGACTCTATTGATGATATAGCATGTTGTTGAAACAGTTTCAGCCCAAAATCGTGAAGAAATTTTGCTTTCAATTAAAAGTGTTCTAGCCATTTCTTGAAGAGATCTATTCTTTCTTTCCACAACTCCATTTTCTGAGGAGTGTATGGAGAAGAGAATACATGTTTAAAACCAGATTCATCACACAATTTTGTGAAATCTTGATTTTCAAATTCACCTCCATGATCTGTTTTTATACTTGAGATAACACATCCTTTCTCATTTTGAACCTTTTTAGCAAATTTTTCAAAATAGGAAAAGGTTTCGACTTACTTGCAAGGAAATATACCCAAGTAAAGCGAGAGAAATCATCCACAATTACTAGGCAATATTTCTTACCTCCAATACTCGAGTTCGGTTGGTCCGAAGAGATCCATATGCGAAGCGTAGTACATGATTAGTAGAGACATGATTTATTGGCTTAAATGAATTTCTTTCCTGTTTTCCCAGAATATAGGGTGTGCATGGATCGGACTTTTGATATGGTAATTTGGGTAGACCTCGAACAAGTTGCTTTGATGAGATTTTGGCTAATTGCTTCACATTGACATGGCCAAGCTTTCTGTGCCATAAGCTTGCTTCATCTTGGATTGAAATTAGGCATTGAGATTCATTCAATTTCATGTCTAAGAGGTAGATGTTTCCATGTCTTTGACCCATGAAAGACTGAGTAGAGTCTTTACTAATTCCATAGCAAATTCCTTCTTGAAAGGAGATCTTGAAACCAGTATCACAGTTGACTAATGCTTTGAGAAGGTTATAGTTGAGTCCTTCCACTAGAGAAACATTGCTTATTGTGAGATTTCCAATTTTCACAGTTCCAAATCCCACGATGCTTCCTTTGCCATTTCCTCCAAATGAAACATTTCCGCCGTTTACTTGAACAAGCTTTACGAAGCACTTTGAGTCTCTGTCATGTGTCTTGAACATCCGCTGTCAAGATACCATTTTATCTTTTTCTTGACGGAGACCTGCATTTAAAAAAGAATCTCAAGTTTTCTTTGGTACCCAAATTTTCTTGGGTCCTTTGGTGTTAGTAGGATAAGCATTATTAGGCCATACTTTCTTAACAGGTTTCCAAACCATAGGACATTCTTTTCAAAGTGATCCTTCTTGTTACACTTTGAACACCTTAGAGCATTTCGACCAACAGACTTTACAAAAACTTTCTTGAAATGATTTTTGTAAGCCTCTCTCGACGGTCTTTTCTTAATTCTTTCTTTAACTTTAGGAAAATCAATCAAGGGAATTGTTTGCTGTCATGCCTAAACCAGACTTATTGAAGTAAGGTCTTTGACCTGAAAGAACTTTTTCAAGCTTTTGGATCCTATCGAAAACTTCTTTGAAATATTTGATAAGTCCGTTTTTAAGAAAACATTTTCTTTCAAAAGATCATCTTCTTTTTCTTTAAGAGCAGAAACATTTAGGTCTAGACTTTTAACTTTTCTTCTAAAATGACTCCTTTTGTTTTAAAGCTGAGTTTTCCTTTTAAGTTCGGAAATCCTTTTGAGAGAAGTCTTAAGACTCAAACACGGTTCATCAATATATTTAGAGACTTTGATAGGAATTTTAAAATCACTTACCTCAAATTCACTATGCGAGTCGATCGAGAATCGAATCGAGTTTGAATGTGCCATCAAACATATGTTGGCATATTCATTATCACTCTCTTCACATTTTGTATCACTCCGGGTTTCGGCTTTGAGAGCTTTTCGAAACTTCTCAGCTTTTCCTCTTTTCTTCTTGAGAAGAGGACGGTTGGGTCTAATGTGTCCCTTCTTCTTACATTCGAAGCAAACTACATCTTTGTTTGGTTCCTCATCATCAACGAGACTTGGTCTCGCTGTCTCGGAAACTTTGTTTCTTTGAGTTGAACCTTCGCCTTTTCTATTCAGTTTTCTGAATCTTCTTATCATGAGGGCGAGCTCCTCATCATCCATATCATCTTCGAGAATCTGCATCATCAGAGTCATCATTTGATTTTAATGCAATAGATTTCTTACCTCTTGGATCTTCTTCTTCATTAATTCGTTCCACTTCATAAGACTGAAGGGTTCCAATTAGCTCGTCGACAGATAGAGGCATGATTCTTTGCGTCTCTCTTATTGAAGTCTTTATATGATTCCAGTCCTTGGAGAGTCCGCGTAGTAGCTTGTTCACCTTCATGGGATCAGAAATTTTTGTCCTTGGTTCTCAAGACCATTGACAATATCGTAAAAACGACTAAACATGTCGGTTATAGATTCTCCTTGTTTCATTTTGAAGGCTTCATATTGACCGAGGAGAATGTTAATTCTGGTCTCCTTCACTCGATCTGTCCCTTCATAGGTGATGTGTAATCTATCCCATACTTCTTTTGCTGTAACACAAGAAGATATTCTGTTATATTCAGTTGGAGATAAGGCACAATATAAAGAATAAATTGCTTTTGCATCGAGTGCTTGTCTCTTGTTTATCTCTTCCTGAGTCATTCCGCTGGCATCAACAGTTTCTTTTCCTCTTTCAGAGATTGATGCAGCAGTAGGAGTATTCCTCTTTCCACAACATCCCATTCCGAGAGGATTCTTGGATCGTAGGAAGGCTTTCATCTTGTTCTTCCGGATGTTGTAATCCTTTCCGTCAAAGTAGGGTGGTCTGGTATTGCTTTGCCCTTCCATCAGCCTGGTGCTAGCATACTAGCCATGGATCTTTTACTCAAGTAAAACACTTCAAACAAAATAAGAACACGGGCTCGATACCAATTGATATTGCTAGTATGAGTACCTAGAGGGGGTGAATAGATATACAAAGATTTTTCTTGATAATTTCTGTATACTTGCGCAATACTTAGACAGTTGAAGGATTCGCGAAGAGTAATAATCAACGTAAGATTGAGTAAGGACAGAGAGAATTAAACACGAGGTTTATAGTGGTTCGGCTTGATTCAAGCCTACGTCCACTCTTCGCACCGACAGCCAATTTGGCTGGATTCCACTATGAACAAAGAGATGTTACGGTGTTGATCTTCCTTGATTTCTCGGTGTAGATGATCTACCCACTCACTCAAGGTATCGCCAAGTACAAACACTCTCTGTGTATACAATTTCGCTCGAGCTCGTATCGACTAATAATCAAGGTGATTCGGACTCTGGAATTTTTCTATCAATCACGCACTCAAACAACTAGAACGACTTCCTTTTTATACTCCTTTATGCCATCATACTTTGTTGGCACTTACCAAGGAATTCCTCCAATCTACCCGTTGGACGGAATCAATCAAGAAGATCATTCGAGCTATAAAAGGAACCTGATGATAGCCCATCAATCCTGTTCGCCCATACAATCAGGATCTTAGTTTCCAAGAATAGAACATTCCAAGAATACTTCGTTGACCATCGGATCTTCAATTGATCTAGATACGAACAAAAGAATCTTTTATATTTATCCAACCAAAAAAGATCTTCTCCAGACGATAGGATTAAATCCTCAACCATATACTTCGGCTCTGGATTTACTTCGTCATTGAATCAGAAAGACTGTCAATGAGAATAGACTTGAGTCTTGAGTCTTGAGTCTCAAATCTTGAGTCTTGAATCTTGAGTCAGTAGTCGAAAGTCTTCGGACTTTACACTAGACGATCTGTAGATGCACGATACTAGACTGGGCGAAGGAAACGTTTTGTCGGCTTCAAAATATTCTCGGGAACGATTTCTCCAACACACCCCACCTGGCATCACGAGGCACATCCGGGGCTCGCCATGAAAATGGTTGCCCTTTCCATCCAAATTTACGTACAATACTTACAACCGGGCATCCCAAAACTCTCGAGGACCTCCAGCACACACCTCCGAGCATCCAATTGGCATCGACTCTTTCGACCCTATGGGCATCCCGACACTCCCGGGGCATCGTTGACTCGGCCATCGACAATATCATCAACATCATGATATATACATATATGTCTCACTTTGAAAATAACATTTGATGCAATAATGTCAAAAGTTTCAATGAGTTTATAAAGCCTCATCAATTGTTGATATCATATGATATGCTAAATGTCACCGCATCCATTGTATAGATAACAACCCAAGGCATCACAACTCATAGAGCAAATCAATTGGTCTTGAAATAAAACTGTTTTCGAACAAAACATAATGCACTCCACTAATTGAAATTCTGGAAAAATCAGTAAGCGATCTTAATAAATTCTAAAAATTTAACATGTTATAAACGAGATCTAGGGAAATTTTTTTTTTATTAAAGACACCAAGTCAAGAAAATTTCGTATGAATCGAAATGGTCCGTACATCACAGCCACAAAACTTCAAACATCACTATTACACAGTTTCAATAACAATTTCGGTATAACCCCTAAATGAACTCATAAAATTATGAAATTTTGATATGTTATAGATAAGACCTAGAGGTAAAATTTTTGTGAACAACTCTAAGTCAAATTAATTGTATATCAAGAGCTATAATTGTTGGAGAAATTCTCTTGAAGTATTTTGAAGCGACAAAACGTTTCTATCGAGTCTAGTTTGAAGGTTTGCGAGACTCGCCATTTAAAGTCCGAAGACCTCTAGACAGCTAGACTCAAGACTCAAAGTCTATCCTCATTGATAGTCTCTAATCCGTTGAATAAAGGTTACCCAAAACTAGATGTTTTGTTAAGGGCTTGACCTTATCAACTGGAAAAGATCTCGTGGCTAGAATAGACACAATGGAATTCTTTGGTTGATTGAGATTGACTCAGAGATTAAGAAATCGATGATTGCCTAAATATTCTTGGAAGGTTCTATTTATGGAAACCGAGATCCTAATTATGTGGGCGAACGGGATTGATGGGCTATCGATACGTTCCTTTAATAGCCGAATGATCTTCCTAATTGATTCCGTCTAACGGGTAGATTGGAGGAATTCCTTTGGTAAGTGCCAACGGGTGTGATGGCATAAATGAGTATATAAGGAAGATGTTCTAAGTTGGTGAGGTGTGCGCGATAGAAGAATTTCAAAGTCTGAAGCTCTTTGTTGTTTAGACAATTCCTTTGAGCGAATACTTGTATACAAAAGATAGTCTATATTTGTGAGAAACCTTGAGGAGGTGTGATAGAACATCTACACTATGAAATCAAGGAAAAGCTAAGCTGTAACTTTTCTTTTGTTCATAGTGAAATCCAGCCGGTGGGTTATTAGTGCGGAAGAGTGGACATAGGCTTGGAATAAGCCGAATCACTATAAAACCTGTGTTCAATCTTCTCTCGCTTACTCTCTTTACTTTGATCGTAAATCATTTTGTGAACTCGTTTCTATCGGCTGCCTAGAATCACTTCCGTATCTCGATAAATTGTTTGTGCACCTATTCACCCCCCTCTAGGTGCTTATACTAGCTATCTCAATTGGTATCAGAGCTCGTGTACTCGCTTTATTTGAAGTGTTTTACTTCAAAGTAAAAGATCCATGGCTAGTATGTTGGCTCTGGGGCTGGTAGAAGGGCAAAGCAACACCAGACCGCCTTACTTTGATGGAAAATATTACAACATATGAAAGAACAAGATGAAGGCATTCTTAAGATCAAAGGATCCTCTGGAATGGGGCATTGTAGAAAAAGGAATCACTCCTAAAACTGCATCTGTCTCGAGAAGAGGAAAGGACTTTGTTGAGTCTAGCGAAATGAGTCGGGAAGAGATAACCAAGAGACAAGCTCTTGATGCAAAAGCAATTTACTCTTTATATTGTGCTTTATCACCTACTGAATATAACAGAATATCTTCTTGTGATACAGCCAAAGAAGTCTAGGATAGATTACACATTACCTATGAAGGAACCAATCGAGTGAAAGAAACAAGAATCAATATTCTTCTCGGTCAATACGAAGCCTTGAGAATGAAACGGGAGAATCTATAAGCGACATGTTTAGTCGTTTTATAGAGATCGTGAATGGTCTTGAAAATCAAGGTCAACCAATTTCGATCCCATGAAAGTAAACAAGCTACTGCGTGGACTCTCCAAGGATTGGAATCACATTAAGACCTCAATCGAGAGACTTAAAGAATCATGCCCTTTGTCTATCGATGAGTTGGTTGGGACCCTTGGTCTTATGAAGTGGAATGAATCAATGAAGACGAAGATCCCAAAGGTAAGAAATCAATTGCATTAAAATCTAATAATGATTATGATGTAACAGATTTTGAAGACGACATGGATGATGAAGAACTTGCTCTCATGATAAGAAGATTCGGAAAGCTGAATAGAAAAGGAAGAAGATTCAATTCAAGGAAACAAAATTTTCAAAAGCAATGAGACCAAGTCTCGAAGATGATGAATCAAACAAAGATGTAGTCCGCTTTGAATGCAAGAAAATGGGACACATCGGACCCAACTTGTCCTCTTCGAGGAAGAAGAAAGGAAAAATTGAAAGGTATCGAAAGGCTCTCAAAGTTGAAATGTGGAGTGATACGAGTGTGAAGATAGTGATGATGATTATGCCAACATATGTCTAATGGCACAATCGGACTCGAGAATCAAACTCCGAGACGATTGACTCGAAAGTGAATTCGAGGTAAGTAATTTCAAAATCCCTATTAAAGTTTCAAAATACATTGATGAATTATGTTTTAGTCTTAAGATTTCTCTTAAAAAGAATTTCTGAACTCAAAAAGGAAAATTCTGTTTTAAAACAACAATAGAACGTTTTAAAAGAAAAAGTGAAATGCTTAGACCGGGATGTTTCTTCTCTCAAAGAAAGTGAAGATAATCTTTTGAAAGAAAATGCATTTTTGAAAAATGATATTTCAAATATTTCCAAAAGATTTTCTCAAAGATCTGAAAAAGCTGGAGAAAATACTTTCTATTCAAAGACCTTATTTCAATAAATTTGGTTTAGGAATGACTGCTGAAACCATTCCTTTAATTGATTTTCCTAAGGTAAAAAAAGAAAGAATTAAACAAAGACCAACAAGGAATGCTTACAAAAACCATTTTGAAAGGACCTTTGTAAAACCAGTAGGTCGCAATGCTCTTAGATGTTCAAAATGCAATAGTGCAAATGATTTTGAGAAAGAATGTCCTATGGCTTGGAGACCTGTCAATAAAGTCTGGGCAAAAACCGTATATCAAACTAACTCAAAAGGACCCAAGAAAAAATGGGTACCAAAGAAAGCTTGAGTTTCTTTTTAAATGTAGGTCACTATCAAGAAGAATGTGAAATGGTGCCTGGATAGTGGATGCTCAAGAGAGATGAGGATATTCAAATTGTTTCATAAAGCTTGTTCAAGTGAATGGTGGAAAATTCTCATTTGGAGGAAACAGTAAAGGAAAAATAGTGGGATTTGGAACTATAATGATTGGGAACCTCACAATAAGCAATGTTTCTTTGGTTGAAGGGCTCAATTACAATCTGCTCAGTATCAGTCAGCTCTGTGATGCTAGTTTCAAAATCAACTTTCAAGAGGGTATTTGTTCGGGAACCAGTAAAGACTCTACTTTGTCTTTCATGGGTCGAAGACATGGGAATATCTACCTCTTAGACGTGAAACCAAATGAATCACATTGTCTAATCTCAATCCAAGATGAAGCGAACTTATGGCACAAAAGCTCGGGCATATCAACATGAAGCGAGATAGCCAAAATATCAGCAAAGAAGTTTGTTCGTGGTCTACCTAATTTATCATACCAAAAGTCGATCTATGTACACCACGTATATTGGGAAAACAGGTAAGAAATTCCTTTAAGCAAATAAATCAAGTATCGACTAACCGTGTATTGCAGCTCTTGCATATGGATCTCTTCGGACCAACAAGAACGCAGAGCATTGGAGGTAAGAAATATTGCCTAGTAATTGTGGATGACTACTCACGATTTACATGGGTATATTTCTTGGCAAGTAAGTCTGAAACTTTTTCTTACTTTGAAAAATTTGCTAAGAATGTGCAAAATGAAAAGGGGTATGTTATTTCAAGCATAAGAACAGACCATGGAGGTGAATTTGAAAATCAAGATTTTGCTAAATTTTATGACGAATCGGTTTACAGCATTTATTCTCTTCTCCATATACTCGAGCAAAATGGAGTTGTGGAAAGGAAGAATAGATCTCTTTAAGAAATGGCCAGAACTCTCTTAATTGAAAGCAATATTTCTTTACGGTTTTAGGCTGAAGCAATTTCAACATCATGTTATATTATCAATAGAGTTTTTCTAATGCCCATTCTAGAAAAAACCCCCTATGAATTATTCAAAGAAAAGAAGCCCATTGTTTCATATTTTCATGTATTTGGATGCAAATGTTTCATATTGAAAAATGCAAATGATCGAGTTGGTAAGTTTGAAGAAAAGTCAGATGAAGGCATCTTCCTTGGATATTCAACCACAAGCAAAGCGTACAGAGTCTACAACAAGAAGACTCAAACTGTGGAAGAATCAATGAATGTAAAATTCTAATATTCTATACAAAATGAATCTATTTAGAATCATTTTGAAGAGACTGAATTTGCTCCAAACTCTACAAAGTCTAATTCTCAAGAAGAAGCTTAGACTTTGAAGGACCAACAACAAGTGACTGTTGAAGATTCTAGTGAAGGAAGTAACCATCAATCTGATAAATTAACCAGCAACTGGAAACATAAGTCCAATCATCCCAAAGATCTTATTATTGGCGACATCAATGAAGGAATCCGCACAAGATCCAAAAGGCGAAAAGAGTCTAGTCTTTGTGGCTCTTATTTCTGAAATAGAACCCAGGAGCATAGAAGAAGCTTTATTCGATGAAAGCTAGATTGAAGCTATGCAAGAAGAACTCAGACAATTAAGAGTTAATGATGTTTGGGAGCTGACTCCTAAACCAAAAGGTAAATCAATTGTTGGAGCTAAATGGGTTTTCAGGAACAAGATGGATGAGAAAGGAAAAGTCATAAGAAACAAGGCTAGACTCGTTGCCAAGGGATACACACAAGAAGAAGGGATCGACTATGACGAGACTTATGCACCTGTAACAAGGTTAGAAGCAATTCGTTTATTACTTGCATTTGCTTGTTATAAAAATTTCAGGTTATTTCAAATGGACGTCAAAAGTGCTTTCCTAAACGGTTTCATCCGTGAGGAAGTCTATGTGGAACAACCACCGGGGTTTGAAGACCCAAAGAAACTAGACTCGGTATTCGACTCAAAAAGGCCTTGTACGGCTTAAAGCAAGCACCTCGAGCTTGGTACGACAGATTAAGTAAGTTTTTAATTCGAAATGGATTTGTTAAAGGTAAAGTAAACACTACCCTTTTATTAAAAGAGAAAGCAAAAGCTTTTTACTTGTTCAAATATATGTGGATGATATTATTTTGGATCTTCTAATGAAAGTCTTTGCAAGAAATTCTCTAAGACTATGAAGGATGAATTTGAAATGAGCATGATGGGTGAGTTAACCTTCTTTCTCGGGCTCCAAGTGAAACAACTGGAGGAAGGAACTTTCATTCATCAAGAAAAATATGCAAATGATCTTGTCAAAAAGTTTGACTGGACAATTGCAAAAAGGCTGACATACCAATGTCAAGTTCCTTGAAGATAGACAAAGATGAAGAAGGAAAGAAAGTCGATCAAAAGCTGTACAGGAGCATCATCGGATCACTTCTTTATCTTACCGCTTCTAGACCTGACATTCTGTTTAGTGTTTGCATTTGTGCGGATTTCAATCGGACCCAAAGAATCTCATTTGAATCTTTGCGAAGCGTATTATCAAGTATATTTAATCAACATCAAGCTTTGGTCTCTAGTATCCAAAAATGGGAGACTTTACTCTTCTTGGATATTCAAATGCAGACCTTGCTGGACACGGAGTCGATAGAAAGAGCACCTCGGGTATTTGTCAACTACTTGGAGCGGGGACGGTGTCTTGGTTTTCAAGAAAGCAAAGTACGGTAGCTCTCTCTACAACGAAGCAGAGTATATAGCTCTCGGAAGTTGTTGTTCACAAATTCTGTGGATAAAACAACAGCTAAGAGACTTTGGAATTGAAGACTCATGCACGAAGATCAATTGTGACAACACCAGCGCTATAAATCTCACAAAAAATCTGATTCTCCACTCAAGAGCAAAGCACATAGAGATTCAACATCACTTTATAAGATACCATGTTCAAAATGAAGATGTTTCAATTCAATTTGTTGACTCAAAGAATCAACGCGCAGATATATTCACAAAGCCTTTGGAGAAAAATCAATTTGAGTCTATCTGTTCCAGACTCAACATTTTGAGGTATGAAGAAATCAAAGTCTAGAGACTTTTAGACTCAGTCATACAAGACTTTAAATTAGTCTTGGTATGACCGTCGACTGTAAGTTAGTCTCTCTTTCTCTCTCTCGAATCTTATCTTGGAGAGGTACGATCGTTAGACCGTGTTTAAATTGTTGCTATATTTAATCGACGAAATTATTGCATCGTTTCATTTTCAAAAAGGGAAGTTATTTTTTAAATGACTATTTTCGCGGAAAAAGACAGTTATGTTGAAAAGGCATTTTTTATTTTCCTTTGTGACGCTTCGTTTATCCTTCTTTTAAACCAATCGTGTACTTGTTGATCGCTCTTCACTTTACTCTCAAAAACCCTAGAAAGCATCGATCCTCCATTCCCGTTTTCTTCCCTTGTTTAATCTTCGAAAAAGTTGTCATCTTTCTTGGGAAAGTCAAGCAAGGAATCTTCCAAAAACTAAGAAAGATGTCGTCTTCCGAGAAAGTCTTCGAGAATCGCAAGCGAGAGGACCACGGCGAATGAGTGAGGGGCCTACGCACTTCAATCTCTCAGAAGAAGATGTGGCTCCCGAGAATAGCAATCGAGCCCACAACATTCTCGGCAGCATCACTCTCCTCCATCTAGCCCTCAAGGTGTTGATCATCAACAAGAGGATGAAATCATCGAGGATGCAGACCCTGTAAGAGTTCAAAAACCCACTTCTATTTATAAGCTGTATCGTGCTTTAAAAGCAACGCGTACTCCCTTGAAATAGGTCGATGATTTTATTAAAGAGAAGGGATATGGAAATGAGTACATCTTTCTGCAAAGAATGGAAAGTTTGGGAATTGCTCGTAAAGGGTTGGCTGAGGAAACTCTTGCGAATGTCCCGAGTGATCCTCGTGATTGGGGACCGAATCTCGTAGATGGAAATGATGATGAAAAATTGTACGATTAATTTCAACCGAGAATGGGTATTGCGGCTGAAAGTCGAGGAAAAAGAGGAGATTTTTTCAGATCGAAGGAACAAAGGGATTTGTACTCGAAATTGCTGAAGCGTGGGGTAATAAACCCTAGGAGTGTGGATTTTGATTTTCTAGATGCTGTAAATGTGAACTTAAGGGAAAAGTTTGGATATCTTCAACTTGAAAGTTTCGCTCCGATACTACGAGGCCTATCTTTGAACTAACCGCATATTTCTATTCAAATCTTAGCTTTTAGATGCGAATAGATTTTCCTTGATGTCAAAGATCAAGATTATGTTGTGGATATGGATATGCTGGTAGATGTGTTGGGAGTCGAGAGGGGAAGATATCAACCGATCAAAGTTTCTATTGCTGGTGCTACATTGGAACTTGTCAAGGATAGGAGAACAGAGGAAAAGATTTCCTACCTAAGGATGAGTGCATTCAACATCTTGCTTCACAAGATTGTGATAAATTGCCTTCAACCAAAATCAACTTCCAAAACCGATGTTTCAAGTTTAGAGGCAAAGCGATGTATGCCATTCTCACCGAGAAAATGTTTTCTCTTCCTCACACTTGTTATGTTCCACATGTATAAAGCCATGATGAAGGACAGAGGCCAACTTCCTTACCCAAGTCTTGTTACAAAGTTATTTAGACATTTGAATATTCAGCCTCCGCAAATCTTTTGTGTTCGATCGTGCGATCATATGGTGGTAGGACTGAAAATGATGACCAAGATGCGTCTGAAGGAATTGAACAAGGCATTGGAGAAATTCAAGGAGAAGACTCCACTCAAAGCTCATCAACCCTCTTCTTCATCAAAGCGGAAAGGACGGGGAGCCCTTGGTTGCTTCAAAACCGAAAAGAAGAGCTCTTATTGTTGAAGATGAAGATGAAAATCAAACCATCTCTACAATGGCTTTGAAGAACTTAAGTCGTCCTGTTCTAGGGAAAGAATCGGAGCAAATGGCGAAAGAAACAGAGATGAAGGAAGCAGAGATGAAAGAAACAAAGATGAAGGAAGCAGAGATGAAGGAAGCAGAGGAGAAGGAAGAGGAAGGAAGAGAAGCTGAGAAGGAAAGAGTTGAGATAGAAGAAGAAGAAGAAAGAGGAGAAGAAGGAGAACTTGATGAACACTCTTCTCCACCTATAGGCATGGAAACAGGGGGAGATCAAGAGAAAAGAGAGAAGTCCTCATATCCTGATGCAAGTGAAGGAGTCAGTCGCTCACCTATAGACCCAGAGGACGTTTATGCCTCTCAATTTCCAAAAGAAGGTCATGAAATTTCATCGCCAAACCTGCGAGATTATTCTGATCTACCATAGTCTACATTTACTCCATCGATCGAGCTGAAGCAAGTACTCGGGACCGATAATGTAGCAGATTTTCGTAGAATCATGGATATTCTCTTGGAGATGCGAGGTCAAATTTATGCCTTGGGATGCGAGGTTCAAAACTTGCAAACTGCGGGTCAAGTTTCTTCATGTTCATTGAATGATAAAATCCAAGCCCTCACTGTTCAATATCAGGCCAATGCCAAGGGTGAGGAGATTGCACAAGCGAAGGAAGACTTGAAAAATTTGGAAGGCATCGTTCGAGTCTATGGAAGATTTCCAGCTTGTCCGCGTTCCCAAGCAATCTTGACTTTATTCCATTTTCATCTCAACCTTTTTAATGTTGACAAAAAGGGAAGAGATGCAAGATTTGAACAATTTGACTTTTAATCGTGTGGTTTGTTGGACTGGTTGTTTGGATTGTTTTGAACTGTTTGACTTTGTTTTTGTGTACGGATGAGAACTAAACTAGACTTGGACTTGACTGCTTTTATTAATTATCATTGGTATCTTATGGATGGCTTTATCACTTATTAGACTAACCTATTTTCTATGGTAGCAGATTATAATGTTATTCATTTAGTCATTTATCTCTATAAGATATGCATATGTGTTTGAGAAATGTTTTGCGAGGTCAAAGTTGTCCAAATCTACAGGAAAGTTTTGTCACAATCAAAAAGGGGGAGATCGTTGGAGAAATTCTCTTGAAGTATTTTGAAGCGACAAAACGTTTCTATCGAGTCTAGTCTGAAGGTTTGTAGACTCTGCCATTTAATGTCTGAAGACCTCCGGACAGCCAAACTCAAGACTCAAAGTCTATCCTCATTGACAGTCTCTAATCCGTTGAAGAAAGGTTACCCAGAACTGGATGTTTTGTTAAGGGCTTGACCTTATCGACTGGAAAAGATCCTATGGCTGGAATAGACACAACGGAATTCTTTGATTGATCGAGATTGACTCGAAGATTAAGGAATTGATGATTGCCTAAATATTCTTGGAAGGTTCTACTTATGGAAACCGAGATCCTGATTGTATGGGCGAACATGATTGATGGGCTATCGACACGTTCCTTTAATAGCCGAATGATCTTCCTAATTAATTCCGTCCAACGGGTAGATTGGAGGAATTCCTTTGGTAAGTGCCAACGGGTGTGATGGCATAAAGGAGTATATAAGGAAGACATTCTAAGTTGTTGAAGTGTGCGCGATAGAAGAATTTCAAAGTCTGAAGCTCCTTGTTGTTTAGATAATTCATTTGAGCGAATACTTGTATACAAAAGAGAGTCTATATTTGCGAGAAACCTTGAGGAGGTGTGATAGAACATCTACACTTGTGGAATCAAGGAAAAGCTGAGCTGTAACTTCTCTTTTGTTCATAATGAAATCCAGTCGGTGGGCTGTCAGTGCGGAAGAGTGGACATAGGCTTGGAATAAGCCAAACCATTATAAAACCTGTGTTCAATCTTCTCTCCCTTACTCTCTTTACTTTGATCGTAAATCATTTTATGAACTCGTTTCTATCGCTGCCTAGAATCGCTTCCGTATCTCGATAAATTGTTTGTGCACCTATTCACCCTCCTCTAGGTGCTTATACTAGCTATCTCAATAATCACTATAACTCTCTCTAACCCTCTGTAACAGCTTCCAAGTTTAACATTTTCAAAGAAAATTTTTTTATCGACCAATACTTGTCCATTTCTTCTCAAATTTGAGTAAGTTACTCAATATGTCATCTACAACTTTCATCAAGGACACGAAGCAAATTTCAACTAGATAATTGCATAAAATTCACAGAGTCGCCAAAGGGCAGGCTGTTTTTCCATAAAACAATTTGCTAGTCTTAGAGAACTACTTCTATTCTTTCGAATTCTAGCATCCAGCATCAAAATTCAAGCATCTCCAAATCTATTACACTTCACTAAACAACCACAGCACAACATAATGTAGATCAATGGACTTTCACTTGCCTTAAATTCGACGCAACCACATCAAACAAAATGAGAACTTGCAGACTTCGGACACAGCTCAATCGATGGCGAAGCTAGGCGGCGTCGACGGTGGTAGCAGGCGTGCTCACGGCAGGGGCTAGTCTCCTTCTTTCCCTCATCAATGCAACCTCACGAACTCTTTCTTTCGAACTCTCTCGTTTTCTCTCGGTCACTCTCTCTCCATCCCTCTCTTGTTCACTTCGCCCCCTTCTCTTTCTTTTGTTTTCTTAATTAACTAGTAATCATGAGATTTGCATGTATAATCTTTGGTGGCAGCAAGAGACGGCGACACCTCATGCAGCCGTGTCTTCTCATGAGGAGTCCATTTGCCACGTGTTCAATTGCATGCATGGATGTGGCCTCATTTGGCCAAGCCTTGGTCAATAATCTCTTGTTAATTTGACTAATCATGCAATTAAATGAAGAGGAAATATGGGCTGTGTTGGGTGTTTTGGGCCGATTGGGTAACGGATTTTATTATCCCTAAGTGTCCAGCCCACATTTGCTCCTAATGTTCCACCTTAATCCTCGCTTATGTATACATAATTACAAATACTCACATGGCCATATAATATTACAACATTAATCAAGGGTAATTCGATTCATAATGTACATGGCCAAGTATAGAAAATTTCTTATCAATCTATCTTTTAGTACAACCTTGGTCACACATGAGTATATGATACATTTTCAACAAAACAATAGTCCATTCAATGCTTGGCTCTTGCTTAATTGTAATCCAATCATCTAATGACTATAATATAGTCTGATGGTGCTTCCGTCACCTAGTCATGGGCCGTAGTGTATCTAGGGATCGTTATGAAATTTTAGGATGCCACAAGTGCGAATTCCTTCATCAATATTTCCAATGATGAGTTCTTTGGGGTGACTAGACTTATGCTTCTAGTTACTAGTTGGTCTGAAAGTCTGCTTTGCTTCAGTTGAATCTTCTATTTATGCTTGATGTTGATCTTTTAAAAGTCTGAACCATTTCGGAGGAAGTAGACTTTGTAAAATGGAGCAAGATTCAGATTCTTCAAGTTGAGTCTAATCCAGTTGATGTTGCATAGATTCTTGAAACTTGACATTCATAGATTCTTCCACAAATTAAGTATTCTTATTGAATAATTTGTGTAGGCTTTGCTTGAGGTTGAGTAACCAAAGAAAATTTCCTTCGTTTGAATTTTCTTCAAACTTCCCAGTTCGATCATTTGCATTTTTCAAAATAAAACACTTACAACTAAACACATGAAAGTAAGAAACATTTGGCTTTTTTCTCTTTATACATTTCATAAGGAGTTTTCTCTAATATAGGTCTCAAGAACACTCTCGTTGATAATATAAAATGCTGTAGAAACTACTCCAGCCCAAAATCGAGAGGAGATTTTACTCTCAATTAAGAGAGTTCTTCCTATTTCCTACAAAGATCTGTTCTTTCTTTCAAAGACCCCATTTTGTTCTGAAGTGTATGGAGAAGAGAAAACATGCTGGAAACCAGAATTATCATAGAATTTTGCAAGGTCTTGATTTTCAAACTCACATCCATGGTCTGTATGTATCCTTGAAGTAGCATAACCTTTTTTATTCTGAACATTCTTAGCAAACTTTGAGAAGTGAGAAAAGGCTTCAGATTTATTTGCTAGAAAATATATCAAAGTAAAACAAGAGTAATCATCCACGATTACTGTCCCCCGATCCGTTAGGGTCGCCATAGTTCGCTTATCTTTCACTTTCCTTAATAACATGTCACTCTAATACCATTTTAATTGCAGCGGGCCCATACAATTTGGGGGTTTACATCTTTTAGATCGGTCCATTGTGCAATTCATTTAACGGAAGCATATCCAACAACTCCATTCCCTATATTCAGAAAACGATGCACACCAACTAAGACATTTTATATAAGTTAAACCCATACACTTTTATTTACATAACTTGATAGACATCATTCATTGGAACATCAAAATGCCGTAGTCTTCTATACTCGACTATACTTTAAAAGATGATTGACATCTCCTCCAACAGTCATATACTTAAAGCCCATCGATCAATGTCGGCGTCCAAAAGTTCCTTCCTTTGCTATCCTCCTCCTCCTCATAGTCATATCCAACCACTTGATCCATCTATCAGTGGCAGTGGCAGCAGAGGTATCTTATCTAGTTTGAAATGTTAATCCCCGAAAATGGTGAGTACAACCACTCAGCAGTAAAAATCCACCAAACTACTCAATGTGTCAAACAGAACAATCAAGGTATCATGAACAAAGAACATATCATTCATGCATTCAAGTATACCTTACCTTGCAGCCATGCATATAACACTATGCCGTATGTGTATATACCACCATGCACTTATCATCAAGTATTTTTGCATATATCACCGTGATTCATATTATCCATGCTATCAAGCATACATCACCATGAGATCCATTCATGCATTTATGATTGCATTTTCAATATCAAATAGCATCAATTTACTTTTATAAGCATATCATGCATCATGCTATATGCATACACCCATGCACATGATTCAATTTCAGTTCTTATCTTTTACAAGGATTTCATCAGTTTTTCTTTTCAGGGACCAATGTTTGCATCCCACAATTTATCGCTCGCATCTAACCTAGCATCACGAGAACCTTCCGGCACACACCTCCGGGCATCTCGTACCCCAACAGGCATCACAAGGAACTCCCCCCCCAGCACACACCTCCATGGCTTCCAGAATTATGTACTGCCATACCACCAAGCATTTCCCTGGGACATTACGTATCGTATACCACCGGGCATCTCGAAACTCCCGAGGACATCCGAGCATGTATCGTAATACAACCGGGCATCCAAAGGGCATCAACTCATTCGAATCTTTGGGCATCCCAACTCCCGGAGCATCATCGGCTTACACCTCTGATAGTATAATCATTATCATAATTTATATTCACATATGTATCTCAATTTCAACATAGCATTTGATGCACCAATATCAAGGATCTCAACCAGCTTTTGATGTCATGTAACATGCCATATGTCACTACATATGCAATAAAATCAACCACTCAAAGCATTACATCACATGGAAAATTCATTTATTTTTGAAAACACATCAATTTTCAGATAAACAGAATGCACTCCTTTAGTTAAAACTCTAGAAAAATTAGTAAATGGTATTAATAAATTCTGAAAACTTAACACATTATAAAGGAGACCTAAAGGCAGATATCTCATGAAAAACACCATACCAAAAAAATCTCGCACCAAACAGTACGGTCCATGCATCACAGTTTCCAAAATTCAAACATTTCAGCTTGCACAGTTTCGGAAATAATTTAAATTAAATATCCAAATAAACTCCAAAAATTCTGGAATTTTGATATGTTATAGAAACTTCCTAAGGGTAAATATCTCATGAAGACATTGAAACCCAAATCGTTCTAGGTTAATAGATATAGACGATTCTCTCTCCCTGTTCTCGGTATCATCTTTTCCCAGATTATTATCTTCCAAAAGAAACTCATTTCACCGACCTAAATATGTTCATTTCTTCTAAATTTTTAGTATGTTATTTATCAGAATATTACCTACAACTTTCATTAAGGACACACGATCAAATTTTAACTGTACAATTTTATTAAAATCACGAAATCATACTAGGTCGAAGCAGCGTTTTTCCCAGATCCAGTTTCTAAGAAATCACACTGGGATTGCGAATTTCTAAGAAAGGCTCGTGAAAAAGGAGAAGTAGTCAATACTCTTGGGCTACCAAGTCAAAAATATGATTTCATGGTGAAGTATATCCCTCCTCTGAATTTCTTTAGTGATCCCAAGGACATTGTTCCAAGTGGATGGGAAGATGACCTCGATGGTGAGATTGTAGCTATGATTGACCTGGTGAAGGGGAGCACCACTTATGAGATTCGACTTGTCGATGTGAAGTCTGTCATTTTAGATTTGTTGATTGATAGCTTTGAAGCTATGAAGGTTTGAAACATAGGTTTTGGACTTGTCGTCATTGAATTACCACCGAAGAAAAATGAAAACTCGAAGACCGAAGTGCCTCCTACCCATAATTCCAAGGCAATCCCATGGAGTTGTGAATCTAATGAAATCAACGCTGTCACTTGATCAAGTCGATGTTACCCACCTCATGAAGGTGTCAAAAAGAAAGCTATAACCGAAGAAGAGGCAGAGCAACTCATGAAAATCATCAAAATGAGCAAGTCCGAAGTGATTGAACAACTAAGGAAAATGCCAACTCAGATTTCCTTGTTGGAATCGTTTAAGTCCTACGAGAAGCATATCCTAAACGAAGTGCATGTACTTATGACAATTGGGGAAGTATAGTTGAAGGAATTCGTGGGTGTTATCCTTTTCCGATTAGGACCTCCCTCTAGAAGGGCGGGCATATTCATAGGCACTCTATATATATTAGTCCAACACTTTGATACAAAGATATCAAGGTTACTCATCGATAATGGTTTGGCCCTAAACATACATCCTTTAGCGACCTTACGCCATTTGGGCATAAACATGGAGACCATTTGTGTCTTGAAGAGCCCTGTTAGAGCCTTTGATAGAATGAAAAAGGAGGCTTTGGGTGAAATAGACCTATAGTTGATGATTGGCTCGATCCTGTTTACTCAAATCTTTCAAGTGCTCGACATCCCAAGTAACTTCAGCTTGTTATTGAGACAACCTTGGATTCATGCCGCGGTTGTCATATGCTCGAGTTTGCACTAGATGATTCGCTTCGTGGTGGATGGCAAAATTATAACCGTCAATTGCGAGAAGGATTCAGAAACTTTTCATAATATTGCAATCCTATATATGGAACCAGAGGTTAAAGGAGAATCAAGCTATTATTCGTTTGACTTGGTGTCAGTGACCAACGTACGTGTGGGTACAATTGTGAGGGAGCCTCAGTACTCGTAGGCAGCCCTTATATCTGATGGAGAAATCTTCTTGAAGTATTTTGAAGCTGACAAAACGTTTCCATCAGTCTAGTCTGAATGTTTGCAGACTCTGCTATTTAAAGTCTTAAGACTTTCGGATAGCCAGACTCAAGATTCAAAGTCTATCCTTATTGACAGTCTCTAATCCGTTGAAGAAAGCTTATCCAGAACTGGATGTTTCATTAAGCATATGACCTTATCGACTGGAGAAGATCTCATGGCTGGATATGACATAACGGAATCCTTTGATTGATCGAGATTGTTTCGAAGATTACGGATCCGATGATTGCCTAAATATTCTTGGAAGGTTCTACTTATGGAAACCAAGATCCTAATTGTATGAGCGAACAGGATTGATGGGCTATCGACACGTTCCTTTAATAGCTCGAATAATCTTCCTAATCGATTCCGTCCAACGGGTAGATTGGAGGAATTTCTTTGGTAAGTGCTAACGAGTATGATGGCATGAAGGAGTATATAAGGAAGACGTTCTAAGTTGTTCGAGGTGTGCGCAATAGAAGAATTCCAAAGTCTGAAACTCCTTATCTTTTTAGCAAATCACTTTGAGCGAAATCTTGTACACAAAAGAGAGTCTATATTTGTGAGAAACCTTGAGGCAGTATGGTAGAACATCTACACTTTGTGGAATCAAGGAAAAGCTGTGCTGTAACTTCTCTTTTGTTCATAGTGAAATCTAGCTGGTGTGCTGTCAATGCGGAAGAGTGGACGTAGGCTTGGAATAAGCCGAACCACTATAAACCTCGTGTTCAATTTTCTCTTCCCTACTCTTTACTTTACTTTGACCGTTCTTCATTTTGTTAATTAAAAGAGAACTCCCTTTCTATTGTTTGCCTAGAATCGCTTCCCTATCTCGAGAAATTATTTTTGCACCTATTCACCCCCTCTAGGTGCGTATACTAGCTATCTTAATTTGTATGAGAGGTCGTGTACTCACTTTATTTGAAGTGTTTTACTTCAGAGTGAAAGATCCATGGCTAGTGTGGCATCCCGGAAATTCAAAGCCAAGCCTTAAGATGTGTTAAATGTCTTTAATTAGGTGATAGAATTTTATGGCTTATGCTTTAGCCAATTTGTCTTTTAATTTGATGAATTTTGCTTGTGATTGTGGAAATTCAAATTTAATAGATTAATGCTTGGCCATATGATTTAAATTTCAATAATTGAAATATCCCAAGACTTTGGCCAAGATGAAATTTGAATTTAGAAATATTAATTAAAATGAATTCAAAAAAAAAAAAAAGGAAAAGGGGATTTATTTTCGAAATGGGCCTTGGACCCATTAGCCTAGAGCTTGGTGGGCCAAGCTAGTCGGCCATTAGGGCCCAATAGGTGGCTGTCGACCAGCCCAAGAGGAATGGCCGGTTGGGCCTAAGCCCAAGCCCATTTAAATTCAAAAATAGAGATGACAAGTGGCAAGACAAGTCCTCATGCATTGGTCCCTTTGAGAGGCAAGTAATCATGAGATTAAGGGGATATAAAAGGAGTTAGGAGAGAGAAATGGCCAGCTATTTGCTCCATTTCGTCCAAAGAGAGGGTGAGAAAGAGAGAGAGAGTTTGAGAGAAAGGGAGAGAAGCCGAGAGGGAAGAAGGCGGAGCCGGAGGGGAGTGCCGTTCGTTCGCCGTGTCCCGTCGCCGTTCGTCGTTGCTAGCTCATCTTTAAGGCAAGTGGGGGTCCTTTACTTCTCTTGCATGTTGTTTTGATGGTTGCATGTTCGGTTTGAGGGGTGATTTGGGCGAAATACCGAAGTGAGGGTTGAATGTGTTCATGTTATGTGGCTGTTTCCGTTCGGTTGGTGGTAGACAGTATCTTATTCGAGCTTGCATGTGTATTTGGAGTGTGATTTTGGCTTCGCTGTCTTGATGAAAGTTGAAGCTAACATCTTGAGGTATGACATACTCGAATTTCATGGAAAACGATGGTGATATGTGAGGTCAAAAGCTTTGTTATACGGAGACTTCAGATCTGCGAATTTCCTACTGACCTTTTGTTGATTTCTTGGTTGCATGTTGATTTCGGTTGGAGATCTCACCTTGTTGTCTTCTTGAAAGTTGTAGGAAACACCTTGAGCTACAACATATTCAAATTTGAGGATAAACAAATGAGTATAGCCTAGTTAACCAGTTAGATCTTTGAGACGGATGGTTCTGTTGAAGTGAACTGAGACACCCGAGACTTCAAGGACTTAAAAGAGGATCATAATTTGGTTATTTAACCTAGATCTCTTCATGAAACTTGTAAAGGACACATTGATATATAACATACTCGAATTTCAGGAGAAACGAAAGAGATTTGATGGGTCAAACCTAAGTTTTTCGGTGATGTACGTTCTGGACGTCGCGGTAGAGATTCCAGAAGCTTCGTAGGACTATGGAAATTAATTTAAAAAGAATTTGGCTTAAAGTCCTTAATGAAAAAGGTACGAAAATGTGTTGGCTATCACCCTGTAAAGTTTCGTAATTTTTGAAGACCGAATGGGTATTTTAATTTAATTTATTCGGAAACTGTGCAGTGGGCTTAAATCCGAGAATTTTAGGATGTTTTTGGAGGAAATTGTGAAATTGTGAAAAATACAACTTGGCCACGAATTTTATATAAAATTTGTGATCCTATAAATGATTATTGAATATTATGATTTTGGGAAAATCATAAATATTAAATATTTATTTATGAAAATAAATAAATATAATAAAATAATAATAAAATAATAAAATAATAAAATAATAAAATAAAATGGATTTTTATTTGGCCATGGATTCAATTCCATTTGTGTGGCACTTGTGTGATGAGGTCTTGGCGTATGCATTGAATCGAAATGCTTATGTGATTATGCTATGACATGTGCATGACATGTGAATTGAAATGCTTATGTGATTAAGCTATGACATGTGCATGACATGTGAATTGAAATGCTTATGTGATTAAGCTACGACATGTGCACGACATGTGAATTGAAATGCAAGTGTGATATGTTTGATGCCATGCCAAATTGCCATGTTAAATTGAGATAAAAGATAAATGTGGATGAGAATGAGGTTGTGGTGGAGGATGTTGTCGGTGGCTGGTGGCGTAATTCCAGAGATTCCCTGGGAGTTTCAGGATGCCCGGAATGTGGGGGGCCGGAAGTCCGGTTGTATCTTGGATACATGCCCGGAGATGCCTCGCGACACCAGGATTGGGGTGCGGGATGCCCGGCTAGAAGGGTAAAGGCCGGAAGTCTGGTTGTATCGCGGATACATGCCCGGAGGTTCCTCGTGATGCTAGATGAGATGCGAGATGCCCGGAATGTGGGGGGCCGGATGCCCGGTTGTATCTTGGATACATGCCCGGAGGTTTTTCTCGCATGAGATGCGAGTGTAAAATATGAGATGAAATTGATGAATCGAGGAAGGGTGATGTGGTGATCAAATTTAAAGATAAAGATGAAAATTAACTCATGGCATGATATGGTATGATATGCATGATGATATGCATGATGATGGAGATGATAATAAGTGATGTGATGATGTCATGATAAGAATGACATGTATGATATAATGATGTCATGATAAGAATGACATGTATGATATAATGATGCCATGATGATGATTATGATGATGACATATGACGATGATGATATGCATGATGATATGCATGATGATGATGATGATGGCATGTGATGTGATATAATGATCACCTATGATAATATATGCATGATGATGCATGATGATGATGATGTGATGTGATATGATGATCACCTACGATAATATATGCATGATGATGCATGATGATGAGGCATGTGATGTGATATGATGATCACCTATGTTAATATATGCATGATGATGCATGATGATGATGATGTGATGTGATGTGATATGATGATCACCTATGATAGTATATGCATGATGATGCATGAGGGTGATGTGTGATGTGACATGACGGTCATCCGTGGTATGATATGCATGATGAAATGCATGATGATGATAATGATGTATGATATACCATGATGATGATGATATATATGATGTGATGATGCATGATATGCATGGTTACAAGGTAAGTGATGCTTGCAACGTGTGATGATATGTATGATGCATTGGAATGTTATTGGATTTCCCATCTCTTTGAGTGGCTGTACTCACCCCTTTTGGGGACCAACATTTCATATTAGTAGATGGTTTGAACGGTTGGATATAACCGTGAGGAGGAGGATAGCAAGGGAAGGAGCTTTTGGACGCCGACACTGATCGATGGACTTATATTGTATGATTGTTTGAGGAAAACATCGGTCATCTTTTGGAGTGTAGCCGAATATAGAAGACTATGGCATTTTGATGTACCGATGAATGATGTCCATCTGGTTTAAGTAAATAAAAAGTGTACGGCTTTTACTTATAAATATTTAGTAGGTGTGCATCGTTTTTTCGAATGTAGGGAAGGGAATTGTTGGATATGCTTCCGTTATATAAATTGCGCAAGGGACCTATCGATAAAAAAAAAAAATGTAAACCCCCAAGTTGTATGGACCCGCTGCAACTAAAAATGGTATCAGAGTGACTTGTTAATAAGGAAAATGAAAGGTAAGCGAACTGTGGTGTGACTCTAGCGGATCGGGGGCCGTCGAGGGGTGCCACAGCCTTTGTTGGTATTAGAGCTATGGATCATTTGGAGTGATAAGGAGCCTCAGATGGAAATGAGGATAGAATGATGCACACCATATGATCTAAAACAAAATAATTGAATAACGGGTGATGGGAATTCACTCGTAGATCCCTAGTAGTTTATTTTGGATTGCTTTTAGGTGCCAGTGACATTTATATGTTACTTATGTGATGGTAGTAGTTGCTTTGAGTGGAGGCGGTGAGTCTCGGATTATTCCCGAGGCAATGCTTGAAATTGCGGGAGAGTGATGGTGCGAGCTGGAAGTGCTCATCCATCGAGGGCTGAAGCCTCCCGCTGCAAGGGCTGAACCCGAATGGAAGACATCCTGCAAGCATTGGCCAATATTGGAAATCTGATGGAAAGGCAAGTGCAGCAACAACCCGGAGCAGAACGCCGTACTCAGGGACTGGTGGAGCAATTCCTAAAGTTGAAACCACTTAAGTTTAGTGGGATGGGAAGTCCTGAGGAGGCGGAACAATGGATCGATGGAATGGAACGAATTTTCCGGTTGTTGGACTGCAGTGATGCTGAGAAAATAGTTTTAGCAGAGTACCAATTGGAGGGAAATGCGAAGTTTTGGTGGAGAGCTTCGAAGGATGTAATCTTTCCACCAGGTACTGATGTGAACTGGGATGAGTTTGTTAGGGCTTTCAATAGGAAGCATTTCTCGATTGTGCCAAGGATAGAAAGATCACCGAATTTGTTCAGTTAGAACAAAGGAGCCGACGAAAGTAGACCAAAGTATGAGGCAAAATTTTCTGAATTGTCTAGGTATGCTCCTAGGTTGGTTGATGATCGAGAGGAAAAGGCTAAGAGATTCGAAAGGATTAAGGACTGATATTAGAAAACAACTGGTGCCTTTGAATATAAGGGATTATAATGAGATTTATGAGAGGGCACAGTTGGTGGAACAAGAGTTAGTAAGAGAGCAACTAGAACCTAAGAGGCAGATGACCTTTAATGATGTTCGAAGGGGTAAGAGACCTTATCCGATCAAGGTCAAACCACGGGAATCTAAGAAGAGGAATAATTTTGGGAATTCTAGAAAGGTCAGGAGTGGCCCGATTCTAGGAAGAGTACCCTATCAGGGTAACATTTGTCAAAGATGTGGTGGACAACATGGACCAGGACCCTGTAATGATCGATTGAAATGTTTTGGCTGTGGGCAGAGAGGTCACTTTAAGAAAGATTGTCCACAAGGAAGGTCGCAGCCGAATGTCAGCTCGGTGCGACAAGTGCAACAAAGTACTATTGAACCAAATTTACCAAGGAATCCACAGAGGCTACCACCACAAGGAAGGGTGTATGCGGCCACTCAAGAGGAAGCAAGAGCTTCCAAAAATGTTATCTCAGGTACGATTTCGATAGGGGGATAAGAAGGTATATGCATTATTTGATGTGAGTGACGTGCATTCATTTGTGTCTGAAAAATATAGATGATTGTGAGGAGTAGGAACAAATCTCTAGATATGCCTTTTCGTATTTCTACATCGCTGAAAGATATGTTGTTATCTACGTTGGTATGTGAGATGAGTGAGATACCCCTAGGGAATGAGATCTAGAAATGGACTTGATAATGATAGTTATGTATGACTTTGACGTCGTCGTAAGTATGGACTAGCTCCGTAAGCAATGGACTAGGATGAATGATCTCCTGAAATAGTACTTGCCTGTGTGCTAAAGATAAAATCGTGACGCTAAGAACGAGATAAGCCAAAACGGATAATAACTCTGTAAGTTAATCCCTATTGAAACGAGACCCTTCAGTAGATGTGTAGTTTGGGTTCGAACCAGGCGAAAGCTGGTGTACCTGTAACGTCCCGGTTTGATGAGGGTGGGGAGTGGACGCCGAGGTCGAGGACCGAACAAGGAGCGGCTCTGGCAGGCTTCTAGAATGGCAAAAGGGGACAGGAGTGAACCGAACTATGAACCGAACGGAAAGGTAGTGTTTCGGGATAATTTTATCGAGTGGCGCAGCTGAAGCATGGTTAAGCTTGTAGAACTCTTGTTGTGAGAAAGAAGGATGGTTGATGCAGTTGTGCTTTGATAATAGGCAATTGAATCATGTAATTGATGACGTATTCGACCAACTGCAAGGAAGTTTGGTTTTTAATTAACTTGCGATCAAGATATCGATTAAGGATTAAGAAGGAAGACATTTCTAAGATTGCATTTAGGACTCGCTATGGATACTATGAGTTCCTAGTTATGCTATTTGGATTGACGAATGCCTTAGCTGCATTCATGGATTTAATGAATAAGATAATTAAGCCTTATTTGGATAAAATGTGATTGTCTTCATTTGATGATACCCTGATATATACTAAAGGACATGCGTAGCATCTAAGCGTGGTGTTGCAAGCAAGGCTTAAGAAGTGAATTATAAATTTGAGGATTAGGTTATGATCATTTGAGCTAAGTAGTGACTTCCTATTTGAGGATTTCATTGGAAGTCTTGATGTGTTACATGGAGGTATTTAGTATGTATAGATTGATATTGGAAGTCATGAGTTTGAGTGGTCATATGAGACATGAAATTATTTGTGGTTTATATATTGGAATAATAGGTTTAATTGACAATGATCAACTTTTAATTTTAGGTGATGATCTTAGTTTGAAAAAGGTTTGGGTGGAATTAGTGAACATGATCATTTGTGGTTATAGTCTTTCCAAGGTGAAATGGTGAAAGTTCATATTGTGGATTTGATGAGTGATTAGTCTAAGTGATGATCATTTAGGATGAGATCTGAGATATATTCGGTGGAAACTAGACAAGTTTTATTTTGGTGGATTGTCGATCTTTGAATTGAATAAGTCTTGGTGGACTATAGATATTTGAATCGAAGGAATGATGCTATATTTTAGGCTTGAATTCATGTTGCAATGAAGGTGTAGTGAATGTCTTTGTTGGATTGAACCAGATGAGTTGTTAATGGTGTCGATTTTGATGGTTCTAGGCTTGAATTGATGGTGACTAAGGCATAGGAATGATTCGGCTAAATGGTGTGTTAGATTGGAAATACTTGAGTTTGGATGTTTTCAAAGCTCTAAGATTTTGCATGTGAATTACTTTGAAAATCTTAAGGTTGGGATTGAGTTTGATGACTCGCCGATGCATTGATTTCGGTATTTCAAGAAAGGCTTAGGATTTTGGTATTTCAAAGTTTTTAGTTTCAAAAAAAAAAAAAATCTTTACGATGGGACCAATATTATCGACTCGCCGAATTATGATTTTCAATACTTCAAGAAATGCTTATGGTTTTTGGAGAAAATAATCACATGTACATTCCAAGTTTTGAACCTCAATCGAAAAGCAGATTTTGATTGTGAGATGTTTTAGAAAATCTCTTGAATTTCGTCAGAATTTATGAGTAACGTGACACCGTACAAAGAATTCTAAACTTTTTATAGAAAATGTTCCAACCCATTGGAGTTGGGATTGAGATTGGAATTTTGCCAACGTATCGATTTAAATTTTACTAAGGGTTTTGATAAAGTATTTTATTTCGTGCCGTGATGCAAGTACGACTCAAGGCTTTACATGTGAATCCCGAAAAACAATTGAAATTTAAACGTGATCGTGGATTTTATGGAATTGGTATTATGCTTTGATTTTGTGAATTGGTTTCAACAACATGAGATTTACCTATTTTCAAATACTATCATTGTTATACTGCTATGTCTTTGAAATCCCTATTTTATATCATAAGGTGGAATTTTCAAGAACTCAAAGGATTTTCCACATTGGTGATTTGAAAACGTCTTGACATGGAAATGACATATGATTTCAAAACTTGCTGTTGTCATTGAATGCTTTTGAAAATCTCGGTTTGTATTGTTTGATTTCATGAAGGAAGACTTTCAAGCGTTCAAAAGAAATTTCAGATGTGGGTATTGTTTTAAAAATGTTTATGATGTTGGGATAAATTAAGATATGTTAAGAGCTTGCATCCTTAACTTTAGAGGAAGTATCAACCCGACCCTAGTTGCATACACGATCATGAAGCCATCAAAATAGATGAGAAAGTGAGGTTCATTAAGGAGCCTGTGCAAGTATTGGATTGAAAGAAACAAATTCTCAGGACCAAAAGATCCCATTGGTTAAGGTGTTATGGCGACATCATGATGTGGAGGAAGCCACATGGGAGAGTGAGGATCAGATGAGGGAAAAGTATCCTATTTATTTCAAGAAGGCGTGAGTAGAGCTTGAATTTCGAGGACGAAATTCTCTAAGGAGGGGAGAATTGTGGCATCCCGGAAATTCAAAGCCAAGCCTTAAGATGTGTTAAATGTCTTTAATTAGGTGATAGAATTTTATGGCTTATGCTTTAGCCAATTTGTCTTTTAATTTGATGAATTTTGCTTGTGATTGTGGAAATTCAAATTTAATAGATTAATGCTTGGCCATATGATTTAAATTTCAATAATTGAAATATCCCAAGACTTTGGCCAAGATGAAATTTGAATTTAGAAATATTAATTAAAATGAATTCCAAAAAAAAAAAAAAAAAAGGAAAAAGGGGATTTATTTTCGAAATGGGCCTTGGACCCATTAGCCTAGAGCTTGGTGGGCCAAGCTAGTCGGCCATTAGGGCCCAATAGGTGGCTGTCGACCAGCCCAAAGAGGAATGGCCGGTTGGGCTAAGCCCAAGCCCATTTAAATTCAAAAATAGAGATGACAAGTGGCAAGACAAGTCCTCATGCATTGGTCCCTTTGAGAGGCAAGTAATCATGAGATTAAGGGGATATAAAAGGAGTTAGGAGAGAGAAATGGCCAGCTATTTGCTCCATTTCGTCCAAAGAGAGGGTGAGAAAGAGAGAGAGAGTTTGAGAGAAAGGCAGAGAAGCCGAGAGGGAAGAAGGCGGAGCCGGAGGGGAGTGCCGTTCGTTCGCCGTGTCCCGTCGCCGTTCGTCGTTGCTAGCTCATCTTTAAGGCAAGTGGGGGTCCTTTACTTCTCTTGCATGTTGTTTTGATGGTTGCATGTTCGGTTTGAGGGGTGATTTGGGCGAAATACCGAAGTGAGGGTTGAATGTGTTCATGTTATGTGGCTGTTTCCGTTCGGTTGGTGGTAGACAGTATCTTATTCGAGCTTGCATGTGTATTTGGAGTGTGATTTTGGCTTCGGTGTCTTGATGAAAGTTGAAGCTAACATCTTGAGGTATGACATACTCGAATTTCATGGAAAACGATGGTGATATGTGAGGTCAAAAGCTTTGTTATACGGAGACTTCAGATCTGCGAATTTCCTACTGACCTTTTGTTGATTTCTTGGTTGCATGTTGATTTCGGTTGGAGATCTCACCTTGTTGTCTTCTTGAAAGTTGTAGGAAACACCTTGAGCTACAACATATTCAAATTTGAGGATAAACAAATGAGTATATCCTAGTTAACCAGTTAGATCTTTGAGACGGATGGTTCTGTTGAAGTGAACTGAGACACCCGAGACTTCAAGGACTTAAAAGAGGATCATAATTTGGTTATTTAACCTAGATCTCTTCATGAAACTTGTAAAGGACACATTGATATATAACATACTCGAATTTCAGGAGAAACGAAAGAGATTTGATGGGTCAAACCTAAGTTTTTCGGTGATGTACGTTCTGGACGTCGCGGTAGAGATTCCAGAAGCTTCGTAGGACTATGGAAATTAATTTAAAAAGAATTTAGCTTAAAGTCCTTAATGAAAAAGGTACGAAAATGTGTTGGCTATCACCCTGTAAAGTTTCGTAATTTTTGAAGACCGAATGGGTATTTTAATTTAATTTATTCGGAAACTGTGCAGTGGGCTTAAATCCGAGAATTTTAGGATGTTTTTGGAGGAAATTGTGAAATTGTGAAAAATACAACTTGGCCACGAATTTTATATAAAATTTGTGATCCTATAAATGATTATTGAATATTATGATTTTGGGAAAATCATAAATATTAAATATTTATTTATGAAAATAAATAAATATAATAAAATAATAATAAAATAATAAAATAATAAAATAATAAAATAAAATGGATTTTTATTTGGCCATGGATTCAATTCCATTTGTGTGGCACTTGTGTGATGAGGTCTTGGCGTATGCATTGAATCGAAATGCTTATGTGATTATGCTATGACATGTGCATGACATGTGAATTGAAATGCTTATGTGATTAAGCTATGACATGTGCATGACATGTGAATTGAAATGCTTATGTGATTAAGCTACGACATGTGCACGACATGTGAATTGAAATGCAAGTGTGATATGTTTGATGCCATGCCAAATTGCCATGTTAAATTGAGATAAAAGATAAATGTGGATGAGAATGAGGTTGTGGTGGAGGATGTTGTCCGGTGGCTGGTGGCGTAATTCCGAGAGATTCCCGGGAGTTTCGGGATGCCCGGAATGTGGGGGCCGGAAGTCCGGTTGTATCTTGGATACATGCCCGGAGATGCCTCGCGACACCAGGATTGGGGTGCGGGATGCCCGGCTAGAAGGGTAAAGGCCGGAAGTCTGGTTGTATCGCGGATACATGCCCGGAGGTTCCTCGTGATGCTAGATGAGATGCGAGATGCCCGGAATGTGGGGGCCGGATGCCCGGTTGTATCTTGATACATGCCCGGAGGTTTTTCTCGCATGAGATGCGAGTGTAAAATATGAGATGAAATTGATGAATCGAGGAAGGGTGATGTGGTGATCAAATTTAAAGATAAAGATGAAAATTAACTCATGGCATGATATGGTATGATATGCATGATGATATGCATGATGATGGAGATGATAATAAGTGATGTGATGATGTCATGATAAGAATGACATGTATGATATAATGATGTCATGATAAGAATGACATGTATGATATAATGATGCCATGATGATGATTATGATGATGACATATGACGATGATGATATGCATGATGATATGCATGATGATGATGATGATGGCATGTGATGTGATATAATGATCACCTATGATAATATATGCATGATGATGCATGATGATGATGATGTGATGTGATATGATGATCACCTACGATAATATATGCATGATGATGCATGATGATGAGGCATGTGATGTGATATGATGATCACCTATGTTAATATATGCATGATGATGCATGATGATGATGATGTGATGTGATGTGATATGATGATCACCTATGATAGTATATGCATGATGATGCATGAGGGTGATGTGTGATGTGACATGACGGTCATCCGTGGTATGATATGCATGATGAAATGCATGATGATGATAATGATGTATGATATACCATGATGATGATGATATATATGATGTGATGATGCATGATATGCATGGTTACAAGGTAAGTGATGCTTGCAACGTGTGATGATATGTATGATGCATTGGAATGTTATTGGATTTCCCCATCTGCTGAGTGGCTGTACTCACCCCTTTTGGGGACCAACATTTCATATTAGTAGATGGTTTGAACGGTTGGATATAACCGTGAGGAGGAGGATAGCAAGGGAAGGAGCTTTTGGACGCCGACACTGATCGATGGACTTATATTGTATGATTGTTTGAGGAAAACATCGGTCATCTTTTGGAGTGTAGCCGAATATAGAAGACTATGGCATTTTGATGTACCGATGAATGATGTCCATCTGGTTTAAGTAAATAAAAAGTGTACGGCTTTTACTTATAAATATTTAGTAGGTGTGCATCGTTTTCTGAATGTAGGGAAGGGAATTGTTGGATATGCTTCCGTTATATAAATTGCGCAAGGGACCCATCGATAAAAAAAAAAAAAAAAAAAAATGTAAACCCCCAAGTTGTATGGACCCGCTGCAACTAAAAATGGTATCGAGTGACTTGTTAATAAGGAAAATGAAAGGTAAGTTTAACCGTGGTGTGACTCTAGCGGATCGGGGGCCGTCGAGGGGTGCCCACGGCCTTTGTTGGTATTAGAGCTATGGATCATTTGGAGTGATAAGGAGCCTCAGATGGAAATGAGGATAGAATGATGCACACCATATGATCTAAAATGAAATAATTGAATAACGGGTGATGAGAATTCACTCGTAGATCCCTAGTAGTTTATTTTGGATTGCCTTTAGGTGCCAGTAACATGTATATGTTACTTATGTGATAGTAGTAATTGCTTTGAGTGGAGGCAGTGAGTCTCAGATTATTCCTGAGGCAATGCTTGGAAATTGCAGGAGAGTGATGGTGCGAGCTGGAAGTGCTCATCCATCGAGGGCTGAAGCCTCTGCTGCAAGGGCTGAACCCCGAATGGAAGACATCCTGCAAGCATTGGCCAATATTGGAAATCTGATGGAAAGGCAAGTGCAGCAACAACCCGGAGCAGAACGCCGTACTCGGGGACCGGTGGAGCAATTCCTAAAGTTGAAACCACTTAAGTTTAGTGGGATGGGAAGTCCCGAGGAGGCGGAACAATGGATCGATGGAATGGAACGAATTTTCCGGTTGTTGGACTGCAGTGATCTTTGAGAAAATAGTTTTAGCAGAGTACCAATTGGAGGGAAATGCGAAGTTTTGGTGGAGAGCTTCGAAGGATGTAATCTTTCCACCAGTGCGATGTGAACCGGGATGAGTTTGTTAGGGCTTTCAATAGGAAGCATTTCTCGATTGTGCCAAGGATAGAAAGATCTTGAATTTGTTCGGTTAGAACAAAGGAGCGACAGTAGACCAAGTATGAGGCAAAATTTTCTGAATTGTCTAGGTATGCTCCTAGGTTGGTTGATGATCGAGAGGAAAAGGCTAAGAGATTCCGAAAGGATTAAGGACTGATATTAGAAAACAACTGGTGCCTTTGAATATAAGGGATTATAATGAGATTTATGAGAGGGCACAGTTGGTGGAACAAGAGTTAGTAAGAGAGCAACTAGAACCTAAGAGGCAGATGACCTTTAATGATGTTCGAAGGGGTAAGAGACCTTATCCTGATCAAGGTCAAACCTGGGAATCTAAGAAGAGGAATAATTTTGGGAATTCTAGAAAGGTCAGGAGTGGCCCGATTCTAGGAAGAGTACCCTATCAGGGTAACATTTGTCAAAGATGTGGTGGACAACATGGACCAGGACCCTGTAATGATCGATTGAAATGTTTTGGCAGGCGAGAGGTCACTTTAAGAAAGATTGTCCACAAGGAAGGTCGCAGCCGAATGTCAGCTCGGTGCGACAAGTGCAACAAAGTACTATTGAACCAAATTTACCAAGGAATCCACAGAGGCTACCACCACAAGGAAGGGTGTATGCGGCCACTCAAGAGGAAGCAAGAGCTTCCAAAAATGTTATCTCGTGTACGATTTCGATAGGGGATAAGAAGGTATATGCATTATTTGATGTGAGTGACGTGCATTCATTTGTGTCTGAAAAATATAGATGATTGTGAGGAGTAGGAACAAATCTCTAGATATGCCTTTTCGTATTTCTACATCGCTGAAAGATATGTTGTTATCTACGTTGGTATGTGAGATGAGTGAGATACCCCTAGGGGAATGAGATCTAGAAATGGACTTGATAATGATAGTTATGTATGACTTTGACGTCGTCGTAAGTATGGACTAGCTCCGTAAGCAATGGACTAGGATGAATGATCTCTGAAATAGTACTTGCCTGTGTGCTAAAGATAAAATCGTGACGCTAAGAACGAGATAAGCCAAAACGGATAATAACTCGTAAGTTAATCCCTATTGAAACGAGACCCTTCAAGTAGATGTGTAGTTTGGGTTCGAACCAGGCGAAAGCTGGTGTACTGTAACGTCCCGGTTTGATGAGGGTGAGGAGTGGACGCTGAGGTCAGAGGACCTGAACAAGGAGCGGCTCCTGGCAGGCTTCTAGAATGGCAAAAGGGGACAGGAGTGAACCGAACTATGAACTGAACTGGAAAGGTAGTGTTTCTAGGATAATTTTATCAGAGTGGCGCAGCTGAAGCATGGTTAAGCTTGTAGAACTCTTGTTGTGAGAAAGAAGGATGGTTGATGCAGTTGTGCTTTGATAATAGGCAATTGAATCATGTAATTGATGACGTATTCGACCAACTGCAAGGAAGTTTGGTTTTAATTAACTTGCGATCAAGATATCGATTAAGGATTAAGAAGGAAGACATTTCTAAGATTGCATTTAGGACTCGCTATGGATACTATGAGTTCCTAGTTATGCTATTTGGATTGACGAATGCCTTAGCTGCATTCATGGATTTAATGAATAAGATAATTAAGCCTTATTTGGATAAAATGTGATTGTCTTCATTTGATGATACCCTGATATATACTAAAGGACATGCGTAGCATCTAAGCGTGGTGTTGCAAGCAAGGCTTAAGAAGTGAATTATAAATTTGAGGATTAGGTTATGATCATTTGAGCTAAGTAGTGACTTCCTATTTGAGGATTTCATTGGAAGTCTTGATGTGTTACATGGAGGTATTTAGTATGTATAGATTGATATTGGAAGTCATGAGTTTGAGTGGTCATATGAGACATGAAATTATTTGTGGTTTATATATTGGAATAATAGGTTTAATTGACAATGATCAACTTTTAATTTTAGGTGATGATCTTAGTTTGAAAAAGGTTTGGGTGGAATTAGTGAACATGATCATTTGTGGTTATAGTCTTTCCAAGGTGAAATGGTGAAAGTTCATATTGTGGATTTGATGAGTGATTAGTCTAAGTGATGATCATTTAGGATGAGATCTGAGATATATTCGGTGGAAACTAGACAAGTTTTATTTTGGTGGATTGTCGATCTTTGAATTGAATAAGTCTTGGTGGACTATAGATATTTGAATCGAAGGAATGATGCTATATTTTAGGCTTGAATTCATGTTGCAATGAAGGTGTAGTGAATGTCTTTGTTGGATTGAACCAGATGAGTTGTTAATGGTGTCGATTTTGATGGTTCTAGGCTTGAATTGATGGTGACTAAGGCATAGGAATGATTCGGCTAAATGGTGTGTTAGATTGGAAATACTTGAGTTTGGATGTTTTCAAAGCTCTAAGATTTTGCATGTGAATTACTTTGAAAATCTTAAGGTTGGGATTGAGTTTGATGACTCGCCGATGCATTGATTTCGGTATTTCAAGAAAGGCTTAGGATTTTGGTATTTCAAAGTTTTTAGTTTCAAAAAAAAAAAAATCTTTACGATGGGACCAATATTATCGACTCGCCGAATTATGATTTTCAATACTTCAAGAAATGCTTATGGTTTTGGAGAAAATAATCACATGTACATTCCAAGTTTTGAACCTCAATCGAAAAGCAGATTTTGATTGTGAGATGTTTTAGAAAATCTCTTGAATTTCGTTAGAATTTATGAGTAACGTGACACCGTACAAAGAATTCTAAACTTTTTATAGAAAATGTTCCAACCCATTGGAGTTGGGATTGAGATTGGAATTTTGCCAACGTATCGATTTAAATTTTACTAAGGGTTTTGATAAAGTATTTTATTTCGTGCCGTGATGCAAGTACGACTCAAGGCTTTACATGTGAATCCCGAAAAACAATTGAAATTTAAACGTGATCGTGGATTTTATGGAATTGGTATTATGCTTTGATTTTGTGAATTGGTTTCAACAACATGAGATTTACCTATTTTCAAATACTATCATTGTTATACTGCTATGTCTTTGAAATCCCTATTTTATATCATAAGGTGGAATTTTCAAGAACTCAAAGGATTTTCCACATTGGTGATTTGAAAACGTCTTGACATGGAAATGACATATGATTTCAAAACTTGCTGTTGTCATTGAATGCTTTTGAAAATCTCGGTTTGTATTGTTTGATTTCATGAAGGAAGACTTTCAAGCGTTCAAAAGAAATTTCAGATGTGGGTATTGTTTTAAAAATGTTTATGATGTTGGGATAAATTAAGATATGTTAAGAGCTTGCATCCTTAACTTTAGAGGAAGTATCAACCCGACCCTAGTTGCATACACGATCATGAAGCCATCAAAATAGATGAGAAAGTGAGGTTCATTAAGGAGCCTGTGCAAGTATTGGATTGAAAGAAACAAATTCTCAGGACCAAAAAGATCCCATTGGTTAAGGTGTTATGGCGACATCATGATGTGGAGGAAGCCACATGGGAGAGTGAGGATCAGATGAGGGAAAAGTATCCCTATTTATTTCAAGAAGGCGTGAGTAGAGCTTGAATTTCGAGGACGAAATTCTCTAAGGAGGGGAGAATTGTGGCATCCCGGAAATTCAAAGCCAAGCCTTAAGATGTGTTAAATGTCTTTAATTAGGTGATAGAATTTTATGGCTTATGCTTTAGCCAATTTGTCTTTTAATTTGATGAATTTTGCTTGTGATTGTGGAAATTCAAATTTAATAGATTAATGCTTGGCCATATGATTTAAATTTCAATAATTGAAATATCCCAAGACTTTGGCCAAGATGAAATTTGAATTTAGAAATATTAATTAAAATGAATTCAAAAAAAAAAAAAAAAAAAAGGAAAAAGGGGATTTATTTTCGAAATGGGCCTTGGACCCATTAGCCTAGAGCTTGGTGGGCCAAGCTAGTCGGCCATTAGGGCCCAATAGGTGGCTGTCGACCAGCCCAAAGAGGAATGGCCGGTTGGGCCTAAGCCCAAGCCCATTTAAATTCAAAAATAGAGATGACAAGTGGCAAGACAAGTCCTCATGCATTGGTCCCTTTGAGAGGCAAGTAATCATGAGATTAAGGGGATATAAAAGGAGTTAGGAGAGAGAAATGGCCAGCTATTTGCTCCATTTCGTCCAAAGAGAGGGTGAGAAAGAGAGAGAGAGTTTGAGAGAAAGGGAGAGAAGCCGAGAGGGAAGAAGGCGGAGCCGGAGGGGAGTGCCGTTCGTTCGCCGTGTCCCGTCGCCGTTCGTCGTTGCTAGCTCATCTTTAAGGCAAGTGGGGGTCCTTTACTTCTCTTGCATGTTGTTTTGATGGTTGCATGTTCGGTTTGAGGGGTGATTTGGGCGAAATACCGAAGTGAGGGTTGAATGTGTTCATGTTATGTGGCTGTTTCCGTTCGGTTGGTGGTAGACAGTATCTTATTCGAGCTTGCATGTGTATTTGGAGTGTGATTTTGGCTTCGGTGTCTTGATGAAAGTTGAAGCTAACATCTTGAGGTATGACATACTCGAATTTCATGGAAAACGATGGTGATATGTGAGGTCAAAAGCTTCGTTATACGGAGACTTCAGATCTGCGAATTTCCTACTGACCTTTTGTTGATTTCTTGGTTGCATGTTGATTTCGGTTGGAGATCTCACCTTGTTGTCTTCTTGAAAGTTGTAGGAAACACCTTGAGCTACAACATATTCAAATTTGAGGATAAACAAATGAGTATAGCCTAGTTAACCAGTTAGATCTTTGAGACGGATGGTTCTGTTGAAGTGAACTGAGACACCCGAGACTTCAAGGACTTAAAAGAGGATCATAATTTGGTTATTTAACCTAGATCTCTTCATGAAACTTGTAAAGGACACATTGATATATAACATACTCGAATTTCAGGAGAAACGAAAGAGATTTGATGGGTCAAACCTAAGTTTTTCGGTGATGTACGTTCTGGACGTCGCGGTAGAGATTCCAGAAGCTTCGTAGGACTATGGAAATTAATTTAAAAGAATTTGGCTTAAAGTCCTTAATTAAAAAAGTACGAAAATGTGTTGGCTATCACCCTGTAAAGTTTCGTAATTTTTGAAGACCGAATGGGTATTTTAATTTAATTTATTCGGAAACTGTGCAGTGGGCTTAAATCCGAGAATTTTAGGATGTTTTTGGAGGAAATTGTGAAATTGTGAAAATACAACTTGGCCACGAATTTTATATAAAATTTGTGATCCTATAAATGATTATTGAATATTATGATTTTGGGAAAATCATAAATATTAAATATTTATTTATGAAAATAAATAAATATAATAAAATAATAATAAAATAATAAAATAATAAAATAATAAAATAAAATGGATTTTTATTTGGCCATGGATTCAATTCCATTTGTGTGGCACTTGTGTGATGAGGTCTTGGTGTATGCATTGAATCGAAATGCTTATGTGATTATGCTATGACATGTGCATGACATGTGAATTGAAATGCTTATGTGATTAAGCTATGACATGTGCATGACATGTGAATTGAAATGCTTATGTGATTAAGCTACGACATGTGCACGACATGTGAATTGAAATGCAAGTGTGATATGTTTGATGCCATGCCAAATTGCCATGTTAAATTGAGATAAAAGATAAATGTGGATGAGAATGAGGTTGTGGTGGAGGATGTTGTCCGGTGGCCTGGTGGCGTAATTCCGAGAGATTCCCCGGGAGTTTCGGGATGCCCGGAATGTGGGGGCGGAAGTCCGGTTGTATCTTGGATACATGCCCGGAGATGCCTCGCGACACCAGGATTGGGGTGCGGGATGCCCGGCTAGAAGGGTAAAGGCCGGAAGTCTGGTTGTATCGCGGATACATGCCCGGAGGTTCCTCGTGATGCTAGATGAGATGCGAGATGCCCGGAATGTGGGGGCCGGATGCCCGGTTGTATCTTGGATACATGCCCGGAGGTTTTCTCGCATGAGATGCGAGTGTAAAATATGAGATGAAATTGATGAATCGAGGAAGGGTGATGTGGTGATCAAATTTAAAGATAAAGATGAAAATTAACTCATGGCATGATATGGTATGATATGCATGATGATATGCATGATGATGGAGATGATAATAAGTGATGTGATGATGTCATGATAAGAATGACATGTATGATATAATGATGTCATGATAAGAATGACATGTATGATATAATGATGCCATGATGATGATTATGATGATGACATATGACGATGATGATATGCATGATGATATGCATGATGATGATGATGATGGCATGTGATGTGATATAATGATCACCTATGATAATATATGCATGATGATGCATGATGATGATGATGTGATGTGATATGATGATCACCTACGATAATATATGCATGATGATGCATGATGATGAGGCATGTGATGTGATATGATGATCACCTATGTTAATATATGCATGATGATGCATGATGATGATGATGTGATGTGATGTGATATGATGATCACCTATGATAGTATATGCATGATGATGCATGAGGGTGATGTGTGATGTGACATGACGGTCATCCGTGGTATGATATGCATGATGAAATGCATGATGATGATAATGATGTATGATATACCATGATGATGATGATATATATGATGTGATGATGCATGATATGCATGGTTACAAGGTAAGTGATGCTTGCAACGTGTGATGATATGTATGATGCATTGGAATGTTATTGGATTTCCCTATCTGCTGAGTGGCTGTAGTCACCCCTTTTGGGGACCAACATTTCAGATTAGTAGATGGTTTGAACAGTTGGATATAACCGTGAGGAGGAGGATAGCAAGGGAAGGAGCTTTTGGACGCCGACACTGATCGATGGACTTATAGTGTATGATTGTTTGAGGAAAACATCGGTCATCTTTTGGAGTGTAGCCGAATATAGAAGACTATGGCATTTTGATGTACCGATGAATGATGTCCATCTGGTTTAAGTAAATAAAAAGTGTACGGCTTTTACTTATAAATATTTAGTAGGTGTGCATCGTTTTCTGAATGTAGGGAAGGGAATTGTTGGATATGCTTCCGTTATATAAATTGCGCAAGGGACCTATCGATAAAAAAAAAAAAAAAAAATGTAAACCCCCAAGTTGTATGGACCCGCTGCAACTAAAAATGGTATCAGAGTGACTTGTTAATAAGGAAAATGAAAGGTAAGCGAACTGTGGTGTGACTCTAGCGGATCGGGGGCCGTCGAGGGGTGCCACAGCTAGTATGTTGGCTCCAAGGCTGGTAGAAAGGCAAAGCAATACCAGACCACCTTACTTTGATGGAAATGACTACAACATATGAAAAAACAAGATGAAGGCATTCTTAAGATCAAAGGATCCTCTAGAATGGGACGTTGTAGAAAAATGAATCATTCCTAAAGTTGCATCCGTCTCAGAAAAGGAAAAGACACTTTGTTGAGTCTAGCGAAATGACTCGGGAAGAGATAATCAAGAGACAAGCTCTTGATGCAAAAGCAATTTATTCTTTATATTGTGCTTTATCACCTATTGAATATAACGGAATATCTTCTTGTGATACAGCCAAAGAAGTCTGTGATAGATTACACATTACTTATGAAGGAACTGATCCAGTGAAAAAGACTAGAATCAACATTCTTCTCGGTCAATACGAAGCCTTCATAATGAAATCGGGAAAATCTATAACTGACATGTTTAGTCGTTTTACAGAAATCGTGAATGGTCTTGAAAATCAAGGTCAACCAATTTCTGATCCCATGAAAGTAAACAAGCTACTACGTGGACTCTCTAAGGATTGGAATCACATAAAGATCTCAATCGAGAGACCCAAAGAATCATGCCACTGTCTGTCGATGAGTTGGTTAGGACCCTTCAGTCTTATAAAGTGGAACGAATCAATGAAGACGAAGATCCTAAAGGTAAGAAATCCATTGCATTAAAATCTAATGATGATTCTGATGTAACAGATTCTGAAGACGACATGGATGATGAAGAGCTTGCTCTCATGATAAGAAGATTCAGAAAGCTGAACAGAAAAGGAAGAAGATTCAATTCAAAGAAACAATGTTTTCAAAAGCAACAGACCAAGTCTGCTAAAGATGATGAATCAAACAAAGATGTAGTCTGCTTTGAATGTAAGAAAAAGTGACACATCAGACCCAATTGTCCTCTTCGAGGAAGAAGAAATGAAAAACTGAAAATTATCGAAAGGTTCTCAAAGTAGTAACTCGGAGTGATACGGAGTGCGAAGATAGTGATGATGATCATGCAAACATATGTCTAATGGCACAATCGGATTCGAATCAAACTCCGAGACAGATTCAGATTCAGAAAGCGAATTCGAGGTAAGTAACTTCAAAATTCCTATTAAAGTTTCAAAATACATTGATGAATTGTGTTTTAGTTTTAAGACTTCTCTTAAAAGAATTTCCGAACTCAAAAAGGAAAATTCTACTTTAAAACAACAAGAGAATATTTTGGAAGAAAAATGAAATGCTTAGACCAGAATGTTTCTTCTCTCAAAGAAAGTAAAGATAATATTTTAAAAGAAAATGAATTCTTGAAAAATGATATTTCAAATATTTCCAAAATATTTTCTCTAGGATCTTAAAACTGGAAAAAAATACTTTCTGTTCAAAGTCCTTATTTTAATAAATCTGGTTTTGGGAATGATTGCTAAAACCATTCATTTAATTGATTTTCCTAAAGTGAAAGAAAGAATCAAACAAAGACCCACAAGAAATGCTTACAAAAATCATTTTGAAAGGACCTTTGTAAAACCAGTAGGTCGCAATGCTCTCAGATGTTCAAAGTGCAATAGTACATATCATTTTGAGAAAGAATGTCCTATGGTTTGGAGACCCGTCAATAAAGTTTGGGTAAAAACCGCATATCAGACTAACTCAAAAGGACCGAAGAAAATATGGGTACTAAAGAAAGCTTGAGTCTCTTTTTAAATGCGGGTCACTATCAAGAAAAAGGTGAAATGGTACCTGGATAATGGATGCTCGAGACACATGACAGGAGATTCAAATTGCTTCATAAAGCTTGTTCAAATGAATGATGGAAAAGTCTCATTTGGAGGAAACAACAAAGGAAAAATTGTGGGATTTGGAATTGTAAAGATTGGGAACTTCACAACAAGCAATGTTTCTTTAGTTGAAGGGCTCAACTACAATCTGCTTAGGGTTAGTAAACTATGTGATGTCGATTTTAGAATCAACTTTCAAGAGGGTATTTGTTCGGGAACCAGTAAAGACTCTACTCAATTATTCATGGGTCGAAGACATGGAAATATCTACCTCTTGGACGTGAAATCAGATGAATCGCAATGTCTAATCTCAATCCAAGACAAAGCGAGCCTATGACACAAGAAGCTTGGGCATATTAACATGAAGCAAATAGCCAAAATCTCAGCAAAGAAACTTGTTCGTGGTCTACCCAATTTATCATACCAAAAGTCTGACCTATGTACACCATGTATATTGGGAAAACAAGTACGAAACTCCTTTAAACCAATAAATCAAGTTTTCACTAACCGTGTACTACAGCTCTTGCATATGGATCTCTTCGGACCAACAAGAACGCAGCGCATTGGAGGTAAGAAATATTGCCTAGTAATTGTATATGACTACTAATGATTTACTTGAGAATATTTCTTGGCAAGTAAGTTTGAAACCTTCTTTTACTTTGAAAAATTTGTTAAGAAGGTTCAAAATGAAAAGGGGTATGTTATTTCAAGTATAAAAATAGACCATGGAGGTGAATTTGAAAATCAAGATTTTACAAAATTTTGTGAAGAATCTGGTTTTCAGCATTTGTTCTCTTCTCCATATACTCGAGCAAAACGGAGTTATGGAAAGGAAGAATAGAAATGGCTAGAACTCTTTTAATTGAAAGCAATATCTCTTTACGATTTTGGGTTGAAGCAGTTTCAACATCATGCTATATTATCAATAGAGTTTTTCTAAGGTTTATTCTAGAAAAAACCCCCTATGAACTATTGAAAGAAAAGAAGCTCATTGTTTCATATTTTCATTTATTCGGATGCAAATGTTTCATACTGAAAAATGCAAATGATCGAGTTGGTAAGTTTGAAGAAAAGTTAGATGAAGGCATCTTCTTTGAATATTCAACCACAAGCAAAGCATACAGAGTCTACAACAAGAAGACTCAAATAGTGGAAGAATCAATGAATGTCAAATTCCAAGACTCTATACATAATGAATCTATTCGAGACTCATCCCGAAGAAACGAACTTGCTCCGAGACTCTACAAAGTCTAAATCTCAAGAAGCAGCTCAGACTTTGAAGGACCAACAAGTGTTTGTCGAAGATTCAAGTGAAAGAAGTGATCATCATCCTAACAAACTAACCAGCAACTGGAAACATAAGTCCAAGTCATCCCAAAGATCTTATTATTGGTGACATCAATGAAGGAATTCACACAAAATCCAAAAGGCGCGAAGAGTCTAATGTTGTGGCTCTTATTTCTGAAATAGAACCTAAAAGCATAGAAGAAGCTTTATCCGATGAGAGCTGGATTGAAGCTATGCAAAAAGAACTCGATAATTCAGAATTAATGATGGCTAGGAATTAACTCTAAAACCAAAAGGTAAATCAATTGTGGGAGGTAAATGGGTTTTTAGGAACAAAATGGGCAAGAAAGGAAAAGTCATAAGAAACAAGGCAAGACTCGTGGCCAAGGGATACACGCAAGAAGAAGGGATTGACTATGACGAGATTTACGCATCGGCAAAGCAAGGTTAAAAGCAATTTGTTTATTACTTGCATTTGCTTGTCATAAGAATTTCAGGTTATTCCAAATGGATGTCAAAATTGCCTTCCTAAATGAATTTATCCATGAGGAAGTTTATGTGGAACAACCACCTGGGTTTGAAGACCCAAGGAAAGCGGACTAATTCGAGACTAAAAAAGGTGTTATATGGCTTAAAACAAGCACCTCGAGCTTGGTACGACGAGACTAAGTAAGTTTTTAATTCAAAATGGTTTTGTTAAAGGTAAAGTAGATACTACTCTTTTTATTAAAAAGAAAGTAAAAGTTTTCTGCTTGTTCAAATATATGTCGATGATATTATTTTGGATCCTCTAATGAAAGTACGTGCAAGAAATTCTCTAAGACTATGTAGGATGAATTTGAAATGAGCATGATGGATGAGTTAACCTTCTTTCTTGGGCTTCAAGTAAAACAACTAGAGGATGGAACTTTTTTCATTAAGAAAAGTATGTAAATGATCTTGTCAAAAAGTTTGACTGGACAATTGCAAAAAGGCTGATATACCAATGTCAAGTTCTTTGAAAATAGACAAAGATGAAGGAGGAAAGAAAGTCGACCAAAAGTTATATCGGAGTATAATCGGTTCACTTCTTTATCTTACTTTTGCTTCTAGACGACATTTTGTTTAGTGTTTGCATTTGTGCCAGATTTCAATCAGACCCAAAAGAATCTCATTTAAATGCTGCAAAGCGTATTATCAAATACATTGCCTCAACTTCAAGTATCGGTCTTTGGTATCCTAAAAGAGGAGACTTTGCTCTTCTCGAATACTCGACGCAGACCTTGCCGGATGTAGAGTGGATAGAAAGAGCACCTCAAGTACTGTCAACTACTTGGAGGCGGGACAATGTCTTGGTTTTCAAGAAAGCAAAGTACGGTCGCTCTCTCTACGAAGCGAATATATAGCTCTCGGAAGTTGTTGTTCACAAATTCTGTGGATAAAACAACAGCTAAGAGACTTTGGAATTGAAGACTCATGCGCGGAGATTAATTGTGACAACACCGGCGCTATAAATCTCACCAAAAATCCAATTCTTCACTCAAGAGCAAAGCATATAGAGATTCGACATCACTTCATTAGAGATCATGTTCAAAATGGAGAAGTTTCAATTCAATTTGTTGATTCAAAGAATCAACTGGCGGATATATTCACAAAGCCTTTGGAGAAAAATCAATTTGAAACCATCCGTTCCAGACTCAACAATTTGAGGTATGAGAAAATCAAAGTCTAAAGACTCTCAGACTCAGACATACAAGACTTTGATTGTAAGTTATTCTCTCTCTCTCTCTCGAATCTCAACTTGAAAAGGTACGATCGTCAACTGTGTTTGATTATTGCTATATTTAATTGACATGACTATTACGACGTTTCATTTTCGAAAAGGAAGTTATTTTTGAAACGACTATTTTCGGAAAAACAGTTATTTTGAAAAGGCATATTTTTTTATTTTCCTTTGTGATGATCCGTAGACCTCTCTTTTTAACCGATCGTGCACTGTTGATTGCTCTTCACTTTACTCTCAAAAACCCTAGAAAACATCGATCTTCAATTCTTGTTTTCTTCCCTTGTTTAATCTTCGAAAAAGTTGTCATCTTTCTTGGGAAAGTCAAGCAAGGAATCTTTCAAAGACTAAGAAAGATGTCGTCTTCAAGAAAGTCTTCGAGAATCGCAAGCAGGGGACCACGGCAAATGAGTGAGGGGCTTACGCACTTCGATCTCACCGAAGAAGAAGTGTCTCCAAATCAGCAGCAGAGCCCACAACATTTTCATCAGCGTCATTCTCCTCCATCTAGTCCTCAAGGTGTTGATCATCATCAAGAGGAAGAAATTATCGAAGATGCGAGACCACAGTAAGAGTTCAAAAGCCTGCTTTTATTTATAAGTCTGTATCGTGCTTTAAAAGGGACTCGTACTCCTTTGAACTATGTCGATGATTTTCTTAAGGACAAAGGGTATGGAAATGAATATATCTTTTTGCGAAAAATGGAAAGTTTGGGAATTGCTCGTAAAAGGGTGGCAGAAGAAACCCTTGCGAATATCCCAAGTGATCCTTGTGATTGGGGAGTTAATCCTGTAGATGGAAATGATGATGACAAACTGTACAGCCAATTTCAACCGAGAATAGGTGTTGCGGTTGAAAATCGAGGAAAAAGGGGAGACTTGTTCAGATCAAAGGAACAAAAGAATCTGTACTCAAAATTGCTGAATTAACTGCATATTTCTATTTAAATCTTAGTTTCTTGGATGTGAATAGATTCTCTTTCAGCGTCAAAGATCAAGACTTTGTAGTGGATATGGATATGCTGGTAAATGTGTTAGGGGTTGAGAGAGGAAGATATCAACCGATCAAAGTTTCTATTACTTATGCTACATTGGAACTTGTTAAGACAGGGAGAACAGAGGATAATATTCCTACTTAAGGATGAGTGCGTTCAACATCTTGCTTCACAAGATTGTGATCAATTGCCTCCGACCGAATCAACTTCCAAGACTGATGTTTCAAGTTCATAGGCAAAGCTGATGTATGCAATTCTCACTGGGAAAATGTTTTCTCTTCCTCACGCTATTATGTTCCACATGTATAGAGCCATGATGAGGGACAGAGGTCAAATTCTTTACCCAAGTATTGTGACGAAGTTGTTCGGACATTTGAATATTCAGCCTCCGCAAATTTTTTTTGTTCAATCATGCGATCATATGGTGGTAGGACTGAAAATGGTGACCAAAATGTGTCTAAAGGAACTGAACAAGGTGTTGGAGAAATTCAAGGAGAAGACTCTAGTCAAAACTCATCAAACCTCTTCTTCATCAAAAAGGAAAGGAAATGAGCCTTTGGTTGCTTCAAGGACGAAAAGAAGAGCTCTCATTGTTGAAGATGAAGATGATGATGATGATGAAAACATCACCATTTTTGCAATGGCTTTGAAGAATTTGAGTCGTTCTATTCCAGAGAAAGAATCGGAACAAAGGACGAAAGAAACAGAGGAGAAAGAAGAAGAGGAGAAGGGAGAAGAAGAAAGAGAAGCTGAGAAGGAAAGAGCTGAGAAGGAAGAAGAAGAGAAAAGAGAAGAAGGAGAACCCGAGGAACACTCTTCTCCACCGGAGGAATGAAAACAGGGGGAGATCAAGAGAAAATAGGGAAGTCCTCATATCCCGCTGCAAGTGAATGAGTCATTCGCTCTCCAGCAGTCTAGAGGACATTTATGCCTCTCAATTTCCTGAGGAAAGTCATGAAGTTTCATCGCCAAACCTGCGTGATTATGCTAATCTACCATCATCTGCATTTACTCCATCAGATCGGGCCGAAGCAAGTACTCGGGACCGATAATGCGGCAGATTTTCGAGAATTATGGATATTCTCTTGGAGATGTGAGGTCAAATCTATGCTCTGGGGATGCGAGGTTCAAAATTTGCAAAATGCAGGTCAAGCTTCTTCATGTTCATTGAATGATCGATCCAATCCCTCTTTGTTCGATTCAAGCCAATGCCAAGGGTGAGGAGATTGCACAACTAAAAGAAGACTTGAAAATTTGGAAGGCATCATTCGAGTCTATGGGAGATTTTCAGCTTGTTCGCGTTCCCAAGCAATCTTGACTTTATGCCATTTTCATCTCAACCTTTTAATGCTGACAAAAGGGGAGAGATGCAAGATTTGAGCTTTGACTTTTAATCGTGTGGACTGTGTGGATTGTTGGATTGTTTTTATGTTTAACTTTGTTTAACTTTATTTTTGTGTCTAGATGAGGACCGAACTTGACTTGGACTTGACTTGCTTCTACTATCTACTATTGATATCTTATGGATGGTTATATCGCATACTAGACTAACCTATTTTCTGTGGTTGCAGATTCTAGTGTTAGTGTTATTCATTTAGCCATTTATCTCTAAAATATATGCATATGTGTTTAAGAAATGTTTTGCAGGTCAAAGCTGTCCAAATGCAGGAAAGTTTTGTCACCATAAAAAAGAGGGAGATTGTTGGAGAAATCTTCTTGAATTATTTTGAAGCTGACAAAACGTTTCCATCGGTCTAGTCCGAAGGTTTGCGAGACTCCGCTATTTAAAGTCCGAAGACCTCAGGACAACCAAACTCAAGACTTAAAGTCTATCCTCATTAACGTCTCTAATACGTTGAAGAAATGTTATCCGAAGCTGGATGTTTCATTAAGGATATGACCTTATCGACTAGAGAAGATCTCATGGCTGGATATGACATAATGGAATCCTTTGATTGATCGAGATTGTTTCGAAGATTAAGGATCCGATGATTGCCTAAATATTCTTGGAAGGTTCTACTTATGGAAACCAAGATCCTAATTGTATGGGCGAACAAGATTGATGGGCTATCGATACGTTCCTTTAATAGCTCGAATAATCTTCCTAATTGATTTCGTCCAACAGGTAGATTGGAGGAATTCATTTGATAAGTGCCAACGGGTATGATGGCATGAAGGAGTATATAAGGAAAACATTCTAAGTTGTTCGAGGTGTGCGCGATAGAAGAATTCCGAAATCTAAAGCTCATTGTTGTTTTAGCAAATCACTTTGAGCGAAATCTTGTACACAAAAGAGAGTCTATATTTGTGAGAAACCTTGAGGAAGTGTGGTAGAACATCTACACTGTGGAATCAAGGAAAAGTTGTGCTGTAACTTCTTTTTTGTTCATAGTGAAATCCAGCCGGTGGGCTGTCGGTTGGGAAGAGTGGATGTAGGCTTGGAATAAGCCGAACCACTATAAACCTCGTGTTCAATTTTCTCTTCCCTACTCTTTACTTTACTTTGATCATTTTTCATTTTGTTAATTAAAAGAGAACTCCCTTTCTATTGTTTGCCTGGAATCGCTTATGTATCTCGAGAAATTATTTTTGCACCTATTCACCCCCCTCTAGGTGCGTATACTAGTTATCTGAATATCTAGTAAGGTGCTGATTGAGAATGGGTTCACCATTGGCAAGGGTCTGGGCAAGCTGGCCCAAGGTATTCTCACTCCCATTGAAGTAACTAAAAGAAGTAAACACGAAGGCTTGGGTTACTAAGGCGACCAGTAGGGTTAAGGTAATTAGAAAGGCTCAAATATCAAAGGGAAGAGTTGCGACGTCTTTTACCTCCTACACCACTATAGCTGCTCCAAGACGAAGAAGTCGACATTCATTATATCGCTAAACTCTTCAAGGATGACTTTGTTGGCACTATTGATGAGGGCTTTATAGCTCAAGAAGATGAAGTACTTGCTAATCTCGTTATGTAAGGGATGTTCCTATGTTCTACCTTTGTTTTAGTTATATTCCATTTAATTCTCTCTTGCAAGGGAATTCCATTTGTTTGTTTCATTCATTTGTTGTGTGGATCATGAATTTTAGATCCGAGATGGTATATGTTATAAAGCAATTATGCATTTCAATAAAACATTTGCATGTTTTGCTAGTAGACATGAAGGGTATCCCAACCAGTCTTATGATGATGCCCCGAGGCTTGGACTTCTACACGATCTATAATTTCAAAAAGATTTGTTGGAACAAAGATGCCTAATGATATGAAGATGAGCTTTTTATGAATTTTTCAAAAATCTGTAATTTAAAAAGGTTTCTTCATAACATTTGTATCCATTGCATTTGTTATCTTTATATACTAACCATTTTTTGTTGCATTTCAGGCATGACAATTTGCATGATCATGATAGTCATATACATGGCTTGGATTCATGTCCAAAAGATTCTTCCAAACCCGATTATTCTTATTCGGAATATGAACATGCTTTTGAGGTTATCAAAAGAGAATGGATCCAAAATGAAGAATCTAAACCTCCAACTACAAAGCAACTTATTATCATAAATTTAGGAGATTTAGAAAATTCCAAAGAAGCAAAAGATTGGGGCAAGCCTTCCTCAAGTAGATGCAAACAATTTGATTAAGCTCTTGAAGGAATACTAAGACGTCTTTGCTTGGTCCTATACAGATATGCCAAGCTTGGATCCTAATATTATGGAACACGTGTTACTTCTCAATCCAGATGAAACCTAAGAAACAAAAGCTTAGGATGACGAAACTAGAATTATCTAAAAAGATGAGGAGGAAGTTATGAAATTATTAAAAGCGAGTTTCATCGAGGTCAATCACTATGCCAATTGGATGGCTAATATTGTCCTAGTCATTAAGAAAGATTGACGAGTCCGGGTATGCATTGATTACCGCAATTGAACAAGGCAAGACAATTTCCTTTTGCCGCACTTTGACATCTTGATTGATAGTATGGTAGGATTTGAATTATTCTCTTTCATGGATGGTTTATCTAGCTAAAATAAAATTCGAATGAAAGAGGAAGACAAGATTAAAACATCTTTCAACACCCCGTAAGTACCTTCTGTTATAAAGTCATGCCCTTTGGCTTGAAGAATGTGAGGGCTGTTAACACTTGATTTTTAGCCCATGCATCATAAAAGGTAAAAAATTGAGATTCAAGTTTCTAATAGTGACAGAGCCCGTTTCTTGGCCAAAAAGTGTCGTTTTTCATTTATTTCTTTTGCATTGTCACTTTTTAGCAATTTTCAAGTCATTTTGAGAAAAACCCGAAAAGTCAAATAGGAACCGAAAGTCAACCCTAGGTCAAAATTGGTTTTTAACCAAAAAGATGCGATTCAGCTTTAATTTCACTTTCGTCAACTCAATTTCTAAAAAATTCAAAGATTTGACTAAGAAACCAAAAGTTAACTAAAAGATTGACTTTTGGTCAAACCTTTGACAAAAACAATTGGGAAAAAAAATTCTCAAATGCATTTCCGTTAATGTTAATTTGACTATTGTGCCGAAAATTTTGCAAAAATCAATTAAGAACCTTTTTTTCGATTTTTTTAAATTCTAAATCGGCCAAAAATCGAATTACTTTCATTGTAGTCATAATTAGGTGTAATTCCTTATTTGACATTTGGTTTAAGGACTCTTTTAAATCTCGTCATATGTTCAATTTCGTGAATCACTTTGTCCAAATACAAATTGCTACTTTGAGCCCTAATTAGAGGAGCAAAATCGATTCTTTATGAATTGCGAATGGACAATTGTTCTTTACTCATTTTGGGAAATTCACATAAGAACTTCTCAATTTGAAGAATTTTACTCTTTCAAGCATAAGAAAGTCATGAGCTTCAATTGGTAAAATTCAAGTTGACTCATTCAAGATTATCGTTTAATTTTATAAATCTAGGTTCACTTTTGATATTAAGCCTAAGTCCATGTTTGACATAAGCTCGAGCACTTCGACTCAAGGTCAATTTGAATATATTAAGTGATCTTACACGAGTGGTTTATTATATAGGGCAATTATGGCACTAATTCAATTCAATTTCAATCAATTTGTAATTTTACCTATTGAATTCCAAATTTGATCATTTTAACCCTTTAGGCTCGATTTAAAGCATCCATGGTTTTGACCCATTGTTTTTTGTAATAATCATCCAATTAAGATAATAAAAGATCCTTAAATTGCATTCATGAGGTTTGATTGACTTAATTGAATCACATTTGGGCAATTTCCTCTCAAGCAATGTACATTTTCATTTCAATTTGGTCCTAGAGGTCCTAAGCGAGTGAAATAGCTAGTCTAGTAGCTTGCTAGTGCTTTGAAAGTTACCAATCAGTCTCACCAGCTCGTCCTTAAAGTTATAGTGGCCAGAATCTAGTTTGATAGAGATCAAAAAGCCTATGATCAAGAGGATTTTCACAACAGCAGATCCTTCCATTAATCACGGTAAATTGCTTAATCCTGTACAAAAACTATGTCTGTTTCCAAAAGTCTGTTTTCCAAAATCAGTTTGGTACAAGATTCAAAATTTGTCCATTTGATTTGACATTTGACTATGTTAAGCTACAAGATGTGACAAACAACTTTCGTGAAGAAACTATTTTGAAAATCGAATCCTAAAAGTTGATAAAAATCCTTGCAATACCAAAAGGTCACAGATTCTAGCACAATCCGAGATTCTGTTTTGAAATGACAAAGCTGATATCTCATTCTTTTAAACCCTTAAAAATCTTGAAAAAAATATATATGTTATAGCTAAAGATGTCTTAAATATTTCTCAAGGATGAAGCAACCTCGAAAATCGCAACACATTTCAATCCACAAAATTGGCAAATGGCGAGGGTCCAGAAATCCGATCCAAGGGAAATCTACTAAATTAGACTAAACCACCCTCAATAGTGCTAATCTAATCAATTAAATCAACACTAATCCATCTTAAAACTAATCACACTTAGTACTAATTTAACTAAGCTAATTAGCATTAATCTAACCTTTAAGTGCATTTAACAACCTAATCAAGGATTATGGAGTTAACTCATAGGATTAGCGAGCAAACTAATTCATGGCGATGACGACACAAAGGTGGTGAAGACCTGTGTCTACAACGGCCCCAAAGGAGGCTCGAAAGGCACTGAAAACAACCAACAAGTCACTGCTAAAGGAGGAGAAACCGGTTATGCTTCTAGGCTATTTTTGGGGATAGCCGACACATAGAGATGGAGGGTTATACGTGATTGATATAGGGGTCGAGATCTCTCTTTTGAGTTGTAGCCAAGTTTAGCTAAAAGTCTTGGCTTTTTGGTTGTATCGACAGGAGATGTCCATCATGAAAATATAAATAAGAGTGAATTGGCATTATCTTTTCTTATGGTGCATAATTGGTGTGCATTGTATCATCGTTATGGGAGTAAAGGGATGGTGTGACTTGTCCTTATATTCGCTATGCGTTGCGCCAGATTCTTTTAAATATATATATGCCTATGAACTATGGTTCTTCTTTAACTCCAAAACAAAGATATGTACTTGGTATTCATTAAGTGGAGCGATAGGTATCTGTGGCGACCTTGCCAGATCGGGGTGCCACATCTTGAAAAAAAATATATGTTATATTTGAAGATGTCTAAAAAATTTCTCAAGAAGGAAGCAACCTCAAAATCACAACACATTTTGATCCACAAAAATGGCAAATGGCGAGGTGTAGAAATCCGATCCGAGGGAAATCCACTAAATTAGACTAAACCAACCTCATTAGTGCTAATATAACCAATTAGATCAACATTAATCCATCTTAAGGCTAATCACACTTAGTACTAATTTAACTAAGCTAAATAGCACTAATCTAACCCCCTGAGTGCAATTAACAACCTAATCAAGGACTAGGGAGTTAATTCACTAGATTAGTGAGAAAACGGTTCACGGCGACGGCGATGTGAAGGCGGTGAAGACCCATGTTTGCAGTGGCCCCAAAAGAGGCCTGGAAGGCATTGAAAAGCAACCAACAAGTCACTGTTGAAGGAGGAGAAACCGGTTTTGCTTCTAGGCTGTTCTTGGTTCTGGAGCTACTGGCTCATTTTGTTCTTGCTTGGGCTGAGCTGGTCTCGGAGACGGGCAGTTGGGGGTTGGACATGACCGAGTGGAGGTGCTGGAGGTGGCTTGGGGACGGTGGACAGCGAGCTGGATGCACGTTGGACCGGTGGACAGGAGGTGAGCTGGAGTTGGGCAGCGGGCTTGGGATCGAGCAATGCCAAGAGCAGCTAGCAGTGGCTTGCGGGCTACTACGGTTCGGTAAGGGGCTGGCTAATCTTGGTTGGTCTTCTTGGTTTTTCTACTCATGAATCAGTAACAATGGAGAGAAATGCTAAGGAAGAAAAAGAAGAAGATGGGGCTACAATTGGAAAAGAGGGGGACAAGGCCTTCAATGCTCACCAAAATATCAAGAACACTTAAGTGGCTGTCCTCACCAGCGTCAGCCACAACCCACCAGCCCTTATCCCTCCGAATCTTCCTCTACAAGCTGCAAATGATGCCCCAAATGTTGCACCCCACCAAGGCATACGAATTTCATTAATTTCCCCTTCAATTGAACTCAATTCCACACCAATTGGTTTCAAATCATTGCCAACTTGCCAAGGTAGGTGTCCACATCAAATTCCAAACTTTTCATTATCATTTGATCCAACGAGAAGGCCAAAAGTGCACTCAAGTTAGTCCATTCGGATTCTTGAATCAATTTCGCCGAATTTTGATTTTTTGTCGAAAATCCAAGCTCGCTAAAAATTCTTTAAAGGATGAGTCGATGTCCTAAAAATAAATTTTGACACACCAAAACTTTCAATTCCTGAAACAGAGTTCAATTTCGTGGTTAATTTCAACCGGATGCGATTTTAGTACAATCCAACCTACTAGGTAGCTTTTAGGGATTTTACCGCAGTTATATTCTTTAATGGCTTTACCTCATAGGTTAGTTAACTCATGAGTGATTAGCTCAGAAAAAAGGGACCATACGCACGTTGGTGAAAAGCCCATTTCATTTTATCAAGATAGGGTTGAAAATTCAAGATGTCATAACTTTTCTCTAGTCAGACCAAAGGCCCATGATCATGTTGGTCTTGTTTTGATCCATTCATCCGATTGGACCAGCCACTAGCCGATGGTTTTCAACACCCTTATTGGCGCCGATCTACTCATAGGAGAAACCTTAGTTCTTTGATGGTTGAGGTCTTGAAGATTGGCTACTGCATTGCTTCCGGTGGCTATTTTCCCTCATTAACGTCCTAACTGAGCTAAGTTGAGCGGGTCTCCTCCCGATTAATCGACCCGGTGGCCATCGGAGCTCATCAGCACCTCTGGTCATCTTTGATCAGCCTTGGGGAGGTTCCTTGACTTTTCTGAGGTCGGCACTTGCTTGATCCACCACAATATCAATGCCATTAGCCTCTCTTTTTCCCGACATTCAAAATCAGTCCATTTCAGACCAGTTTTTCCTAGCTTGCAAACTACTGATCCAACCAGTCCCAATCTGATTTTCTTCAAAGGCTTGAGATGATCCGGTCATGATTTCGGAGATCCATGTATGTTCTAATGAGGATTTTGATCGATTGTGGCTACAATCAATGGAATCGAAACAAATGTAGATTTCCTCGATCTCAAACCTGTGAAGCACGACCGGATTGCGGTCGAAGCTAGGGTTCAATATTAAGATTATATGCTATGTTTAGATGTTGGGTTGATGAAGTAGGATGTTGATTTTCCATGATTGATTGTTTATGAAAGATTATGGATGATTGAACTTGTTTAGGAATATGATTATTGTTTTGGCTAAAATGAGGTTTGAAATGACCTTATCTTAACTCTAGTCCTTTTAGACTTTGAAAATAGACGTTACAAGCTTCAAATTGAAAGGTTGTATGCCCCGACTGGACAACATTTGACCCTAAAAAAACACCTCCAAAATTGCTCGATTTTGCAGTATTTTAAGTTTAGTTTAGGTTCTTTTTTGAATCTGATTTCTGATTTTGCTATTTTTGTCCGATCGCTGTGATGATTTTTGGGAGAACTTTCCTTTATGAAAGTTGTTATTCATTGTGTGGAGAATGTCCCATAATTTTTTTCAAAATTTTTAGGCATGACACTATGTCAAAACCACTAAGATCTAAGCTAAGGTCAATATGCCCTGTTTTGGTCAGAGATGAATTTAGGGGGATTATGATTAGCTTTGTTTGACCTTGAGGTCTTCATGGAAGAGGAACTACATGTCATAAAGGTTCAGCTGATGCAAAATTTACAAAGTTTTGATGCCGTTTAGTGCATTGATTGCATGCATTAAGGTGGGGTGTTGCGGCAAAATAAACCTTGCATGTTGCCTGTCTATTTTGCTATTTTTGTCACGACTCGTATGATCTCAATTGAGTTTCAGATTCTTAATGAAAAAGTTCATGATCACATGTTCTATATTTGTGATTTTTTGTTAGATTTTTACATGTCCCTGGTTGATTGAAATCATATTTGTTCTATGATGTTGAGGATAGGATGAAACCTTATCACATATTCACTTTGCCATGTTCATTTGGGTCTTTTAGAGATTAAATCTTGTATTGATGTCATCTTGACTTATAAAGTACACATAACAAGGTTTGTGTGCATTTGTCTATTGTTATGATCAAGTATCATTTAGTATGTGCATACTATGCCTCAATTAAGCTAGTCGCATTCCAAAACCATTAAGTATGCCATTTAGGTCTTAAATCATTTGGCATTGACATCAACTTGCATGAACCTTTTGCATAATGACTTAGGATTAGATACTTACCCAAATCTTTCATCGCATCAAATCCGTTTCCATTTGTGAATCTCATGCCATTTGTGCATTGCATAAGTGATTTCTAGGCTTATTGATGTATGCTCATGTTCTGGTTTCTAATTATTGATATGCACAGTTTTAGAAACCTCGGTCTTAGAGCACCAAATTGACCTCGTTTAGGCTTGAACCTTTCTAGGAAGTTGTAAAACACACTTAGAGCTTTTGAAGACCATTGATTTCAAGCTATTTACTTTGTCATTAGTTTCCTTTTCTATTTTTCCTAAGATAGGGTAGAATCTGGACCTAGGGTCAAAATTCGGACCCCTATTTTTACCCCTGTTTGTACAGACCTTAGTCATTTTTAGACCATTTCTTCTGTAGGGATTCTAGACTTGGTTCCTTAATGAAACTTGTTTGTCATCATGTTAACTATGTTGTGTGAAAATTTCATGATTTTTAGACTAACTTTGGTAGGACAAATCTTGGTTACAATGATGTGATGTCCTGCTCTTTTCACAATTTCCTGATGTATTGTCGCTTGTTTGATTTTTTTAGAAAATCATGCTTAGTTCATTTAGGAAAACTTTCTTCACAAAAGTTGTTCGTTATTATGTCATGCATGTTAGAAAATTTTCCAATAGCTAGATTGTCAATGGGTATCATCCAATTTTGCTTATTTGACATGCTTGGTCTAAATTTTTCTTATATGAATTTGGTTGTGATTGTTTAGCTAGACTACTTAGTTTAGTTCGTGCATAAATTTAGGTCATGCCATCTTCATGAAATTTGCTTTAGATTCTTTGATATTTGTTGTTAAATGGCTTCCATTGGATCAATTTTCCAAATTATATTTTGAAATCACTTTGGTATATGTGATGTTTCCAAAAGCAACATTCTAGAAAATCTTTTCAAAGCTCAATTTGACGTTGTGAAAGGTCATGGTTTGGATTGTATTCAAAATGTCTATGACACTTGTGAATGTATTTATGCGAGCCCTGAGCTAGCTTTGACAATTGAATGTCTTTCATAACCGAAACATCACTTTGTCTCATAATTTTTTGTAAATGATTTAAAAAAATGTCTTTGAAACATCACATGTACAATCTGCATATAATCACGTCATTCATTAGAAACGCCTGTGTTCATGATTAGCACATACCCTTGTGATAAGTGACCCACTGCTGGTTCACTCTTTTGTTTGATTGATTGAGAAATAAGGTCTAAAAGACCTACATGTATATTTAATTCCTTCAATACATGTGGCTTTTAGATGTATGTTAGGATTGATGCATGATACGATGGAAAATCTTGGGATCACATAGATTGCTTGGTTAGGAGGCTTATAAGTGTTATTGGGCATACGAGAACATAATTAGTCAATAATGGTTATAAGTCATAAAATGAATTAGGTAGATGTCTTAGAGGGACCTACGCATAAACTACAAAGGCCGACCTCGAGGTCCATATCTGATTTGTGAATTGGACTTCTTTTGATTGATTGACTTTGGCATGATGTTATGTTTTCGATTGTTTTGACATGTACACTTGTTTATTTCTATTGTATGTACCTAACTATAGTTCTTAGACTAGGTTTAGATTATAATCGTGAAGATAAAGAGGACACGAAGACGGTGGAGGTCAATGTCCATTCGAACCATCATTTTGTACCATTCATCCCCTATATATGTCTCGAGTTCTTATTATCTATATAAAAACCTAACGAGTTGCAAGTTCTTTTCTTTCTTGCCCTTTAGTTTTGTTTCTCTTTTTATCTTTCTTAGGATTGTATGATAGATTTACCACTTTTCTTAATTGTTTACTTATTTTCTTGCAATTTCAATTCAATTGATTGCTTTCTTTTCTCATTTACTAGAAATAGAATAACATATAAATGACTAATCACGCATGATCACCTAGTTTAGAATAAATGATCCTAAAAATTTAAAGAAAAATGTATGGACACCTTAGGTAAACACAACATATTATTATGTATCGAAAAGGCGCTAATAGAAATATTGGCATAACTCAAGTCCCCAAACCTAAATATCTGGTTGCGAAGGAATCGATGAATACTCCCGACCTCGGTTAGGTTTTCTACTTGACCACCAAAAACAAGACTAGACCGTATAAATGAATTCATTACAAGGAGTATGGACCTTAAGAAAGGTTAACAATTGTGATTTAACATGCTCGAGATGGTGAAGCCGATAACGATGAACTAATGCCATCTTTGATGGATGTACATCTCGAGAGGGCTATCATAGTTGTTAAAAATATCTTTAAACTCACCTTTATGTCCAGATTCCTTTTCGACCTTAAAACCATCAATTGGGACCTACCATGGCATCAAGGTAGGGTCGCAACACTTCTCTATCATACGGGATACGAGCTTGGGAGAGCTCATGATCACAATTAAGTGAACTCACCAGAGGTTTGTCCAGGGGGTGAGGTGATGACATTCTTGTGGTTGAGAATGGTGATGGAACTTTTTGTTAGAGAAAACTCCTATGTTGTTTTGAAGTTGACAAAACTTATCTAAGTTTTATTCTAAAGATTGCTAGACTTTTGTATCAATGTCTATTTTACAATGGAAGTACGCCTCTCTCGACAAATTCCAGACTAAACTTAAGAGAAGAATGAAGACTTATCCAGACGAGGGATTATCTTTCTTTCTTCAAGGGTTCAGTTTGTACAAGTTATCTATGGCCTTCTAGTTGGAAATATCACCTACGAGATTGATTATCTTCATTGGAATCAATTTAGATACATCAAATCTTTTTTGAATAGCAAGTTAATTTGAAAAGAATCTACTTACGGAAACCAAGATCCTGATTGTATGGGTGAACATGATTGACGGATTTTCATCACATTCTTCAAATGGCTTGAGATCTCCTTAATTGATTATGTCCAATGGGTTGATTGGAAGAATTCCTTTAGAAAGTGCCAACGGTCAAGAAGGCATGAAAGAGTATTTAAGGAGACCTCTTTAGTTGTTCGATAGAATGCGTGAAAGAAGATTCCAAAGTCTGAAGCTTCCCACTTATGTGTTACTCCTTACACTTGTGTTCATATTTATACTCAAAAGAGAGAGACCAACCGGAAAGGCTGTTAGCGTGGGTGAGTAGTATAGACTCTTCACTAAAAAGTCGAGATCATAAGTTAGTAAATTCTCTTTCGATTCTTAGTGGAAACTAGCCAGAAGGTTGTCGGCATGGGAGAGTGGACGTGAGGCTTGATCTAAGCCGAACCACTATAAATTCTATATTCACTTTTTCTTCCCTAAACTCCTTTAATTTATTCGTACTTCAATTTTGTATTTAAAGTCTAAACTCTTTTAAAAAGTCTACTGATCATCGACTCGGTTTCAAAAAGCTAAATATTCTTATTGCTCTTTGCGAAAATTGTCTTCACAACTATTCACCCCTCCTCTAGGTGTTCATACTAGCACTTACACTTTCGTGGTCAAGTATCCCTAAACCTGATCTTTCTCCTTCCTTTCCTTCTAAAAGGGATTGGCAATGAGATCGGGTCACAGCAGTCATTAGTGATAGACAAGACATAATTAGGACTATTTGAATTACAGTTAGCTACAATTGCAACATGCTTTATAGACTACTCTAATTCCCTTCCTCTTCTTGATCTTCAATTTAAGGTAATCCGTTCTATTATGTCCCCTCTTGCTGAAACTTCGATAGACCCCACGACCAACTCTAGTTTGACCATGTTTGTTCTAATTCACATTGCTCCTACTAACTCAATTACTAGTTCTTCTTTCACCTTCTCCTACTAAAGTAGTAGACACAAGTTCAACAAATTATTTTCTATAGATGTTTTCACTCAGAATCAATTTTCATATCTCATTAAACATTAAGGTTTTTGACCCATAGGAATTACTAATAACAACAACTTTGGTATTCCAACTATTAGACAATGAAGATAATAAAATTTAATCACAT
>JABKBN010000015.1:0-235274 GCA_014182585.1 Eucalyptus coolabah
AAGACCCCGAGGTTTGCCAAGGCAGAAGATCCTGAGGAAGCCGAATCACGAGTCAATAAGTTAGAAAAGATATTCACACTTTTAAGGTGTTATGATGAAAATAAAGTGACCTTGGTGGTGTATCAGCTAAAAGGTAACGCTAGCCACTGCTGGAAGGCAACACAAGGAGTGGTGTTCCCTATTGATACTACCGTAACTTGGAATGTGTTTATTGAGGCATTTTACAGAAAATATTTTTCCAAATGTGCTTGTGACAAGAAGATGGCAGAGTTTCTATGACTTAAGCAAACCAATATGTGGCAAAATTTGTCAAGTTGTCAATATACGACCCCAAGTTGATTGAGGATCCAGTGGATAAAGCAAAAAGATTTTGGGATGGCCTGAAATACCTAATATCTGGAGTGTATTGGTGCCACTAAACCTCAAGAACTACAACGATTTATATGAACAAGCCCAGCTAATAGAAAGAGATTTCCAAGAGCAAGGTGCCATAACAACTCATCAAGGAAGGCCTTATCATCCAACCTTTCAAGCCAATTGGCATCATGATAAGAGATCTATAGGAAGAAAACCGTTAATTTACTTCCAATAAGAAGAATAAAACCCTGAGGCAACCTTTGCTCCATGTGATATATGTCGCAATTATGGAAAACGACATGGCAACACTTCATGCTTGACTCGAACAAGAACTTGTTTCAGTTGTGGTTAGGAAGGCCACATTATTAAAGATCGCCAATAGTGGCGGCAAATGATGCCATGGCAACAACCATAAATCATGTTGCAAGATGAAGCACTGCAATACGATAATTTCTAGTGTGTGCCAGCATAAGGAAAGGTTTATGCAGTCACTCAACAGGAAGTGGAAAACTCCAAGACCATTGTTATAGAATGAAGTACTACTCATCGTAAAATGCAAAGAGTGCAAGACTGTTATAAATAAATAAGTAGAAGCGGTGGATCTAGTTGTGTTGACCATGTATGATAGTGACATGATTATAAGAATAGACTATCTTAAAGGAAGGTCTTACTTTATCAGAGTGCACAACGAAAGCATGGTTGAGAAGAAATATTACTAAAAGTTAAGGCACGATAACAAACAGATGGTCAAATAAAGAGGACCATCCAAATTCTGGAAGATATGCTTTGAGCTCGTGTTATCAACTTCAAAGGAATGGGGGTGAGCATCCACATCTCATGGAGATGTGATAGTATTTTTTGGCAAAGCATTGGCATGGTTCCATTTAAGGCACTACATGGTCGAGCTTGCAGAAGTCCAATTTGTTGAAACAAGATCAAGGAAAGGAACATTAGTAGTCTAGAGTCAGTCTAAATTATGGTAAATGCCATGTAGGTAATTAGGAAAAGGCTTAGGACGGCCAAAAATAGGTAGAAAAGTTATGTTCATAGGCCAAAGAAACCTTTAGAGTTCTAGGAGGTAGGCAAGCATGTCTTTCTTAAAATGTCGCCCATGAGAGGATATCACACTTTCGAAAGAAGTGCAAATTAAGCCCCAAGAATGCATTTAAATTTCAAGGACGAAATTTTTTGGGGGGGAGTTGTAAGATCCATGATTCGGGCCCTCAATCAGCCTAGGAAAATAGCCACCGAACTAGTTCTAAGCTCAGCCATGATTTAGTTGCGAACCTCGACCTGAATAGGATAGTCGATTATGGATGAATGCGAAAAATTCTCACCCAATAGTAGAAGCATCCATATTAGCTTAATTCTTAGGTGTGATAATGACTTTTGGAAGTTTGCAATTTAATGAAGGGGCGAGTCATAAGCCTTGCTGTCCCTTGGTCATTAATGCAAGACGAGTGTGGCCCTTGGGATTAGGATTGCCACCTTTTTCTCATTAGCCTTGCTACCTTATCAACCTAGGCTTGCCATCCAAACAAATCTTATTGGTTAATTTGGAAGGGTAATCATGAGAGGTTTGCCGATATATAGAGGCATCCTCCCCTCATTTCCTCACCCACATCTCTTCTTCCTCGCTTGCTCTCTCATTTTCTCTCATGCCCTCCTACCATCCCCCCTTCTTGTGGCATCCTAGAATTTCTTACCAATCTCTAGGGGTGCTCTAATCCATGTCTTACATTAAGACTTTGGCCAAGCTTTTGGTGAATAATTATTTGATAGGAGAATTGTATTTTGGCCATGTGAATTATGGATTGGAATTTATTAAGTTGGGTCACAAAGTTTTGGTGAAAAATAAATCTCAATTAGGTGTGTGTGTGTGTGTGTGTGTGTGTGTGTGTGTGTGTATGTATATATATTTATAATTAAGGATTAGGTAAATTAATAGGATGAGGATAGGATGGACAATTAAAAGCCCAAACCAGCCCATTATCTCACCCCATCTTTGGCCGGCCCACGAAGCCTAAGGAGAGGAAGCAGCTGTCGGCCCATGGCTGGCCCAAACCCAGCCGAAAAATGGAGGCCCATCTTGCATGAAGAAGGCCATTTGTCCCAAGAGAATTGCCAAGTGTTACCCATGCACATCCAATGATTGCTCATCATTAAGGGGAAGAAAAATTAAGGGAAATGATGGCCGGCTTAAGCGAGAAAGAGAGGGAGAGAGAGGGGTTCGTCCAAAGAGAGAAAGAGAGGAGAGAAAGAGAAGAAGAAAGGAAGAAAGGAAGCAGAGAAGAGGAAAGGAAGAGAGGCCGTGCGTTTGCCGTCCGTCATCCATCGCCGTGTCCCGCTGCCGTTGTGCTCGTTGCTTGCTTGGTTTAGAGGCAAGTGGGATCCTTGATCTGCTCTTGCATGTTGTGCCTAGTATGTGTGCTTGAATGGTGATAAATTTCGGATGTTTAGAGTGTTAAAAGTTGAAGTTTTAAGAGGGATGTTTGAGGCTAGTAAATTGTTCTTGAGAAAACAGTTCAACCTTGGATGTTCTATTGGCTTGCACGTGATGTTTGAGTTGGATTTTGGCCGTGACTTCTAAAATGAAATTTGTTAAGGACTTCTTGAAATATAACATATTCAAATTTGAGACAAAAAAAAAAACAAGTATAAGTAGGTGAAATCTTCATTCTTCAGAGAGACTAGATCTGGAATTCGTTGTACCGACCTTCAGTGGTTTTGTGGTCTGTAAAGTAACCTTCTTGTGAAAATATCACCTTGATCTATTAACGAGAGTTGTAAAGGACATCTTGAGGTTTAACATATAAAAATTTAGAGAAAAAAAAAAACAAGAATAGGTAGGTGAAATCGTGGTTTCGCAGAGGGTGTTGAATCTGGAAATTTCGGTACTAGGAATAGAAGATTTAACTGCCTATATTTAATTACCTAGGATGAATCTGACATTTATTCCTTCATGAAAAATCTATCTTAGGGTCTTGACTACCACATAGTCAAATTTCATAATTTTGAAGGTCATTAGGTTATTTAATTGGAAATAATTCTAAAACTGTGTAATCTGATGCATTCGGACTTAGTCAGTTTCAATGCGTGGGCCATATCATTTTTTACAAGGTTCTTTCGGTGTTCTTCATGAAATGTATCTCTTTATGTCTTCCTGAAACATATTCAAATGTCATAATTTTTGATGTTTATTTGCCTATTTAACTAAAAATGTTTCAAAAACTGTGCAAGTCAAATAGTTATATTAATGGTGCTGTGATGCTTGGTCTATATCGAATGATATGAAGGCCTTTTGGTGTAGTGTTCTTCATGAAATATCTGCCCTTTTGTCTTGACTATCACATCTTCAAATTTCATAATTTTTAAAGGTCATTTGTGTGTTTAATGGAAATATTTTCTAAAACTGTGAAAGTAGAATTGTGCGAATTTCAAAGACTGTAATGCACATGTGATGATATTTGACATTTGATATATAATGAAAAGCTGAAATTGACTTGATTGCCATTACATCATGTGCCACGTTGATATTGGAGACATAAATTGTGAATATGACTTATGATGAATGAGGATGTTGTCGGAGGTGTGAGCCAACAATGCCCTGGGAGTGTCAGGATGTCCAGAATGTGGGGGTGCCGTAAGCCTCGGTGGTGTGTGCCAAGGGGATACCTCATGATGCCAGTTGGGATACGAGATGCCCAGGATGTGGGGGCGCTGGATGCCCTGTGGTGTGTACCAGAGGTTACTCGCGATGCCAGGTGGGGTGTGAGCGATAAAATGTGGGATGCAATCACCTGTCATGGGAAAGAGAAATGTGGTGACCCAATTAAAAGATAAAAAGTTGAAATTGAATCATGCATGGTATGGTGACATGTATGCATGGCTGTATGATACGATATGCAAGGAACATATGCACACGAGGCATGGATATACATGAATGCTTGATGATGAGTTCATGGTTGTGTATGCACCTATGGCATGATGGGACATGCATGGATGCTTGATGATGAGTGCATGATAGTGTATGCACATAAGGTATGATGACATATGCATGTCTGCAAGGTAAGTTATGCTTGGATGCATGAATGATATGTGTTTTGTTTGTGATGTTTTGATTGTTCTGTGTGATGCATTGAGTAGTTTAATGGATTCTTTACCTGCTGAGTGGTTGTACTCACCCCTTTTGGGGACTAACATTTCAGATTAGAAAGATGCCGCTCCCTCCAGTCACGCGGGGTACCTTTTGCGGCCTTCCTTCGACGTGGAGGTCGAGTAATCAAAGATTGATTATGTCACCATCCCTGGTCCGACGTTCATACGGGTGTAGATGTTGGTGATGTATGATGTGGGCTTGGTTGGGGGCCCGGTCATCTAGGAGTTCTTGTCGGTCCACGTTCGCCGTGGCAGAGTGATTCGGGGGATGTTGCTTTCGCCACCGCCCGATGCACCAGGATGGGTGTGATGGCCCGCGTGAGGAGTGGGAGCTGACACTTTTTGAGGATTAGCCGGCACTTGTAGATGGAGGATGACACGTGATCGATATAGAGGTTGAGATCTCACTTTTTGAGCTATGGCCAAGTTTAGTTAAAAGTCTTGGCTTTTCTTTTTCATTGTACCGACCCGAGAAATCCATCATGAAAATATGTAAATAAAAGTGGCTTAGCTTCATCTTTTCATATGATGTGTAGTTGGTGTGCATTGCATTATGGTTATTGGAGGGAGGAATGGTGAGCCTTGTTTATGCTTCTGCTAATAAGTTGTGCTGGGACCGTTTTAAAAAAAGAAAAAATCTATGAACTACGGTGCTTCTGCTAAGAAATGTAACTAGTATTCATTAGGTGGAGTGATAGGTATCTGTGGCAACCTTAGGTGTTTTGGGGTGCCACACTTCTCCCTCTCTCGGCCTTGCTCACCCATCTCCTCACAACACTACCTTCTCTTGGTAAAGCCACCTATAATTTATCGAGGTTTATTGAAGGTAAGTAGAATCCGTAACCCTTGACTAAGGCGATATGCTACATTGTCAAGTTTAGTTGTGTGCTTAACTATGAGTGTGAGTAGTGGTTTATATGTCGCGGGTCCATTATGTATGCTTTGCCCATGTGTGGATTAAGATGGAGCATAATCAACTAGCTGGTGCGACACTTGATATGTGATCATTAAATGAAAAAAGAAGACCGATGTCACATAGCATTGGCAGTGATGCCTGGTTTATGAGAACAAGATGCTCTGTTTGTGTGACATCCCGATTTTCTAATTCTATTTTCAATAAGTTGAGACAGGTATTTCGTTGGCACGCATATAGTTCTTTTCCTTGAGTTGGCCACTCATGTGAAAACTAGTCTATCAGGTAAAGCCGTTAAAAAATTCTAATGCATCAGACTCGAGAATTTGACAAGGAAGTGATCTTTCGACCGAGCTAATCTGCAAGGGTCATTACGGCACAATTAAAAATTGATTAGAGACCGGAGATAGGTCGACTCGACAGAGGCATGTGATCGAGTGTGGGTGATTCCACCTGATCGCACAATTTTGTCAATCGGCACTAGACCGACTTTTTATCGATTGGGTATCCTGTGTTCGTATTTGAAACCAATGTTTCAAAGATGTACATTATGGCTTGAGATGATCAACCACATGTCAAACGCATGAAAATTTCTAAAGGCTACCCGGTAGGTTGGGCCGCACTAGTGTCATGCCAAAGTGAAATTAACCATGGAATTGAGATGGAATTCAGAAATTGGAAGTCGGGTGTGTCACAAATTATTTTAGGAATATTGACTCATCTTTGGAAGATTTTTCATGCAAGCCGAGTTTTTTCGGCAAATTAATCAGAGAATAGCTAATTTGGCTCAAGAAATTAGTAGGCTCGCCTTTGGTCACACTTTTGGGACTTAAGTCGATTTTATGGACAAGTGAAGATGTGAATTGAAGTGTGGTGACATTGAATTAATTTTATGGACTTCAATCGGACTCAATTGGAAAAGAATTGAATTGAATTAAAGAAATTAATGCACAAGATTTTATGCCCCGACGGAAAAAGAAAGTGCAACCATTGGATAAGTTGTAGAGGATTTGAGTGAGTGGAAGATGACATGGGATGATGTCATGGTGGCTAAGGCCAAGGGTTGAGATCTTGACAAGTGGACGGTGGGGATTGGCTATTGGAGAGATGACTATCAACATCATCTTCTTCCTTTGGACTTTGGAAGAGAGAGAAAGAGGCGAGGAAGAGCTTCAACCGGACCAGGCAAGCCGCACGCCCAATCGGCCGCCCTTCGTCTGTCCGCTCACCGCCGCACGTCGCCGGAATTGCCACAGTTATTGTTCGTCCGCACTCATGTCCCACCAGCTCGCTTCTCCGTCATTGTCCACTCATCCAAGCCTCTGTTCATCTCGGCTCATGGTCGCCAACTGCCGTCGAGGCCTTGCCACCGCCATTTGGTCACTGGAGCAGCCGAAACCGCCCCAAGCCAACTCATCGTCGCTTCTCCTTCGCCCGCGCACCTGCGCTCGCATCGCTGCTCTCCCTTCATTCATCGTTATCCTCACTCATCTTTGCCTTTGGGAGGCTGTTCGGCCAGCCTAGGCCGCGGCTCAGCCGCCTCCAGCCACCGTGCACCCCCGCCTCAGCTTGCCGGAGCTCCGCCTGGACCTAGCCGCCCTTGACTGCCTCAACCGACGCTGGATCTGCCCTTCTCGGCCCCAAATCAGAAGCTAGGAAAATAGGTATGGCAGCCCAGTTTTGGCCCATTTTGGCCACCATCCCGAGCTCGGATGCTTGGCCTGCCTTAAGGAAAGTCGATCCTTGCGTTGTCCTCGTCGTTTTGGTCTGCTCGGCTTGCTAATCCAGTGAGTTTAGCTCACTAAACCTCGCTTAAAGGGTTAATTATGCTTTAAGTGTGCTTAGTCTAAGTTAAGTAAGATTAGGTGGTTAGATTAGTTTAATTTGATTGATGATTAGATTATGGTGTTTAATTAAGTTAAAGTGTGTTTAGTTTAAAATTAAGTATGTTTATATTAATATAAGCTTTAATGTGACTTAAAGGAATTTGTTTTTGATTTATTTAAGTATTCCGAAATTATTAAATAATTTAATAATATATATTTATTCGAAATTATTAAACTATTATTATTTAATTAATTATCGGAATAAATTTAATTATTTATTAAAATTCGAAAATTATCTCGGGACCTTATTTGCTCGAATTTCGTGCTGATTGCTACCGTGTATTCGGATTTTGATGATGATTGGATATTATAAATTGAGTGTGGATTGTGAAAAATATGGATACTATTATTTAATTAATTTTCGGAATAAATTTAATTATTTATTAGATTCTGAAAATTTGTTCGGGACCTTATTCTCTCGAATTTCGCGCGATCGCCGCTGTGCATTTAGAATTTGAGTTTGGTGAATGGATGTGGCAAATTGAGTGTTGGTTGTGATAAATAAGGATTTTATTCATAAAAACCCAAGTGTTGGGTTTGGCATTGAAATTGGATTTTTAATGGTTAATATCGTAATTGGATTATGTGAGTGAAATGTAAAGTATCCAGGGATCGATATCAAATTGTCGTGTGCTGGTTGAAAGACGCGGGTCGCGGTAGTGGCTAGGCCAACCGGACCCTTATTCTACTAGAGATCTTGTCAAGAGAGTGACGTGGCTCGGGTCGTAGTAATGGCTAGGCCAACTGGACCTTTATTCATTTAGAAATGCCGTCAACAGAATAACGTGGCTCGGGTCGCAGTAGAGGGTAGGCCAACTGGACCCATGCTCCTTCGGGAATGCTGTTGACGTAATGACAAAGCCGCGCTCCATGAGAGGGAGGCGATGCTTGGCATTAATGTCGTAGATAGCCAAATTGTGAGTAGGCTATGCCATTGTGTGACCATGAATAATAATTGGAATGCATGCTAAGTGGATTGTGATTTATATGAAAGTGATGGCGTTCCAATTGTTTGGATTGTTATTACTACCTAAGATTGTGTGATACAAATTATGCTAACTGCAGGAAGGAACTAAGGCGAGGTAAGTTCTCTTTTGTGTGATGTGACTAGGCCACCCGGGTGTATTTTCTTTCTAATAGGGGTTTAGGGGTTGAACTTGCTGAGATATCATCTCATCCCGGTTTGGGGATTAAAATTTCAGGTCCCTGGTGGGCGGAGCGGCTAGATAGCTTTGGTTGGCCTTGAGGAGTTGCAGAAGCGAAGTCATAAGGATTGGAGAACGTGTCCGACTTGTACGTCGTAGGAGAATTTCATTTTAAGAACCGGTCTTTTGTAGACTTTTGATTGTAGACCTCTGTTTGTAATTCCGTTGAATTTTGAAAGTGTGACCACAATTGTTTCTATCACGCCGTTGATAAGAAAGAACAGAGGAAGCATGCTTCAAGATGTTGAGTGGGGTACTTGGAATGAACCTCGGTGCAAGGAAGGGTGCATGACGTTCCTTGATGGGAGATAGCAAATTCATCGATTATGTGCTGAGTTTGTGGAAAGGAGACTTGAGTCAACCTAGTGTCAGAGTAAAAAGGGGAACATGCTTTGAATGTGGCCAGCACGCCCGTCAGGTTAGGAATTGTTCGCGTAAGTCCATGAGAGCGTAAGTACTGTTACTACAGATAAGACGCCACTAGGATGGCTAGAAGAGCATGAATGGATCGAACAAGCGTCCACCAAGGGAAGAATGTTTTTGAGATGTATTTATCAGAGTAGTGCAGTAGAATTTTCAGTGAGGGTTGTAGGATCTTCATTGTGGTAAAAAAGTGATAGAAAGATGGATCTCTTACTATAGCTGTACTTGAAAGGGGTTTACTAAAGTATGACTTGGAAGTCATTTATAAAAATATTTGGCTCAAGGAGCTTTATGTTGTTTTGAATCGTGGTATTGATATAATTCAGTTTGTTCAGTTAGCGTGTGGAAGTTTTGAATTACTGAAAGTTGAAGAGGAATTTCAATCATTATTATTCGTCACTGAAGATGACCTGGTTTAGGCTGTTGATTATCGAATCTACATGGCAACTGTAATGGATGCATCAGTTGAAGAGCCGAATATGGAGAACATAATCGTGGTATAGAAGTTTTCTAAGGCATTTTCTGAAGAATTGTCAGGTTTGTTGTCAGGAAGAAAAATAGAGTTCTGATTGAATTAGCACCCGGAATAGAGCTAGTCCCTAAGGCTCCTTACCGGATGGTGTTATCCGAGTTGAATGAACTGAAGGTGCAAATGCAGGAAGTGTTGAATAGGGGATTCATACGTTCCGGTTTATCACCTTGGAGAGCACCGATTCTGTTCATGAAGGGGAAAGATAGTTAGTTGTGGTTGTGCATTGATATTCTTCAAGATTGACTTAAGGTTAAGGTATCATCAGTTGAGGATTAGGAAGAAAGACATGCCGAAGTTAGCATCTCGCACTTGATATGGCAGTTATGAGTTCACAAGTAATGCCATGTGGTTTGACGGACACCTTAGCTATTTGTTTGGGTCTTATGAGCAGAATGTTTAAAGGTACTTAAATCAGTGTGATCATGTTCATTGAAGTTATCTCGGTGTGTTCGAAGAGTGCTGAGGAGCACGAGAGACATTTGGGGATGGTACTTTAGACCTTGAGTACTTTTGGATTTTACAATAAGCTTAGCACATGCAAATTTTGATGACTCATGTTGTGTTCCTAGGCCAGGTGATTTTGGAGAAGGAATCTTCATAAACCCCATCCAAGATTGAAGCAATGATTAGTTGGCCGAGATTGACTGTAGTGACGAGAGATCATAACTTTTCTCGGGGTCGTAGCATAGTATTGCAGACAGTTTGTAGAAAGGTTTTCGGTGTTAGCATCATTGTGGACAAAACTTCTGAAGAAGAAAGAAAAGTTTGTGTGGTCAGGTAAGTGCGTGTGTAGTTTTCAAGAGCTTAAGCAAGAGCTGACTACCACACCTGTGCCGATTATTCCATCTGGTCCTGGAAGTTATGAGATCTTGGTGCTGCGTCATTTAAAAGATTGGGTTGTTTGTTGATGTAGCATGATAGGGTTATTGCATATGCGTCCTGTCAGTTGAGATCTTGTGAATTGAATTACCCGACGCACGTTGTAGAACTTGCAGTAGTTATGTTCGTTCTGGAAATTTAGAGGCACTATCGGTATAGAGAAAGATTCCATATCTTCATTGACTATCAAAGCCTCAAGTACGTACTCTCTCAAAGAGAGTTGAATATGAGACATCATCGCTAGATGGAACTCCTTAAGGATTATGATTATGATATTTCTTATCACTCTAGGAAGGTGAGCAATGTTACAGATGCATTGAGTTGAGAATTCTTAGTTGCATGATTGGCACTCAAGGATTGGATCTTAATTGAGAAATTTTGAAATTCGGTTTTTAAATCTAAGGTAGGCCACGTTTTGAATCTTATGTTACCCTCGGAATTGAGCCGAAAGTTCAGATCGAGAATCGAAACATTTCGGTGGATAGATTCGGAAATTCAAAAGACTATAAGAGAATGCAAATGAGAGGTTGATTTCCAGATTTCTAAAGACAGAACACTAAGGTTCTGAGGATGATTGTGTGTAATTGACGATACAAAGATTAAAGAAGAGATCTTATGGGAAGCTCATCATAGCAACTTCACCGTTGTCCAGACAGTACGAAGATGAGTCAGAATCTACATCATCGGGATTGGTAGATCAGTATGAAGATAAACATCGCCGAACAAGTTGTAAGTGTTGGATGTATCAGTAAGTGAGAATTTGGTAATGTAAGCCAGGAAAGCTTTTTCAATCACTTGAGAGAGTCCTATGTGGGAATGGAAGTATAGCATGATGGAATGTTATGACAGGTTTATTAAGGAGTCGGAAAAAGTATTGATTCCTTATGGGGTTGTGGTTGATAGGTGAACAAAGTCAACTCACCTTAGTGCAGCACGAAAAGATCTCGATTAGAATACGTATACCAAAGTGTGTGTATATCATATAAATCATCTACATGGAGTGCCGGGGATGAATTATATTTCAAATCTAGACCAGATGTTCCAAGTTTGCAGAGCTTTCATATAGTTCTTTCTTAAGAAGTGCATAGTAGAGAGTGCAGAATTTCAATTGTTGAGATGAAGTTAGGGAAAGAAAGATCTCGGGCCAGGGTCAGTACAGTAGTCAGTGATTGCAGTTGCCGAGATCAATGTCAGAGTTATATCAAATCTTGCCCAGAGGTTCCTAGTTTCAGCGGATCAGTTAGATAGTTCTTTTTGAAGCAAAACAGAGCAAAGTGTACAGGACTTTAGTCGGTTGAGATGAGATCAGAGATCAGAAAATCGCAGGTCCAAAGTTGGCTTAGAAATTAGTGATTCAGTCGCAGTTATCAGAGACAGTTTTGAGAACGTTTAGAATCGCCAATTTAGCTTTGCAGATTTTGTGTTGAAGACCTTTGGAATTTTAAGTGGGCAAGTGTTTAGTATTTTGGATTCGAAGTAGTTTGGGCAAGATAGTAGTGATCTGGCAGCATTGGTACAGAAAGAGCAACCTGAGAAAGATAAGATTATATGAGACGATTTGTACCCCCACCTTTTTGTTTAAGATTTGGTAAATTTTTAAATTTTGAGGACGAAATTTTAATAAGAGGGGAAGAGTTGTGACATCCCGATTTTCCAATTATATTTTCAATAATTTGAGACGGGCATTTCGTTGGCACGCGTATAGTTCTTTTCCTTGAGCCGGCCACTCATGTGAAAACTAGTCTATAAGGTGAAGCCATTAAGAAATTCTAATGCATCGACTCGAGAATTTGATCGGAAGCGATCTTTCAACCGAGCTAATCTGCAAGGGTCATTACGGCACAATTAAAAATCGATTAGAGACCGGAGATAGGTCAACTCGACAAAGGCATGTGATCGAGTGTGGGTGATTCCGCCGGATCACACAATTTTGTCGATTGGCACTAGACCGACTTTTCTATCGATTGGGTATCCTGTGTTCGTATTTTAAACCTTGAGATTACCTTGAGAACCGAAAGTTGCCAATGTTTCAAAGATGTACATTGTGGCTTGAGATGATCAACCATAGGTGAAATGCATGAAAATTTCTAAAGGCTACCCGGTAGGTTAGGCCGCGCTAGTATCGTGCCAAAGTGAAATTAATCGTGGAATTGAGATCGAATTCAAAAATTGGAAGTCTGGGTGTATCACAAATCATTTTAGGAATATTGACTCATCTTTGGAAGATTTTTCCTACTAGCTGAGTTTTTTCGGCAAATTAATTAGAGAATGGCTAATTTGGCTCAAGAAATTAGTAGGCTCGCCTTTGGTCAGACTTTTGGGACTTAAGTCGATTTTATGGACAAGTGACTATGTTAATTGAAGTGTGGTGACATTGGATTAATTTTATGGACTTCAATCGGACTCAATTGGAAAATAATTGAATTGAATTAAAGAAATTATTGTACAAGATTTTATGCCCCGGCAGAAAAAGAAAGTGCAACCATTGGATAAGTTGTAGAGGATTTGAGTGAGTGGAAGATGACATGGGATGATGTCATGGTGGCTGAGGCCAAGGGTTGAGATCTTGACAAGTGGACGGTGGGGATTGGCTCTCGGAGAGATGACCTATCAACATCATCTTCTTCCTTTGGACTTTGGAAGAGAGAAAAAGGGGAGGGAGAGCTTCAACTGGACTAGGCCAACCGCATGCCCGACCGACCGCCCTCTGCCTGCCCACTCACGGTCGCACGTCGTCGGAATTGTCGCGGTTGCCGTTCGTTCGCACGCCCATCCCACCAGCTCGCTTCTCCGTTGTTGTCCACTCGTCCAAGCCTCCATTCATCTCGACTCGTGGTTGCTAGCTACCGTCGAGGCCATGCCACCGCTGTTTGGTCACTGGAGCAGCCGAAGCCCCCGAAACCAGCTCGTCACCACTTCTGCTTCGCCCGCACACCTGCGCTCGCGCCGCTGCTCTCCCTTCATTCGTCGTCGTCCTTAGTCCTCTTTGCCTTTAGGAGGCTGTTCGGCCAGCCTAGGCCGCGGCTCGCCGCCTTCAGCCACCGTGCACCCCCGCCTTAGCTCGCCATAGCTTTGCCCGGCCCTAGCCACCCTTGACCGCCTCAACCGACGCCGAATCCGCCCTTCTCAGCCCCAAATTAGAAGCTAGATAAATGGGTATGGCAGCCCAGTTTTGGCCCTTTTTGGCTACCTTCCCGAGCTCAGATGCTCGGCCTGCCTTGAGAAAAGTCGATCCTCGTGTCATCCTCGTCATTTTGTCTGCTCGGCTCACTAACTGGGAGTTTAGCTCAGTAAACCTCGCTTAGAGGGTTAATTATGCCTTAAGTGTGCTTAGTCTAAGTGTGTTTAGTTTAAAAGTTAAGTACGTTTATATTACTATAAGCTTTGATGTGACTTAAAGGAATTTGTTTTTGATTTATTTAAGTATTCCAAAATTATTAAATAATTTAATAATATATATTTATTCGAAATTATTAAAATATCATTATTTAATTAATTTTCGGAATAAATTTAATTATTTATTAAATTTCGAAAATTATCTCGGAACCTTATTTGCTCGAATTTCGTGTTGATCGCTGTTGTGTATTCGGATTTTAAAATTGATGGTTAGATATTATAAATTGAGTGTGGATTGTGAAAAATATGGATATTATTATTTAATTAATTTTCGGATATATTTAATTATTTATTAAATTCCAAAAATTTGTCGGGACCTTATTCTCTCAAAATTTTGTGCTGATCGCCGTTGTGCATTTAGAATTTGAGTTTGGTGAATGGATGTGGCAAATTGAGTGTTGATTGTGATAAATAAGGATTTTATTCATAAAAATTGAGTGTTGGGTTTGGCATTGAAATTGGATTTTTAATGGTTAATATTGTAATTAGATTATGTGAGTGAAATGTAAAGTATCCAAGGATCGGTATCAAATTTTCGTGTGTTGGTTGAAAAGCTCAGTCATAGTAGTGGTTAGGCCATTTGGACCTTTATTCTCGCTAGAAATGCCGTCAAGAGAGTGACATGGCTCGGGTCGCGGAGAGTGGCTAGGCCAACTGGACCTTTATTCATTTAGAAATGCAATCAACATAGTGACGTGGCTCGGGTCGCAGTAGAGGCTAGGCCAACTAGACCCATGCTCCTTCAGGAATGCCGTCGACGTAATGACGAAGCCGTGCTCCATGAGGGGAGGCGATGCCTGGCATTAATGTCGTAGATAGCCAAACCGCGAGTAGGCTATGCCCTTGTGTGGCCGTGAATAATAATTGGAATGCTTGCTAAGTGTGATTGTGATTTATATGAAAGTGATGGCGTTCCAATTGTTTGAATTATTATTACTACCTAAGATTATGTGATACAAATTGTGCTAACCTGCAAGAAGGAACTGAGGAGAGGTAAGTTCTATGTGTGATGTGGCTAGGCCACCCGCGGCGTATTTTCTTTCTAATAGGGGTTTAGGGGGTTGAACTTGCTGAGACATCATCTCATCCCGGTTTGGGGATTAAAATTTCAGGTCCCTAGTGGGCGGAGCGGCTAGATAGCTTTGGTTGGCCTTGAGGAGTTGCAGAGGCGAAGTCATAAGGATTGGAGAACGTGTTCGACTTGTATGTTGTAGGGCAATTGCTTTTTAAGAGCCGATCGTTTGTAGACTTTTGGTCGTAGACCTCGTTTGTAATGCTGTTGAATTTTGAAAATGTGATGTTGTGGTTTTGCTTCCTGCTTGTCTATCCCATATTTCATTGTCAGGGGTTTTATAATACGTTCCGCTTGCACAATAATAAATGAATGGGGTCGGCAATACTACCTGGGAATGTCGCATTTGCATGACCATGGTGGGATGTTGGCGTACTCGAGGTTCGGGGCGTGACAGTTTGTGTCAGGATGCTTGGGTTGAGCCTGAATGCCTCGGGTGAGCTAGCCCCGGGATGCCTCGATTAAGCCGAGATACCCTGATTGAGCCAGGATACCTAACTTGAAATCGGATGCCTTGGTTGAGCTGGGATGCCCTGGTTGAGTTAGGATGTATGTTAATGGACCTTTTTTGCATGTCAGTATGCTTATTACTATGTGGTTTGGTGTGTTCATAGATAAATCGAAGGTCAGCATGCATTAAAATTATGCCGAAGGGATACATATATGTAGTCAAGGTGAAGCAACAATATTGCTATTGATATGCCATTGATATTATAATATGAGTACTGTACATACTTGATTTGATTACGAGTTGTCAACCTAGTAGAAGATTAGGGGTTTTTACTTACTGAGTCTTGGACTCACTCTTTATTTTTTAGACTTGTAGGTAGGGAAGTGTGACGTCAGTTTTGGAAGCTGTAGTCGCGCTAGAGGAGATAGGAGTTACCTTGACCTATGTGGAAACTTGTAGAATGATGTAAAAAGGTGAAAACGACCTGTAGAAAAGGCTTGTAAATGTATTGGTGTAATATAGTATTATACTTGTTTAGTGTTTTCCTGGCTGCTTGTTTGGTATGTTATGGTTAGGTGTCTATGTTGTAACGCTTCTGCATGTGCTTAAATAAAAAAATTAAAAAGAAACGGGTGGGTGACACGTCTGGGATGCTGGGAAAATAATCCTAGCTAATCAAGACCCTAGAATTTGAGTTGGGGTCGCTACAATTGGCACATCGATTCCATAGCCCTTTCCCATGAATCGAAATTGTGGATGTTATAACGGCTAAGTGGATAGGCAATAAGAGTAGCATAGCCTTTTGACCTCATAGTGTAGGCTTATTATTACCCATGTTTAAAAATTATGCAAGAAATGAAAGTTGTTGCTTGCTTTTCTCTTGTGTTCATTCGTTATTGTTGATGGCTTGCTTGATGTTTAATTTCAATTTTCAGTTGTGCTAAAAGTGAAAGATTAATTTTTCGTGTTACTAAAGTGGTGGACTAGGATGCTAGATGCGGTGACTATTGAAGGGTGGGGGTTTATATATAAATTACTCAACAATGTCTCTCTCATTTGTGATGGGACTTCTGATGTTACAAACTCCCCCACTTGTCAGCATAGATGGTGTTGGTGTATACCGCCAAGTGATACTATCCCTTTATGATCATGTCATCTATTATGAGATTTTTTGTATATTTATGTAATCTGTTAGGCCAAAGTGAGTTGTCAAAAACTAATGCGGGAGCATACGATTTAGCTCCATTGATAAAATTACCACCATCGATGCTCATTCAACCCAATGCAGAATATGGGTATAACGTGATTTGATGGGTCAAGAATGATGTTATCAGTAAGGCGACTATCGAGAAGGTTGCCAATTAAAGAGTTACTTGTCCTTTGTACATCATATTAGTTGTTGATTTGGAAGTTAATCAACAACATATTGATGGAAGGCTATTCTGGAACATTTGCTTGGATATTAGTTGATCTCTTGACATGGTTATTTTATGGACAAGGTTAAAGAACGAATTTCAGAGATAAATTGAAGGCTAAAGATTAAAAAATGCAAGTCCCCAAGTCATTTCATTGCATCTCTAAGTTCCTAGGACTATTTATTGTCATGTAAGTTTATAGTGTCAAAGTTCTAAGTTCCTAGGTCTTTGTAATGCTTTTTGGTTCCTTAGTTCTTTAATGTTTCGAGAGTTCCCTAGATGTCATCTCTCGTATAAATAGAGGAATGCTCTCCATTATAAGGCATACTAGATGATTTTGACGAATGAAAATACATGAGATTTCCCTCTATCTAAGCAAATATCTTTGGAGAGTAGATAACTTTTACATTGGTTTCTTTTTCCTTGGAGAGTCGATTACTCCATGGTGGTGAGCTAAGAAGCACTTTATCCTTGACTAGTGATTTTCCTTTAAGCTCTGGTGGTGAGCTTCTCAATCCCATAGTCTTTTATCCTTGGTAGGTGGTTCGTCCCATAAGCCTTGGTAGTAAACTTGTCTATCCCGATCTTCTTCCTCGGTTGGTGGTGCGCCATTTATACTTTGGTAGCAATTGTATTTTATCTTACATTCTGCATGTCATCTATCAACAACCATTCCCCTTATACACTACTCCCATACACTTAACCATAAAATTCCCCCATTCTCGAAATCACTTGCCCACACATGCATCAAATTGGTATCAAAGCTCAAATTTGAACTCATTTTGAGTGATTCTTTTAGTTATCCAACTCATTCTCAACATGAATGAGCTAATATCGAGAAGTTTAACTTTGGAGGGAGCACAAAATGAAACACAAGATCATGCAATATGGAATCTCCAGCAACAAATGAAGCAAGTCCTCAATCATCTAGAGGATACAATGAGACAAGGACAACTAGCAAGGAGTCCTACTGATCGACAACAACATGACGATTCAAATTCTCATCAAAGTTCAAGTGGTGATTAGAATTTCACTAGAGATAACTCTAATGATTTGGAATATCAATTACCAAGAAGAAGAGGGATGCATATAGAGAATGATCATGAAATCAAAGTGGAGATCCTTGAGTTTGAGGGTACCCTTAATCTTGACAACATTGTCAAGTGGTTGCACACAAATGAACGAGTTGTTGACTTCAAGTCCTACTTTGATGAGAAGAAATGGAAGATTGTTGTTAAGTTAAGGAAGTATGCTTCTCTATGGCCGGAGAATCTAAAGCATCAACGGACTAGAGAAGGAAAAAATCAAATCAAGTCTTGGGAAAAACTAAATAAGTTGATGAAAAAGAGGTTCTTGCCCGGCAATTGTAAGTAAGACTTGTTCCTCAAGATGAATTCCCTAAAACAGCAAGGGACAAGTATTGAAGAATACATCGAGGGTTTGAACAACTCAAGATGAGGTGCGAAGTTCCAAAAGTTTAAGAGCAAACCATTGCTCGATTCCTTAGTGGAATGGATCTAGAAATTGCTTATTTGGTTGAACTTCAACCTTATTGGACCTTCAAAGACGTATATAAGTTGACCACGAAAGTCAAAAAGCTATTGGTTTTCAATTGCTTAAGGGGACATCCTACTTTAAGGGTGATCCTTCTAGCAAGGCCGAGAGTACGCCCACAAAAGACAAAGGCAAGGAGAAGTTTGCTGAGCATGCTAAAAAACTTCAAAAGAAACATGATGGTGGAGAAAGGAAATGCTTTAAGTGTCATGGCTATAGGCATTTACAAGCTACTTGTCATAATTAGGGAGTTATGACTCTTCAAGAAATTGAGAAAATCAATTTGGAACTTCAAGAGGCCAATAATGATCCCTGACTAAAAAGGTTCTGATTTTGAAGAAGAAAAGCAAGGTAATCAAACGAGCTCTCATATCATTTTCAATTGTGAAAAATTATCGAGATCAGATTCTCTGTGATGTGATTCCCATGGATGCATGCCACTTGCTATTAGGAAGACCGTGGCAATATGATAGAAATGTTGTCCATGATAGGCATAAGAACACATACTTGTTGACACCTAAATTTTGACGACTCGTTTAGTCATTTATCGCATTAAAAATTAGGGATTAATTTTAAACCCTAAAAAAAATATTAGTTAATTAATTAATTGCATAGCATATAGTTTTAGATGCATTTATTTTAATTTGCATTTACATTGGGTCAGTGACAAATGGGTTTGATTTAGTGGTTCTAAACTTTAATTTGGCAGGTCGGACTAAGCCCATGAAGCAAGTAAATTGGCCCGAGCCCGTTTTCTTTTAAAGACAAAAATTACCTAAATGGAGATTTGAAATGATATTACAATGAATTTTTGGAATTTAAGAAAATCGGGTTGCAATATTATCTTTAAGAGATCAAATTAGGAGATGTGAAAAAAATAAATTGATATTGCGTGCAAAAAAGAAATATTCACAGATGTTGATTTGAAAAGGAAATTAAAACCCTAATCTTCAACCTATAAAAAGGTTTTTCGTGTAGGGTTTCAAGGGGCCACACACTGAATACACGACCGCACAAGAGGGGTTCGATTCTGGAGGTTTCTCCTTCATTTCGGTTTCCTTCATTTCTTTGAGGGTTAATAGAAAGCAGCACACAAAAAAAAAAACTCAATTGAAGAACGGTGCAAGGTCAGTAGGAGCTTTTCCTTTGGCTGAAAAGGTGCTGCAGACATGAGGAGAGAGAGTGGGATGTGAGCGAACAGAATAGCAGAACAAGAAAAAGGAAAAAAAGCAAAGATGCGCACTGTTCATCTTCTTGGGCAGCATTTGTTCGTCGGCCATCTCCTATTGTCCGCGAACCCCCGTGCTAGACACCGCCTGCTGCCTAGGCCACTAGCCACCTTCGAGTCACCGATCCCCGCTGCTTTGTCGGCGATGCTGCTTCTCGAGTTGCTAACCGCCATCATGCCAATCTTCACCACAGAGCGAGCCACGCACCAGTCCGCGCCACTCCTACTTCATCTTGCCAGAAGTCGCCACTCTTGCGAACTCGTCGTGCCTCCTCCACAAGTTGCCCGCATCCAGTAGCGACGAAACCCACCACGCCTCAGTCGATCTCTGTCCCCAATCCGTGCTAACCGTAGTTGCAGCTCGAAGCCACCCAACACTAACCTGCTTCTGCTCTGCCTCGCCTGTGACCCACAACCCGCAGATCTCGCGTCCGCAAGCCTACCTTGCCACATCTCCGAGCAAACCATAGGAGCTCGCACCACAACCCGATTCTCGTGCTCACCAGTCCGCCCGTCGCCCTTGCAGGAGCTCCGAACAACGACCCATCTAGCTGCCGGCTAACCCGAGTTTAGGAAGGCCAAAACCCTAATTAGGTAGATTTCTTATTTTATTTATCTAGTTTTTATTATTCATTTTGTTTCTTTATTTGATGAAAGATTGAAATTCCCGTCATGAAATAGCCTGTGAAATTTGTGATTGACAGTCCAATTTTCGCGCTCGAAGTTCGACTCGCAATTACTTGAAAAATCGCCAATCCAATCTCACACCCACGATTCGATCTGCGATTTATTTAAAATTGGCCAACCCGATCTCATGCTCGAGATAGGGTTCATCAATTTGGATATCAATCTTACTTTGATTCGTTGGTGAGCTGTTTAAGCTAATTTTGTTTTTGTAAAATGAAAAAATCAAAAAATGTAGGTTAGAATTAGGTTTATTTCTTGTTTTAGGGTTTGTATATTTAGAATAGGAATTTTATTTCGAATTTTAAAAAATCAAAAATCAAAAAATCAAATCAATCAATTTAGGTCGCTAGTTTTTTAACTTAGGTTGCATGTTTAATTATTTGTCAATTTTAATTTCGAAATTAATAAAACAAAAAAAAATCATCATGCATATGTCATGTAGTGTTAGGGCATCTTTTGTACGTTATTGCATATTAGGGTAAAATTGCACTTAATTTAATTCTAGGTAATATTAGATAGATTGCATTTTAGGATTACTTAGATTAAGATAATATTCTAGTTTAAATTAGGATTTGGCTTAACCTAATTCCTAATGCAAATTGAGTAGAATCTTAATCTAGTTAGATAAATTTCACATTTTTTTCCTAATTCCGAATTTCATAAAAGATTAAAAAAATGTCTTAGAATAAATTAGTTTCATTCTCTAGGATAGATTGCATTTTTAGGAAAAATAAAAAATGTCATGTAAATGTCATATAGGATTAGATTCATGAAATGCTCGTTATTTAGAGATTGTTATTAGGTCCATTTAATTAGAAATTGCATGTCATTACAATTAGGTCATTTAGTTATATTGCATTGCATATTGCATGATTTTCATTAAATAAGTGAAAAACAAAAATAAAAATTGTGTGTTAATTAGAAATCATATCTAGGGTTGTTGAAGCAAATTCTGATTTAACAACACAGATGCTTTCGTTGCTACGAAGTAAGTCCCTGCATTATTCATTGCTTTCTTAGATCTTAAATTGGTGGTTTGCGCTGCATGATCACCTCACATGTTAAGGAAATAGATTTAAAATCAATTCAAGCTGCTTGCAAAAAAAAATTCAAAATAAAACATTTTTTCAAAAACATTAGAGAAATCTAGTGTAATCAAGACCCCGTACCCATAGTCTTTGGTTCGTAGGAATGAAGTAAATCTCCCGTTACTTTACTTGAGTTTCTAATCGACCCACCCAAAAATAGATTAGTGGCGACTCCTGGATAAAATCTATCCGCATGTTAAGAATCTGAGTATAAGTCGCGAATTGGTATGGGCTTGGGAAAGCCCGAGTTAGGTCTAGGCTTAGCAATCCATTAGCCAAACCCTAGGTGGTTCACACCGAAAATTTGGTCGTGACAATACTCATTTAACAAGGAACATAAATGCATTACTCTTGTGCCCTTGACTGTATCCATGGTACATAAAAATCAACCTAGAGAGGAAAACACAAGTAAGAAAAATCTATTATTAGGTGAAACACTAGTTGAGAAAGCCATTAGCAAAAAAAAAAAGTATTTACTTTTCTAATAGTAAAGAAAAAGACTAAGATAGACGACCAAGTACATCCCAAAATGCATTCTTTATTGAAAGAATCTGCAGATGTGTTTCGGAAGAATTGCTAGCTAGATTACAGCCCATGAGAGATATTGAGCATCACATCAATTTGCCACCTGGCGCTCCTATACAAATTAAAGTTGCTTATTGATGCAATTTGGAAGAGACAAATGAGTTACTAAGACAAATTGATGAACTTATCGATAGAGCGTATGTCCGAGAAAGCATGAGCCCACATGCCATTTCTTTATTGAAAGAATCTGCAGATGGTTCATTTAGAATGTGTCGATAGCCAAAACATCAATGTCGCCATTAAGTATAAGTACCTCATACTTAAACTTGATGGTATGCTTGATGAAATATATGGTTCTACTATGTTCCCGAAAATAGATTTGCGGAGTGGCTATCACCACATCAAAATGCAAGAAGGAGATCAATGGAAGACTGCTTTCAAAACTAAAGAAGACCCTTTGCCCAAAGCTCAGAAAATCAACCCACTTCTTACCCAACTTTTGAAAGTTCAAGAAAAAATATTAAATGATACTCAATGTGACATCAAGATTTTCAACCCTGATTTCAATGAAATGAAATGGGCTTTTTCATCAACATGCCTATGAAATGAAATCTGCTTTTCACTAGTTCAGCAAGTGAAATTGTTAAGGAAACTAATCGTGATAGACTTAAGAATTCGATTAGAAATCGACTGTTTGACCATGCTAATCTACAAGGGTCAATACGGCATCGTCAAAATCAATTAGAGACCAGAGATATGTCGATTCAACATAGGCATGTGATTAAAGTGTGGGTGATTCCACATAATTGTAAAATTCTTGTCAAACGGCGCTAAAACGATTTTTTTTGTCGTTTCTTTACCTTGTGCCCCTATTTAAAACATCGAGATTTTCATGACAACCGAAAGCCATTTATGAGTTGAAATGTATAATGTGGCTCGAAAATAATCGACCACGGGTTAATTGTGTAAAAATTCTTAAAAGCTACTTAGTAGGTTAGGTCACACTAAAATCACATATGGTTAGAATTAACCCCAAATTTGAACCCAATTTCAAAAATTGAAAGTTCTGTCATGTCACGACTCATCCTCTGAAGATTTTTTTCCCAATCGGAATTTTCAGCGAAAAATCAAATTTAGGCGTTTTTGGACAAGGAAAATTAAAAGACCGTTTTTTTTTTTTCCTATTGACACTTAAATTTTGGCGATCTGGTCATTTATTTATTGCATAGAAAATTAGGGATCAATATTCTCCCTGAAAAAAATATTAATTGCATATAGATTTAGGTGCATTTATTTTTAATTTGCATTTTTGCATTTTATTGGACCGGTGGCGGATGAGTTCAAATTAATGGTTTTGGGCTTTAACTTGGCAAGCCGACTAAACCCATGAAACGAGCAAATTGGCCCGAGCCCGTTTTATTTTAATGACAAAACTTACCTAAATAAAGATTTGAAATGATGTTACGGTGGATTTTGGAACTTAAGAATATTGGGTTGCAATCTCATCTTTAGGCGATAAAATCAGTTGAGAATATTCAAGATATGAGGAAATAAAAAGATTTTCGTGATTGGGAGGTTATAGGTAATTTTCGTGAGAAGAAATATCACAAAAGATTACGTTTGTTTTGCCTATAAAAGGAGTGCACGGAGGTGGAAGGAACGGGGGCTTCTTTTGGGGAAAAAGAACACAAAAGTGAAAAGTAAAAGAGAGAGAAGTGAGAGAGAGAGGGAGTTGTTCGTGGACTCAAGAAAAGAAGTGAAACACAAAAGGAGAAGGAAAGGAAAAAGTGAAGAAAAGCAAAAGTAGTAAAGGTGATTGGACATTTACTATTCATCACCTTCTACCCTTCACCGGTTTTGCCTCCGCCCTCCCCCGCTAGCTCCAATTCTACTCCATTCCACTTTGTGATGGCCGGCTCGTTGAAGACCAATGTTTGCATCCATTGGGATTTTGCACCCAACCCAGTGTCGTGAAATCCTCTGGCATTCAACCACTTAGGGCCATCGGGCATCCAGAGCATATCACACCTCCGGGCATCTCGTACCCAACCTGACTCACCATGAAAATGGTTATCCCAGCCCTCCGGATTTATGTACCGACTAGCATACAACTGGGCATCCCGAAGCTCTCGAGGAAAAACCCTTTGGCATTCAGTCACTTAGGGCCACCAAGCATCCACAAGGCATCGACTCATTTGATCCTTTGAGCATCCCGACTCCCAAGGCATCGTTGACTCGAGGGTCCAACAAAAGTAACAATTAACATCTTAATTTCCAAAAATACTTTCAAATGCAGTGATGAGATGTCCCCAGAATGCTTCATCAAATCTCAATATTGCATAATGTGTTGACACCTAAATTTTGATGGCCCGTTTAGTCATCTATTGCATTAAAAATTAGGGTTTAATTTTATCCAAAAAATATATTAATTGCGTAGCATATAGATTTATGTGCATTTTTATTATTTTAATTGCCATTTTATTTATTGGACCGGTGCGGATGGGTTCAAATTAGTTGGACTAAGCCCACGTAGCGAGCAAGTTGGCCCAAGCCCATGTTTTTATTAATTGAAAATTATCTCGTGGAAAAATAGAAATTTTGAAATTTTTCAGGGATATGAATCTTTTGGATAGGTCATATGTGTGAAAAAATATTGCGATTTATCGTTGCAAGATTTGGATTTCGAGAAAATATTTATTGTAATCTTGAATTCTTATCAATATGTGATCAGTTGGTGAAAAAGTATCGCGGATGTAGATTTGAATGGAGAATCGAAAACCTATCTCCTACCCCCTATAAAAGCAACAGTGTACGAGGACCTACGCAGGGGGCTTCTCTTTGTCGAAAAGGAAAACAGAAAAGGTCAAATAAAAATAAAGAGACAAAGGTTTTCTTCCTTGTCCATCTTCAGCAAAAAGAGAGCTTTTTCTCTTTTCTTTTTCCTGACAAACTGCAGGGAAAAGGAAAAGTCATCAGAGAGTGACGTCGAGAGACAGACGAGAGAGAGAGAGAGAGAGAGAGAGAGAGAGAGAGAGAGAGCAAAACAAGAAAAGGGAGCCACTGTTCGTCTTCCCTGCGAAGCCTTCGGCGATCGCCACTACACACGTCGCCTGCACCACAGCAGTCGGCCACTATCCCTCTGCCAAAACACTGCGCTCGAATCAGCCATCAAGCCCCAACACCAGCCCGACGCTCCGCCAGCCACCATCGCACTCACTATGCTCGACTCCAGACACTGCTCTTGCTACAACTCGACGCCGGAGCAGCACCAACTTGCATCTACTCCCCTTCGCCGCAACCCGTGACTCGTAAAGGACCGTGCCACAACTTGATTCCCCTACTTGTCGGACTGCACGCCGATCCGCCTCACTGCGCCCCCATGAGCACCAACAAGCCTACCTTGATTCGCCCCTCGCAGCATCTTCACGAGCCGCCACTACGTGCCCCTAGTGCTCGACACGCAATAGCCACAGGTTTCCCTTATTGTGGTTCCACCCTCCAATCGGTCACACCAGCCTCACCCAAAGCTCGGCGCTACCTCTACTGGCCTTGCCTCCACACAGCTCTTTGCTCCGCACCCTTGCTCGAGCTCGAACCGGTCACTGATTTTTCTTTCCCGTAGCTCCAAATAGCCGGACCTTGTCGAGCTCCGTACCTCCGCAACCTCCGATCGACGATGACGCCACCACTACGGCCGCCACCCCCCTCACCGGAGCTGGTGACCAACCGCACGAACACAAGCCATGCTTGGGAAAAAAAAAGAAAAGAAAATGAAATTAGGTAGTTTTATTTTCTTTTTCTATTAACTTTATTTTATTTATTTCTTTTAAGTTTAGTTGTTTTTGTGTAAATTTGAAGTGATCTTCATTTCATGAATTTTGTAGGCATTATCCCAGTGGTCTTCCCCATAATTATTGTAATTACTAATTTGATCCGTAAGACGTCATATCATTTTTTAATTATATTAATTTCTGGGGTTTGTCGATAGTATTTTGAGCGTTGAATCAATATAATTATTAATTTGATCCATAAGAATTCGGATTAGATTTTTAGTTATTTTGAACTCTTTGTCGTGATAATTAGGGTTAGGATAATCGTTAATTTGACCTATGAGACAACAAGTTATTTTTTTGATTATTTTGATCCTTTATTTGATTGAATGTCTTGATTAGTTTAAATACAATGTTTATTTGATAATTGCTTGTTTTGGATAACCACGTAAAAAAAAATCCAAAAAATATTTGAATTAGGATTCAATTTGTTTTGGAATATTTCTTATTATCTTGCATATCTAGAATAGGGATTTTAGTTCGAATTTAGAAAAATATAAAAACAAAAAGTGCATTCATTTAGGTTGTTATTTTTTTAATTTAAATTGAACATTTAATTATCTGGGAATTGTGAATTTCGAATTTTATGAAAATAAAAACACAAAAGAATCATCATGCATATATCATGTAGAATTAGGGCATTCTCTGTACATCATGACATCTTAGGATAAAATTGCAAGTTTCATTTTAAATTCACTTCATTATTTAGAATAGATTGCATTTTTAGGATAAAAAATCATATGCACCTCATATAGAATTAAGTTCATGAAATGCACGCCATTTAGTGATTGTTGTTAAGTTCATTATATTAGGAATTGATCATCATTAGACTAGGTCATTTAATAAATGTCGTATGACATATAGCTTGCATATTAAATTGCATGTTACATGTCATTTTAGTTGAAATAATTTTGTATGTCATTGCATTGCATTGTATGTCATTAGAATTAGGTCATTTAGATTGCATTTAATTATTGCATTTCTTTATGTCATATAGTTTAGGTCATGTAGTTAAAATGCATGTTTTTATAAAAAAATTCTAATTTCAAGAAAACGCAAAAAATTGTTTGCTTTGTGTGATGCAATTTATTTATTGAATGGTTGAGTATCCGTGTGGTCACTTTTTGCATAATAGTAATTTAGGTTAAAATAAATCAGCTGCCCGCAAAAAAAACATTTTTGAAAATAAAAAGAATGGTACTGAAAGGATATTAGAGAAATCTAATGTAACCAAGTCCCCGTACCCTTAGTGTCTGGTTCGTAGGAGTAAAGTAATTCTCCAATTATTTTAATTAGGTGTCTAGTCGACCTACCATAAATAGATTAATAGCGATTCCTAAATAAAATCCATTTGCATGTTAAGAAATTTGAACCTAAGTCATGAATTGTTATGGGCTTGGGAGAGCATGAGTTAAGTCTAGGCTTAACAATCCATTAGCCAAACAGGTGGTTCACACCCGAAATTTAGGTCGTGACAGCTTGGCGACTCCGCTGGGAACTTGTGTTAAAACACTTAGTGGACTTAAGCCAATTTTTCTTTTTCTTTTAAAAATGTTTTTGTTTGGTAGCGAAGATCTTAGGTATGTCCCTAACATTCCTAAGGTGTTAAATGTTCTTCTAGATGGGAAGTATAAGGGAGTAGTCTTTGCTAACCCCTGTCTTATAGGTTTGAGTTGGGGTTGAATGTTTGAATTAAAACTATAGAAGTTTTATTGTTTTTAGCACTACACTATTGTACACACAACCTGCGGTCAAACCCGGGCTGCGATAGGATTTCTAGGATGGTGTTGAGAAGGATACTTCCTCTAAAGTGAGACTGCTATGTTGAGGTTGACCTTCTCTACCCCGAAATTTCTTTCATGGTGTCGAATGTGTTTGTCCATATTCACGAGATTGCGTGATTATTGGGCATTCCATTCGACTGAGCCGGAGTTAGGGGGACCTGACACATTAATGTGAGACTACAACGGTCAGATCATCCTCTTAGCTCCACTTTGTTAAGCCGTCTAAACAGAAATTGAGCCTCACTTTTCATGCATGTGTCTATGTGATTGTCATCCTTTTCAAGTGAAAGTAAGTTGCTTAAATTCTTCGCAATTTATTTACTTTATTGTAATTTTGTCGGTCCATGACAATTAGGTTTTGTCGTTGGTCTTGTTTTATATGCGATGGGGAAAACCGACGTACAATTCATTTCCACTCCAAAGAAAGAGCTCAAGAGGTGGTTGGATCAGGTTGGATTAAGGTGGCCAGAGATATGTGAAAGCCAGGATCGCTCGACTTCTCCCATTGTTAGAGATCAACGTCCACTCTGGTGTGATTCAGGCACTCCCTCACTTCTGGTGTCCACAAACTTCCACCTTCATATTTGGTGAGTTTAAATTGACTCCAACACTTGAAGAATATAGTGTCACCATTGGAATGCCCCTAGAAAAGGAACTTGTTAGACCGCCTATTGGTATAGATTCTATTTCTGAATTATCACAGTTTTTAGAAATCGAAGCCGAAAGAGAGAGGAAGGTTGTTAAAGCCAATTGCTATGCATGCCCATTTTCATTTTTGGAAGGCTGTTTTCAAACCAACCAATGATTTCAAAAGCTAGAATTTTCATGTTAGCATTTTTTGGACTAATCATTTTTCCTTATCGAAAAAATGCCATTAATCCTTCAATTTCATGGGTGGTTAACCGTGTTTGCGACGGGTTAAATTATGTCAATATGGTTTTAGCCGAAACATTTTTGTCATTAACTCATTTCAAACAAAACGAGGAAAAGACCATGCGTGCCCTCCCGAACTTTTGCAAATATGGTTTTTCTCCCACATAAGAGGGTTTGGGCACCTTATGAAACAATTTAAGATTGATGATTTTAGGCACCCCATACAAAAGTTTGCGGTCTTAGAACGTTTTTTCCGAAATAAACAGTATGCCCGTTGGATTAATTTTTGAAAAATCCTGATCCAAAGGCATTCCTTTGGCATACTAAATGGTTCCGAGTTGAGGGGGCTCATTTCTCACACAAGCATGATGAGCCAATTCCGTTGTTGGGCCTTTCTGGTGCAACTTCTTACTACCCGTATAGGGTGGCCTGTTAGTACAAAGCTCTTCAAGAAATTCCTCCGCCACTCAAGACAGAGTTGTTCCAAGTTCGTTTTATTCAAGCAAACTATGATTACTTCAAGGAGATCCAGATGATCATTTTTGCATGGAATGAATGCTACCCATAGAAGATTTTTGTGCCCAAGAGGCGAAGGGCGAGGAGGAGGTTCACCATGCGTTGACATTCTACATCCCAACACCGGATTCCTACAGCCCTGCGTCCAGTAGTCCCTGATGTGATTGAGAAGCTAACCCAACAAGCACAAATTGAGCATCTTAAGCGAAAAGTGGAAATGATTGACGCGGAAAATAAGAAGCTTCGCAAGGCGTTGGAATCCCGAAAGCATATAAAATGAGACGTCTTGAATTTTGATTCTTAGTTCAATATTTAGGGACTTTGATTTCTAGCTCAATGTTTCAATTTTTAGATTCAATGTTTAGGGACTTTGGATTTCAATTCTTAGTTCATCATTAGGGAACTTGGTTCAAATTTGAAATAAAATCAGGCGATTAAACCATTGTCATGGGCCATTTTTCCTATCTTGTCATTGGTTCTTACATTACTTTTATTCCAATTAGGTGATAACAGATCCTTCATGTTTGCCCATCATTACACGATCAAGAGCAAAAATGGCCGACCAAGCTGAAATGCTAGATTGTATGTCGCGTGGAAGACCAACTCAAACAGTTGCTCACCTCTATGCAACTTGTGACAACTCAAATGTAATCTCTCCAAGTGAATCAGACCCTTGCACCCACTCTCCCCGAGATTGTAGTCCCAAAGTAGACGAACAAGACTCAAATTGATGATGACAACATACCTGAACTAGAGGATGACCCACCGTTTGTCACTATCGAAAAGGGTTAAGCTCGATAATGTCCTTAAGGCGGAGCAAGATGAACGCTTCACCAAACTTGAAGAGAAATTGAAAGAATTGCAAGAGTCACGGAGTTCACTTCCATTTGACTTGTTAGTTTATGAGAAAGTCAATATGCCGAAAAAAGTTTAAGATGCCGAAGTTCAAGAAATAGGACGGTACTTCCTACCCGAAGGTTCATTTGTAGATGTACCATGTACGTATGGCTCAAGTATGTCAAGAATGAGCCTCTCATGATCCAATCATTTCATGCAGGTTTGACTGGGCCCGCTCGAATTGTTATGTGATAAAGAATGTGAACCTCCTTGACACCTGGAACGAAGTGGCTGATGCGTTCCTAAAACAGTACAAGTTCAACATGGACATCGCACCTTCTCGAGAAGACCTGGAGCAGATGGAAAAGAAAAGGAGTGAGTCATTTAAAGAATATGCCGTGAGAAGGAGAAACTTGGTGGCTCAAATTACTCCTAAACCTACCAACAAGGAGCTGATGAAGTTGTTCGTGAAAACCCTCCCATCCGAGTTTCGTAACGGAATGGCCAGTACATACGTCGAAAGCTTCAATCAGCCTATTCCCATAGGAGAACAAATCGAGATGGGGATAAGGGAAGGATGGTTCACTGAGCCATCTAGTAAAAGATTCACTGCCAAGAAGGAGAAGGAAACGGCTGTGGATGTGAATGTGGCTTATAGCCAATAAAATGTCAAACGTGCCCCGGCCATCCAAATGAATCCAAGACAACCACAAACTGCTGGTCGTCAATCATTTTCCCAAGCAAATAATAGAAGGCAATTCACTCCTCTCCCTGGGTCTCCATCGCAAGTGCTAACAATCCTCCTAAAGAAAGGTTTGCTTACTAGTGAACCAAAGCGTCCCAACCACGAAAACCTTGCGTTTACAACCCAACAAAGAAGTGTGACTATCATAACGGTGAACTGGGACATTCAACTGATGAATGTTTCACCCTCAAGCACCAGCTCCAAAGCACTCAACATATCTATCAAGCACAAGGTTTCTCATGTGTCCCGAGTGCTCATTGATAATGGGTCCACCCTAAACATATGTCCGTTGGCCACTCTTCACCACCTCAAGGTAGACCTGTCCAAGATACATGTTGCGAAGACTTCTGTGAGAGCTTTTGATGGAACGAAAAGGAGGTGATCGGGAAATTCATCTTGACGTGCAAATAGGGCCGGTTGTCTTCAATATTCTTTTCCAAGTGCTGGATATCCCTAACGCGTTCAATTTTTTGCTAGGTAGTCCCTAGATACACACTCGCTAGAGCAGTCCCTTCAAGTCTTCATCAAGCTGTGAAATTTGTGATCGAAAGGAAGCTGGTCACTGTGTATGGTGAAGAAGACTACCGGATTTATCATGAGACAACTATCCCCTATGTAGAGCCGAATTCTGAGTACGAATCAAGTTACCACTCATTTGAGTTAGGGTTTACCATACATGCTTCTCGAGGTTCATCGCTGCCCACTCCTGAGGTTTCAGATGCTGCCCTCATGGTAGGAAGAGTAATGGTTATGAATGGTTTTGTCCCCGGCAATTGTCTTGGAAGAAATGGTCAGGGCATTCGAAACCCCATTGAAGCCCCTCGAGATCCCGATCTGCTAGGCTAGGGTACCATGGAAGAGGTGGAGGAAGTTCGGAAGGCAAAGACGGGGAAGGCATAACTCGCCACCCGAGCAAGGGCGAGGGAGGCAAAATTTACCACCTCCAAATATTCATGAGACATTCCCTTATCCTCCAATTATGATGCAAGATGAAGCTAAAGTGATGGATACTCTCGGACAGCCAAGTGGGAAGTTTGACTATATGGTGAAGTATTCGGCTCCTCCCAGCTTTTACTTTGATACCGGCAATATAGTTCCAAGTGGATGGGATGGCATGGATGATCCGACGCCTTCAAAGATGGAAAACTCTGAGGACACCTTGGAAGGAATTTCAAGTTTGCTTGATGACCTCTTCATTGGAGCCATTGATGGAGAACCTCTGGAAGAAACGGGCCCGCGCCCACAAGAGTAACCCATTTATCACTTATGCACATTCCCCTGCGTAGGAATTTTTATTACTTTCTAGGAATTTTTTTCAATTTCTTCTTTTTCACTTTCTTCTTAGGACTTGAATTGCATTTTCCATTCAATAAATTGTAATTGATTGATGAATTTCAATGAAATTACAAGTTTTATTTTGAGGGTATGATGAGGTACACCAAACTAGCCCGGTGATGATATCCAGCCATAAAACAAAAGAAAAATCCAAGGAGAACTCGAGGCTTGGGCTTCATCATGCTTTTTCGTGTCAAAATGTTTGAAAAAATGCTTTTGCAAAAGAATTTCAAAAAAATTCAAAAAAAAAATATATATATGATTTACCCGCTTGTCTTTTTATCTTTCTATTTACTGTTTCGGGAACAATCATATAGCATGCAAAGGTCTGGAAATGGTCCAATCCAATGCAACAAGTGATGATAATGATGATCCTGAAGATTCGATCAAAGATTTCATTGAGGTGCAATGAAGCTGGGAACAACATGAAAAAGCCAAGGCTCTCGGATCGAAGCAGACTCTTACTATTAATTTAAGTGACACCGAAGAAGCCAAGGAGGTGAAAATGGGGGTGAATCTCCCTAAAGACGAGGCTGAGCACGTAATTTAGTTACTGTAGGAATATCAGGACATCTTCGCATGGACCTACACCGACATGCCTGGTTTTAACTCCGGTAATCGTGGAGCATTGTTTGCCTACTAACTGGACATGCCTCCTAAGAAGCAAAGGATGCGGAGAACTAAGCTTGAGCTCTCGAAGAAGATAGAGGAAGAGGTGATGAAGCTTCTAAAAGTCCGATTCATTGAAGTCTCGCAATACCCTGAATGGGTAGCAAACATCGTGCCGGTGATGAAGAAGGATGGTCGGGTTCGAGTTTGTGTCGATTATCGGGATTTGAACAAAGCTAGCCCAAAAGATGACTTCCCGCTACCTCACATAGATGTCTTTGTTGATAGTATCATCGGATTTGAACTATTCTCATTTATAGATGGTTTTTCCGGGTACAATAAGATAAGGATGAAGGAGGAAGACAGGGAGAAAATTGCATTTATCACTCCATGGGGAACCTTTCATTATAAGGTCATGCCCTTCGAGACTCAAGAATGTAGGGGCGACCTACCAGTGAGCCATGGTCGCATTATTTCATGACATGATGCACCAAAAGATTGAAGTCTATGTTGACAATATGATTGCAAAGACCCGACTAGGAAAGAGCCACATCGAAACCTTGAAGAAGTTGTTCAATTGACTCTGTAAGTTCAAGCTTCGTTTAAATCCCGCTAAATGCGTATTCGGAGCAACTTCCGGTAAACTACTCGGATTTATTGTGAGCAGTAAAGGAATTGAGATCGATCCATCCAAGGCTAAAGCCATATGTGAGTTGCAACCTCCATCAACGGTCAAAGAAGTCCGAGCCTCTTGGGGAGGCTGAATTACATAGCCCGATTCATTTCCCAACTCTTTGAAAATGCCAAACCATTCTTCAAGCTCCTAAAAAAGAATGCACGAGTCAACTGGGATGATGAGTGTCGAGAAGCATTCGACAAGTTGAAGCAATACTTAATGAATCCACCGGTTCTTGTCCCACCCTTGCTGGGGCATCCTTTGATTCTCTACCTCACTATTTATAGTGAGTCATTGGGTGCAATGTTAGCTTAAGAAAGTCCTGTTGACAGAAGAGAACGAGCCATTTATTACCTGAGCAAAAAGTTTACTGTATCAGAGTTGAAATATTCTAATACTGAAAAGACCTGTGCTGCACTAGTGTGGGTATTACATAGATTGCAACAGTACACGCTGCATTACCAGACATTCCTCGTGACTAAGAATGATCATATCAAGTATTTACTTGATCAGCCAGCTTTGGTGGGTAATTTGGTTAAGTGGCAAATTTTGATCTCAGAATTTGATGTGCAATATATGCCACAAAAGTCGATTAAGGGTCGAGTGATCGCTGATTTATTGGCTGAGAATCCAGAAGCCTCAAATAATGATGATCGCTCCCTAGATAATCGTATCTTGAGTGTAAATGAAGATTCATGGACAATGTTCTTTGATGGAGCTGTGAACTTGTGCAGTTGCAGTGCATGGGGGCGGTTCGATATCCCCAGATGGACAACATCACCCAGTAGCTACGAAACTGATATTCCCATGCACTAACAATATAGCTGAGTACGAAGCTTGCATCCTCTGGCTTCAAGCTAGGATCGAGATGGGTGTAGCCAAATTGAAAGTGTTCGGGGATTCCGCGCTGATCATACTACAGACCATAGGTGAATGGAAGACTAAGGATGCTAAATTGCTCCCGTATCATGAGTACTTAGAAGATTTGGTCAAGGAGTTCGATGAAGTTTCATTCGAATACTTATCAAGGTCTCACAATCAATTTGCAGATGCACTTACAACTTTATCATCTATGTTGCAAGTCACTGACGGATTAAAAGTTGAGCCATTGAAGACGGAGGTTCTGCTAAGGCCGACTTATTATATGGTAGTGACTAAAGAGTCTGACAGAAAACCATGGTATTACGATATCATGAACTATATCCAAAAACAAGGATTCCCCAAGGAAAGTACTCCAGCTGATAGGAAGTACATCATGAAGATGGCCTCAAAGTTCTTCGTCAGTGGTGAGAATTTGTACAAGAGATCTTATGATTCAGCCTTGTTGCGGTGTGTGGCCCCCATATGAATGGGCACATGTTGGCTAAGAAGATCATGAGATTAGGCTATTATTGGCTCACGCTAGAAGGTGACTGTATTCAGCATGTTCAAAGTTGTCATTGTTGCTAGGTCCATGGTGATAAGATAAATGTTCCTCCAACTAAGTTGCACCAGTTTTCGAGCCATGGCCCTTCTCAATGTAGGGCATTGATGTGATTGGCCCAATAAACCTAAAGGCTTCCAATGGGCATAGATTCATATTAATCGCCATAGAAGTTTTTTCAAAATGGATTGAAGCTATGTCATTTGCAAATTTCACTGCTCGCAATGTTGCGAAGTTCATCAAATGTGACATAATTGCTCGCTATGGTGTCCCTAAAGCAATTATCACTAACAACGGGACAAATTTGAACAACAAGCTTGTTGATGAGTTGTTCAGCGAGTTCAAGATCAAGCATCTGAATTAATCCCCTTATCGCCCTCAAATGAATGGGGCTGTTGAAGCGGCCAATAAGAATATTAAGAAGATCTTGGCTAAGATAGCCAAGAATTATCGGCATGACAGATTACCCTTCGCACTGATGGCGTATTGGACATCGATTCGTACTTCTACCAAGGCAACTCCTTTCGCTTTGGTATACAGCATGGAGGTAGTTTTTCCTATAGAAGTGGAGATTCCTTCCCTGAGAGTATTATCCCAAGTTGAATTATCGAGGTAGAATGGTTGCAACAAAGACTTGAACTGTTGAACTTGATCGATGAGAAAAGATTGAAGGCTCTTTGTCATGGCCAAACTTATCAACAGAGAGTGGCAAGATCCTTCAATCGGAAGGTACAACCAAGACATTTCAAGGCAAATGATCTTGTTCTAAGAAAGCTGTTACCAATTTTTCCAGATCCTAAGGGAAGTTTGCTCCAAACTACAGTGGCCCATATGTGGTAAAGAAGGTACTTCATGGCGGTGCTTTGATCTTGCGAAATGGACAATCGTGAGTTTTCCACTCCAGTTAATTCAGATGCTGTCAAAAAGTATTACCCATGATAGAATTTGCCATGTCGTTTTTGATTTGCAAACATTTTATGATGAATAAATTGCCTCATTGAGTTGGAAATTCAATTGTCTAAACTTGTTGCAAATATTGCATGTTTTTCTTGATGAATTATGTGAGATAAATTGAATGTGTCAAATGGGATACTTTGGAATGACGAAAGTTAAGCCTTATTCCATACATTGTTTCATACACTAATTCCTGGTGAGTTGTGTGGAAAAATTCCATGCCTACAAGGAAAAGGGTGATCTCACAAAGGGTACGTCAATCGAGGTGATGAGAGGCAGTTTCTTCTGCTACTCGAAACACTATAGGTATATCCATTGTTAAGCCCTTTGAGCCCACACGCATGAAGAGCTTTTTAAATTATCCCTATCAAGGATCATCCCATACTAAGATAAGATTTAAAATGAATGATAGGAATTTTCTTACTTACACTTGCATCAATTTTCGAGTATTGCTTTCGTAATGTAGCTTGTACGATAATTTAAAGTGCCTTAGGATGACAAAGAGCAGTTCATTCTCTATCATATACACTTTATCTATTGCATAGCCCTCTTGAGCCTATGAATTCGTTTCACATTAAACCCAATTGGTGATCATTCCCCACACTAGGGCAAGGCAAAAGATAGATGAAGACCCTTGAAAGTTCGAGTGTCATCCAAAGTGTAATTCCTTGATGCATGTATAGTGCGCAAAAATTGAAATCAAGATAGAACTAAGGGGCATGAAAAAGCAAGTGTACCTGGTAAAAGCAAGGCCAATGCCCATGAAAAAGAAGCGAAGAAAGATGAATGAGAACGGGGGGTATGAAAAAGCAATGTGCCTGGTAAAAGCAAGACCAATGCCCAAGAAGAAAAAAAAATCAAACACTTGAGTCGTATCCCTAACAAGGTGATACCAAAAAACTCAAATTCCGTTGCAATCAATGAAGTTTAGATGGGAAGAAAATCTTCAACATTGGAGAAAATTGGTGGAAATGTCAAGATGATCACCAGCTCGACCCCTTAAACATTTTTTTTGGCCTAATCATCCTTTCTTTTCTCAACTTAGCCTACGTTATGTCCCTTGTAAAGTCTCTTCAGATTAGGACACTTGAATTAACATGAAAGTTCATATGTTTGAAAGCATCGGTTGAAGAAGTACGAGTAAAGACAATTTCTGCTTCATTTCTCATGTTTCTTGACTTGTAAACCCCAAGATGATTGTGAAATATCATTCATTTTTTTAATAGCCTCGACTCAAAGAGTCTCCTTTGCTAAGCCATTGACCAAGCCAGCGTTATGGTTCTTGTTAAAGACCTCTCAGATTGGTAAGTTCGTACCACTTGCAAGATTGCCTGGACCCTTGTTTGGTATGACAATGGTGAGATAGAGTGATTGTCAAATCCTACATCAAAGGTCAGGATAAAATGACCCTTTTAATGAGGAGAAGTGAAAAGTCCTTTCAATCTAAGAGGTCCCCCATTTGGCACATCCACGACACTCATGTGTTCAGATTGGAACATTCTTTGTGAAATCCTTCCCAATGGAAATTAGGTGATGCAGGCATGATATAAATCGTAGCGCATGAAGCTCCCTTAAATTAATGCATGTTTGTGATCACAAATGCATATTGCTTCTCCTATGACCATGTTTTGTAGAAGACATTTCCCCTAGGAACAGAGATGATACTAGGTAAGTATATCTCTATCCATACCTTAAATACTTGTCATTGTGCAGGTATTCCCTTTTGAAAACACCGACACTCGATCGAGCTGTCCTCCAAAGATTTTTCTCCAAATTCAGTCTGATTAAGGCGACCGAAGAAAGGTTTGGGTCTTGGTCATATAATCTATGCTGCAACGTTAGGCGATTGAGGAAAGGTTCAAGTCCTAGCCAAGCAAAATCTCAGTTTAGGCAACCGTAGAAAGTTATGGGTCCTGGAAAGCAAATCCCCGTTTAAGCGACTATAGAAAGGTACGGGTCCTAGACAACATTTATTACTCTAACAGGCGACTATAGAAAGGTACGGGTCTTGGAAAAGCAATTTTCTCATTCAAGCGACCATAGAAAGGTATAGGTCCTACAAAATCAATTTTTTTTCGTCAAGGCGATCGTAGAAAGGTACGGGTCCTAGACACAACCAAACACTGCCATACTAGATGACCGTAGAAAGGTACGGGTCCTAGGAAAGCAGTTTCCTTACAAAACCTTGCTACTCTACTAAGCGGCCATAGAAAGGTATTGGTCCTAGGAAAGTAGTCTCTTCATTACTATTTTAGGTGACCCTAGAAAGATACGGGTCCTAAACATATAACACCAACTATCTTGAGTCACTCTACCATCCTTGAAGGTAAGTCATTCCGTGTAAGTTCCTTTACAATTTGCATTAGCTATTCCATGCGTCATATAAATTGCATTTTGAAATGGGATTCATTTTTAAAAAAATCATTCAGTGCATATGCATAGTCAAAATTTAGGTTTCAATTTGTCTTTGAAAGCAACCTCTTTGAGCTCATCTTCAAAGAGGGGCGGTTGTTGACACCTAAATTTTGATGGCCCGTTTAGTCATTTATCGCATTAAAAATTAGGGTTTAATTTTATCCAAAAAAATATATTAATTGCGTAGCATATAAATTTAGGTGCATTTTATTTTAATTAGCATTTTATTTATTGGACCGGTGCGGATGGGTTCAAATTAGTTGGACTAAGCCCACGAAGCGAGCAAGTTGGCCCAAGTCCATGTTTTTTATTAATTGAAAATTATCTTGTGAAAAATAGAAATTTTGAAATTTTTCCAGGATATGAATCTTTTGGATAGGGCATATGTGTGAAAAATATCGCGATTTATCTTTGCAAGATTTGGATTTCGAGAAAATATTTATTGTAATCTCGAATTCTTATCAATATGTGATCAGTTGGTGAAAAGTATTGCGGATGTAGATTTGAAGGGAGAATCGAAAACCTATCTCCTACCCCCTATAAAAGCAACAGTGCACGAGGACCTACGGGGCGCTTCTCTTCATCGAGAAAGAAAACAGAAAAAGTCAAGTAAAAAGAAAGAGACAAAGGTTTTCTTCCTTGTCCATCTTCCGCAAAAAGAGAGCTTTTTCTCTTTTCTTTTTCCCGACAAACTGCAGGGAAAAGGAAAAGTCGGTAGGAGAGTGACGTGAGAGAAACAGTGAGAGAGAGAGAGAGAGAGAGAGAGAGAGAGAGAGAGAGAGAGAGAGAGAAGAGTGACGTGAGAGAGAGAGAGAGAGAGAGAGAGAGAGAGAGAGAGAGAGAGAGAGAGAGAGAGAAGAAAAGCGAGCCTTTGTTTGTCTTCCTTGCGAAGCCTTTGGCGATTGCCATTGCCCACAATGCTTGCACCACAGCCAGTCGGCCACTTGTCCCTCGCCAAAACACCATGCTCGAATCAGCCACCAAGCCCCAACACCAGCCCGAAGCTCCGCCAGCCACCGTCGCGCTCACCGTGCTCAGCTCCAAACGTTGCTCTTGCTACGACCCGACGTCGAAGTCCTGCATCTGCTCCCCTTCACTTGCGACCCGTGCTGCGACTTGATTCCCCTGCTTGCCGAACTGCATTGCCAATCCGCCTCTACCGCGCCTCCACAAGCACTCCGCACGCCTGTCGATCCACCTTTGCAACATCTCCACAAGCCACCACCGTGCGCCTCTAGCCCTCTGACGTTGCAACAGCTGCGGGTTTCCCCTATTGCACTTCCACCCTCCGATCGGTCGCACCAACCACACCCGAAGCCTAGCGCCGCCTCTACTGGCCCCACCTTCACACAGCCCTCTGCTCTGCACCTTTGCTCGAGCTTGAACCAGTCACTGATTTTTCTTTCCTACAGCTCCGAATTGCCGGACCTTGCCGGAGCTCGCACCTCCGCAACCTCTGATCGACGGTGACGCCACTTTGCTATAGCAGCCGCCCCTCATTGAGCTGGTGACCAGCCGCGCGAACACAAGCCGTGCTTGGGAAGAAAAAGAAAAAAAAAAAGAAAAGGAAATTAGGTAAATTTATTTTCTTTTTCTATTAACTTTATTTCATTTATTTCTTTTAAGTTTAGTTGTTATTGTGTAAATTTGAAGTGATCTTCATTTCATGAATTTTGTAGGCATTATCCGCAAGGTCTTCCCCATAATTATTGTAATTACTAATTTGATCTGTAAGATGTCGGATCATTTTTTTAATTATATTAATTTTTGGGGTTTGTCGAGAGTAATTTACGTGTTGAATCAATATAATCATTAATTTGATCCCTAAGAATTCGGATCGAGTTTTAGTTATTTTGAACTCTTTGTCGTGATAATTAGTGTTAGGATAATCGTTAATTTGACCTATGAGACAACAGATTTTTTTTTTATTATTTTGATCCTTTATTTGATTGAATGTCTTGATTAGTTTAAATACAATGTTTATTTGATAATTGCTCGTTTTGGAAAACCGCTTAAAAAAATCCAAAAATATTTGAATTAGGATTTAGTTTGTTTTGGAATATTTCTTGTTATCTTGCATATCTAGAATAGGGATTTTAGTTCGAATTTAGAAAAATATAAGAACAAAAAAAATGCATTCATTTAGTTTGTTAGTTTTTTTTAATTTAAATTGCACGTTTAATTATTTGGCAATTGTGAATTTCGAATTGTATAAAAATAAAAACACAAAAGAATCATCATGCATATATCATGTAGAATAAGGGCATTCTTTGTACGTCATGACATCTTAGGATAAAATTGCAAGTTTCATTTTAAATTCACTTCATTATTTAGAATAGATTGCATTTTTAGGATAAAAAACCATATGCACGTCATATAGAATTAAGTTCATGAAATGCACGTCATTTAGTGATTGTTATTAAGTTCATTATATTAGGAATTGCTCATCATTAGGCTAGGCCATTTAATAAATGTCGTGTGACATATAGCTCGCATATTAAATTGCATGTTACATGTCATTTTAGTTGAAATAATGTTGTATGTCATTGCATTGCATTGTATGTCATTAGAATTAGGTTATTTAGATTGCATTTAATTATTGCATTTCTTTATGTCATATCGTTTAGGTCATGTAGTTAAAATGCATGTTTTTATAAAAAAAAATTCTAATTTCAAGAAAACCCAAAAAGTTGTTTGCTTTGTGTGATGCAATTTATTTATTGAATGTTTGAGCATCCGTGTAGTCACTTTTTGCGTAATGGTAATTTAGGTTAAAATAAATCAGCCGCCTGCAAAAAACATTTTTGAAAATAAAAAGAATGGTACCGAAAGGACATTAGAGAAATCTAATATAACCAAGTCTCCGTACCCTTAGTCTCTGGTTCGTAGGAGTAAAGTAATTCTTCCATTATTTTACTTAGGTTTCTAGTCGACCTACCATAAATAGATTAGTGGTGATTCTAAATAAAATCCATTTGCATGTTAAGAAATTTAAACGTAAGTCGTGAATTGGTATGGGCTTGGGAGAGCCCGAGTTAAGTTTAGGCTTAACAATCCATTAGCCAAACCTTAGGTGGTTCACACCCGAAATTTAGGTCGAGACAATATGCCAATGCTAGTATCATGATGTCACATAACAATTTAAGATATATTCACCTTTGGGACAATTTGTGCAGTTTCAAAACAAAACAGATTGATTATTACTATGCACAGTTTTGGTAAAAATTTCGGAATAACCCCTAAATTAACTCAGAAAATTATGAAATTTTGACATTTTATCAATAAGACCTAAGGAAAAAAGTTTCATGAGGAACACCAAGTCAAATTTCTTATGTATCAAGAGCAGTAATTGCTGTATTCCTTGCTAACATTCTGTAATGACTTCCAGATTTAGCATTTTCATAGAAAAATCGTTTCATCGACCAAAACTTGTTCATTCATTCTAATTTTTTGATATGTTATTCCTAAAGATATTCCCTACTATTTTCATTCAGGGTCCGAAGTCTAATTCTGACTAGATAGTTACAGAAAATTCATGGAATCACTGAAGGTCATGCTGTTTTTCTGCGAAAACAGTTTACTAACCTAAAGAGAACTACTTCTACTGATTGAATCACAGCATCCAACGTCCACAGCCAAGTGTTTACAAGTCCATTGCACTACATTACAGCTACTTCACTTCAAAAATCCACTATAGTTAGACCCTTAAGTTCTTATTTCAACCCAAAAACCGAAATCCATTGAACATACTCTGTTTTTGATCAGTTTCTTAGTCCAGCTTCATCTCATTCATCTAAAATCAACATCCAGCTCCAAATTCTACATTTTCTCACATCTACCAGCACTTCACTAAATAATTATAGCATGCAAAACATAGATCAATGAACTTTCACTTGCCTCAAGCTCTTCTACTCGGTTATATGCAAAAACAGGGGCTCGGGGGTCTCAGCTTTGCTCAATGGCGATGGAGACCGGTGGTGTCGACGGCGACAGCTCGGACATGACACACGCAGAGGGTGGCCTTCCTTTTCTATCCTCACACGCTCGGACCGCTCATTGCACACCCTCTCTCTCGAACTCTCGCTCAAACTCTCTGTCTCCCTCTCTCACTTGCTCGCCCACTCACTCTCTCGGCCTCACTCTCCCTTGCTCCAACCGAAAGCTTTTGCTTTCTTTGTTTAATTATTTGCTAATTTTTGCATGTAGATGACAGATGGCTTCAAGGAAGGGACAAGTGGAAGAAGGTTGAAGCAACCATGGACAATTGGTGAGTGGCATTTTCCCTTGTCCGATTCTCTCCTCCCCCCTTTTCGGTTGATAGCTTTGGAGGCTCCTTGGGCCTGCTTGGGCCTGAAAAATTTGAGGCCAAAAGTCCAAACTCAAAGGCCCATGGTCTTTAAAATATAAGCCCATAATTCTGAAGCACTTTGTTTTCCAAATGAATCAATTTATATTCCCATAATTCAATTGCTTCAAGAACAAATGTATAGCCGAAATTCTTGCGTGTAGTCCAACTCCTCAAAATTTTATTCTTAAATTTCAGCATGCATATTCCTCACGCATGACCAAATTCCATCCCGTCGGATCTAAAATAAAAATATTAGTCGATGAAAGTCCAAAGATTTTCTTTTGTTGCACAGTTGATCAGTCCATTGCTAAACATATCATATCAATCCAACAAATAAACAAATACGGACACCTGTAATTGATACCGATACCATAGTCCGATGATACTTCTATCGATTGGTCATGATCGTCACCTATCCGAGGATTCATTGAAATTCTTGGATGCCACACCGTGTCCCGCCCAATAGGAAATGTGGAATTGAAAAATCAGGGCCAAGTTAGAATGGCCTGTGTCGCTTCTGTGGAAGGCGGCATGATATGGTCCCATGCCCTCGAAGGATGGGTGTTTGTTTTGAATGTGGCCAACAGGGTCACATAACTAGAGATTGTCCTAGACGACCAAGAGGACAACTGCAGTTGCTGCCGCCGCCACCATTGGGACAAATCAAAGGGTGTGCGCCGCAGAACGCACCACAAGGTGGACAAATGAGACCCCCAGTGCAGGGAAGAATGTATGCCACCACCTAAGGTCAGGCCGAGGACAAGCCTAACGTGATTGTAGATACAGTTTTGCAAAATGGCCATGCTACTTATGCTTTATTCGACCCAGGCGCGACTTATTCTTTTATTGCCGAGCTAGGTTGATAAGGTTAAGTCTTGAGTTGCTAGAGTCAGTGGTTAGCATATCTACACCGTTAAAGGAGAAGGTATTGTCTGCATTAGGTTGTTCTAGTTACAAGTTAGCGATTGCTGAGCGAGAGGGGAAAATAGATTTGTTAGTCTTAGCCATGTATGATTTTGATTTGATAATAGGTATGGATTGGCTCACCAAGCAATGCGCTAAGATGGACTACTATCATAAAGCGATTTAGTTTAACTTGTTAGAGGGCGAGAGTTTTGAGTTTGTTGGAAGTCGATGAAGACCCTCGATTACCTTGATCTCGTCACTTGAAGTAACTCGTTTGTTAAATGAGGGTTGTCAAAGTTACCTGGCAAGTACCGTGGACACGACAGTCGATGAGCTAAAAGTCGAAGATATCTCAGTGGTACAAGAATTTCCAAATGTATTCCCGAAGGAATTGCCAGGATTGGCACTGGAAAGAAAGATAGAGTTCATGATTGAGTTAGCACCCAGGACAAAGCCAATCTCTAAGCCTCCTTACCTGATGGCATTATCGAAGTTGAAAGAACTGAAGGTGCAAATGCATGAATTATTAGATAAGAGATTCATACGTCCTAGTGCATCACCTTGGGGAGCACTAGTTCTATTTGTAAAGAAGAAGGATGGTTCGTTGCACTTGTGCATCGACTATCATTAGCTTAATCAGGTGATAATCAAGAATAAGTATCCATTCTCGAGGATCGATGACTTGTTTGATCAATTGCAAGGAGCATCAATATTTTCAAAAATCGACTTGAGGACAGGATATCATTAGTTGAGGATCAGAAAGGAAGACATACCGAAGTCAGCATTTTGTACTTAATATGGTCATTATGAGTTCATTGTGATGCCGTTTAGGTTGACGAATGCTCTAGCTGATTTTATTGATCTGATGAACCGAGTGTTCAAGGAATATCTGGATCAGTTTGTGATCGTGTTCATCGATGATATTCTAGTGTATTCGAGGAATGAGGAAGAGCATGAGAGTCATCTGAGATTGGTACTGCAAACTCGAGAGTTCATCAAGCGTACGCCAAGTTTAGCAAATGTGAGTTTTGGTTGACTCGTGTTGCTTTCTTAAGTCACGTGATTTCAGGCGAAGGAATCTCCATGGACCCATCTAAGATTGAAGCAGTGATCAACCGACCGAGACCGACTACAATGACAGAGATAAGAAGTTTTTTGGGTTTGGCAGGTTATTACAAACGGTTTATGGAATGGTTTTCAGCTTTAGTGTCTCTGTTGACTAGACTCCTGAAGAAAAAAGAAAAGTTTGTGTGTGACATCCCAAAATTTCACCAACCCTATTAATGTAATCAGATTGTTAAGAGCTCGGATTATTTTTATCAGGCCGAAAGCAAACTCGATGGACCGTGAGGAATGTGTGGGCTTGAGAAGTTGGCGGGCCACACGAATTGGACTTGTTTAGTTGAATGGAAGATTTGGACTTGGACTTGGGTTGGAGTGGGCCAAGAATTAGATTCATTAGAATGGTAAATTAAGTTTAGTGGGCCGTGATTGTCATAGAATAAGCCTATTGGGCCAGAGATGGGTATTTAGGCCCGAGTGTTCTTATTTTCGATTAAGTTTATAGATTATAGTTATGATGATTTGATTAGTGATTGTAATACTAATATTGATTTCTAACTTGAGCTTTTCTTGTGATAAATCTTTCATAGATTAGTGTCGGATTCCTAATATGTTATATGATTTCATGATTTTGCATCATTTCAAGAGAAATGAGATTAAGTGAAAAACATTAGGAACTAATAAACCAACTAACGATGCGGATTAGAGACTAATTGATATCAATCGATAGATGTTGGAAAGAAGTTGTGCATGGAGGCCACGATTCTTCTCTCTTCTCCCTTCTCTCTCTCTTCTCCCACGGTTTTCTCAAAACCAAAATAGCTGAAGGAGAAACATAATCATTAGATTTGCTAATGATTAATGCTACTCTAGGGATTAGCTTATAGCTCTATTTTCCTCTTAACTTGTGCCATTCCCTCTCTCTTCAAAGCCAAGAACCAAAACCTCTTCCTCTTCTCCTCTCTATCTCTCTCGATGAACCAGCAACGAAACCAGCAGCACTCCAGTGATTTTTCTTCTTCTTGCATGAGAATAGGTGCTGACCTTCGAAGCTTTTTGAGTCATCAAGTATCTGAACAAAGGTAAGGAAAGATGAATCTCTAAACTAGAAGTTATCCGCTGATTTTGCCATGGGAAGTTGTGGAACTAGCCGAATGGTGGAGGATTAGGTGTGATGTTGCTGTTTTGTGTCGGATTGAGCTAGATGAACTCTACATTGAAGCTATGAGTCTTTGCATGTTGCATTAGAGCCTTGCATGTTTCTGAACTTGAAAGTGAGTGAGCTGTGATTTTCAAGCAAGGTGTAGTGGTGACTGCCGAGTGAGGAAAAGTGATGCATGTTGTGGTAGATGAGTCGAGGTGTGAGTATTTGTTTTGAACCGGGCTGTGGAAGGTTCTATGTAAGTAAAGATCTACTATGGTTACCCTTAGATGCTGTGGAAGAGTGTCGAAATACTACAAGAGGGATTTGCAGAGAAATTAAACGGTTTAGTTGAGCTGAAAATGAAGAAAACAGTGCAAAGCTTTCTATTCTAGAGAAACAAAAATAGAAAAACCTTTTGTTATGTGTCGCCTTAAATTTTAATGATATAATTAAGGAAAATAAAAAGTTAGTTAAGAGTATGCTAATTAAGTTAGGTTTCTATCTCTAGTTATATTGAGATTCAAGTGAAAATGTATTGGCGAGAGTAATTCTCCTTGAAACAGTAGGCTGTTCTGCTGAAGACAGCAAAACCTTCAATAGTTCTACGAATTTTATGTAATTTTATAGAAAGAATTTGACCTTAAACCCTTCATGAAAGTTGTAGGAAACATCTTTAGGAATAACATATCAATATTTGAGAACAAACGGACAAGATTCAGGTAGTGAAAAGATCTTTCTTTTGTAGGTACTAAATCTGGAAGATGCTGCAGAATTTTAGAAAGAAGATAGCAAATTACTTTTCTTAATACATTGAGATATAGACTTAGGTTTATTCATATAAAATTTTAATCTATATCTTTTCTATAACATACTAAAATTTCATAACATTCTGATCAGAATAGATGTACTTTCTTGTCTATGTTTGAAACTGTCCATAATTGCTCATATACTGCCTTGATCCGAGAATGTGCATTTGTTGTTGTGTCTTTTGTACTTGACTTTCATGACATATATGGAGTCTAATGATCTCATGATAGTGGTTAGTTCAAGCATGAGCTTCCATCATTTGAAGTGAAGTCATTGTATAGTTACCAAGAGTGACATGTGCATGCAATGAATGCGATGCATTGTGCTTGATTATGGGGTAAAAACTGTTAGGCATGGCATGGGACATGCCAAAATGATTTTAATTTATAATTAGGACCTGTGTGATGTTTTGGTGCACGAGAGCTTTGTGTTCTGATCTTGATTATGTTTGAGGAAATTGTGTACTCTTGAGGTCTTGTGCATGCTATGATGGCATTAATCAAAGGCATGATGTGTTAAATGTGCGCATGAATGAGTAAGAGATTTCCATCGGTACTGAAAGTCAATGATGCCTCAGGGAGTGGGATGCCCATGCCGTGTGTTCTTGAATGCCTCGTTCCCGTGTTACTAGGATGCCTCGGAGTGAGATGCCCCATGTTGAGTGATCTTGGGATGCCCTATTTGTGTGATACCAGGATGCCTCGTAATGAGATGCCCATGATAAAAATATTTTGGAAGTCTGGATGTGGGATTCCGGAAGTGACTCGATCGGGCTGGTTTGTGTTCCAGTGGGTAAATTGATCAAGGGTGGACTTGATATTCACACTAAATTATAATTCTACTTGGCGTGTAAGTTGTGCATATTACCGTTGCATTTCATTTAGATATAGATTGAGATTATGATACACACACACACACACACACACACACACACACACACACACACGAGATGCATTTAGTATGTCTGGTATAGAGTGATCATTCATGTGATGCACTAATACTTATTTAGTTATACATGTGACAATCTTGTCTTAATATCTTAAGCTGTTTGGTTGTCTCCTTGTTTTCTTTGATAGCTGTGGATTGTTTAGGTTAGAGTTTTATTTTTTCTTTATTGGGCATTGTTGTTGCTCATTCCTTATATTTTTCAGATTGTTAGTATGGACATGCCGTCGATAGCTCATTATGGTGTGATAGCGAGTATTGAGGCTACCTTTAGTGATGTGTTTGACCTTGATGTGGAGATGACTTTTACGAAATATGAGGCTACACTATGGATGGACGATGGCATATCTGACTTGATCCCGATGAGATTCGTTGTGTGGTTCATAAACCATGAAGGAGAGATATTTGGTCCTCTTCCTTTTGGTGCTAATGGACCTGGAGCTGGGACAGATGGCACCTAGATGCCCGTGATCATGTAGAAGTTGGAGAAATGTCTTTTGTTTTTTTGTTGGACGTGGGCTTGTATGGGATAGTGGAGTTAAAACCCCCTCACCCTCTTTCCTTGGCTATTTACTTGCATCTTCACTTTTGGAACTTGTAAATATAATGTATATATAGGTGCAATACTAGAAGTGATCCAAGTTGATTTTTGTAAGCTCGGACGTTACTAAGGAAATTAATGAAGCTTCTCATGATCCTTATCTATGATCCTGGTTTAATTGTCTATTTGTTAGATGACAGGAATATTACAGGACAACCTTGTATATGAAATTTAGATTTTAAAATATCCATGTTATACATGCTAACCTTTAAAGGTGAACGCTAGTTAAACCTTTGTAATGAATAAGTCCTGTAAAGAAAAGATAATCCATATAATTTCCGCTTGCACTTAGTGACTCTATCGGGACATCACATTGTGTGGATAGACAAGTGCGAGCATAGTTTCCAAGAGCTGAAGCAGATTTTAAAATATCGCACCTGTGTTGACCATCCCACCTGGTCATGAAGGATACGAGATCTACAGTGATGTGTCGTTTAGAGGACTGGGTTGCATGTTGATGCAACATGGTAGGGTTGTTGCATACACCTCTCGTCAGTTAATGCCTCATGGACAAAATTACCCGACGCATGACTTAGAATGTGTGGCAATTATTTTCGCTCTGAAGATTTAGAGACATTATTTGTGTGGAGAAAGATTCCAGATCTTCACTGATCATCAAAGTTTCAAGTACCTATTCTTTTAGAAGGAGTTGAATATGAGATAGCAACGATGGATGGAACTCATGAAAGACTACAACTGTGATATCCTATATCACCTTGGGAAGGCAAATAAGGTCGTTGACGCTTTAAGTCGAAAGTCTTCTGTAGCGTAGATGGTACTTAAAGAGTGGAATTTGATCGGCAAAGCTCAACATTCAGTGTTCAAATTTGAGGTAGGCCACTTTTCGAATCATATGGCCACCCTCGAATTGAGCTGGATGTGCAGATCAGGACCAAATTACTTCAGCTGACAAATCTAGATGTTTAAAAGATTCTACAAGAAGATACTGATCAAAGGAAGGCCGACTTTTAGATTTTCGAGGATGGAACACTAAGGTTTTGAGGGCGATTAGTTGTACCTAATGATGTGGAGCTTAGAGAGAATATTTTATCAAAAGCTCATTGTAGTAGTTACAGCATTTATCTTGGCAGTACCAAGATGTATTAGAATCTGCGTCAACACTATTGGTGGTCCGGTATGAAGGCAGACATCGCCAAGCATCTCGCCAAGTGTCTAACATGTCTACAAGTGAAGGCTCGACATTGTAAGCCGGGAGGACTTTTCCAACCTTTTGAGATTCTAGAGTGGAAGTGGGAGCACATCACGATGGATTTCATGACCAGTTTACAGAGGAATCAAAGAAGAAATGATTCCATTTGGGTAATGGTCGACGATTAACAAAGTCAGTTCACTTCATTGCAGTACAAAATGACCTTAGTTTGAATAGACACATAGAGTTGTACGTGCGTCAAATCGATCATCTATATGGAGTGCCAGTGACGATAACTTCAAACTAAGATGCAAGATTCACAGCTGCTTTTTGGAAAAACTTGTAGAGTGCTTTAGGTACGAAGCTGCAGTATAGTACTGCATATTACCCTCAGACAAATAGCCAATATGAGAGGACGATTTAGACTCTCGAAGACATGCTGTGAGCTTGTGTACTAGACTTCAAGGAAGCTTGGAAAAACAACTTCATCTAGTCAAATTCGCTTACAACAATAGTTATCAGCAGATCATTCAAATGGCTCTTTTTGAAGCATTGTATGATAGATCGTGCAAAACGCCAGCTTGTTGGGATGAAGTTAGGGAAAGAAAGATTACAGGCCCAGAGTTTGTTTAGCAATCGGTGGATGCAATTACAATTATCAGAGGCAAACTAAAGACAGCTCGAGCTAACAAAAGAATTATGCAGATAAGCGCCGAAGATCATTGGAATTCCAAGTCGGTGATCACGTTTTTCTAAAAGTATCACCAATGAGGGGAACTTTGCGCTTTGGCAAGAAAGGAAAACTGAGTTCAAGGTACTTAAGTTCGTTTGAAATTCTTGAGAGAATTGGGACCCTAATGTCTCATCTTGCGTTGCTACCGAGATTGGCGCAATTGCACGACGTCTTTCACGTGTTGATGTTGAGGAAGTATGAGCCTAACCTAACTCACGTGTTTAATTTTGAGGAATTGGACATGGATGATCATGTGTCGTACGTTGAAAGCCAAGTTTAGATCATGGATCAAAAGGAACAAATTCTGCATACAAAGACCATTCCGTTGGTCAAAGTGGTCTGCCAACACCATAGCATTGAAGGAGCAACCTGGGAGAGTGAAGAGTCAATGAGACAATTGTACCCCCACCTTTTTGCTTAGGTCTTGCAATGGTTTAAATTTCAAGGATGAAATTTTTATAAGAGGGGAAGAGTTGTGACATCTAGAATTTTCAATGCTTTTTTCAATTAAATTAAATTGGGCCTTTCATCAACGTGCCTATAGTATTATTCTCAAAGCTGATCACTCTTGAGATAACTAGATTATCTGGAGAAGTCATTAAGGGATTTTGATGCTATGAGACTTGAGATGTGGCATCCGAAAATTTACATGACGACCCCTAGATACACGATGGTCCACGACTAGGTGATGGAAGTACTGTTGGACTATATTATAGTCATTGGATCAATGAGTTACAATTAAGCATTGGTCGAGCATTGAATGGACCATTGTTTTATTGGAAATGTATCATACGCTCATGTGAGACTGAGGTTGTACTAGGAGATGGATTGACAAGAAATTTGCTATACTTGGCTGTGTACCCTACGGATCAAACTACCCTTGATTAATGTTGTAATATTATACGGCCACGCAAGTAATTGTATTTATTTATACATATATGGGGATTAATATATATATATATATATATATATATATTTGGGACAAGTGCGGGCTGGATACTAAGGATGATACTACGCAACTATACCATCAACCATCAAAGTATACATGAATTGAGAGAGGAATTTGGACTTTAATGTGCTCATATTTTAGTGAGCTGAAAGAAGGAAAACTCAGCCATGCTTGGAGATGTTTATGCACGTAAGGAGGGGGTAGAGACCGTCCATGAACAAGCCGCCCCACACTCCTTCCAATTTGCCCGACAATTGGGGTTAACAGCCCTCAAATGTTCCTTTAGCTTTGTTGACCAAGAAGCCTCCATCGTTGGACACGTAGAGGAGGAACCGGACAAGTGGAGGCACGCCCATTGCATGGACATGCAAAGTGTTTTCATCCTTGGGGCCACTTGTCACTTGCATGCAAAATCCAATGATTACTAGTCTATTAAGCAAATAAAAGGGAGAATGAAAGAGAGTGCTCGTGTGAGGGAAAGAGAAGAACCGAACAGAATTTTGAGTGAGTGAGAGGGAGAGTTTGAGCAAGGGAAGCAAGCACGCGCGAGTACAGGCCATGAGGGGGAAGAGGAGGACCTTCTTCGGCCCGTGCTGAGCTGCCGCCATTCCTTCGCCGCTTCGCCCGCCATCTTTGTTGCTGTTTGTGCTTGAGTTTACGGCAAGTAGAGTCCTAAAACCTACCCTTTGCATTGCTATGATGTGTGTGTAGAAGATGGTGAATGTTGGTTGCGGTAGATGTGATGAAAAGTCGAAGTTATGGGGAGAAAATCGTTGGTCTAGCATGCTGTTTCTGGAAAGACCAGTCCGACCATCCATGAGATTGTGTGTTGCATGCGACTTTTTAGTTGGAATTTTTATTTTTCATGAAATTTGTAGAGAACACCTTTAGGAACAACATACTGAAATTTGAGTAAAAAAAAAAAAACAAGTATTGAGTAGTGAAATGATTTTTCTTTTGAGAAATTAAATCTGGAATTCGTTGTGCTGACCTTCAGTGATATTGTGGTCTGTAAAGTAACATTCTTGTGAAAATCTCACTTTGATCTCTTAATGAAAGTAGTAGTGTACTTCTTGAGGTAGAACATATAAAAATTTAGAGGAAACGAACAAAAATAGGTTGGCAAAATCGTTCTTCTTTGAAGAAACTGGATCTGGGGAAAACGCTACCTCGACCTAGTATGATTTCGCGATTTTTATAAAATCATACAGTTAAAATTTGATCGTGTGTCCTTAATAAACGTTATAGGTAATATTCTGAGGAATAACATATTGAAAATTTAGAAGAAACTAACTTATGTAGGTTAGTGACATGAGTTTCCTTTGAACGAAGATAATCTGGAAAAAAAATGATGCCGAGAACAGGGGAATTAAGCGTATATATCTATTAATCTAGAACGATTTAGGTTTTGATTTCTTTATGAGATATTTAACTTTATGAATTTTATATAACATGTCAAAATTTCATAATTTTTAGAGTTCATTTGTGTATTTAATTTAAATTACTTCCGAAACTGTGCTAGCTGAAATATTGAAGTTTTGAAAACTGTGATGCATGGACCGTGCTATTTTGTGTGAGGTTCTTTTGGTATGGAGTTATTCATGAGATATCTACCTTTAGGTTTCATCTATAATGTGTCAAGTTTTCAGAATTTATTAATACCATTTACTAATTTTTCTTGAGTTTAAACTAGAGGAATGCATTCTGATTTATCTGAAAAATTGATGTGTTTTGAAAAATAAATGAATTTATCTATGTGATGTAATACTTTGAGTGGTTGATTTTGCTGCATATGTGATGACATATGGCATGTTATATGGCATGAAAAGTTGGTTGAGACTCTTGATATTATTGCATCAAATGCCATGTTGAAATTGAGACATATATGTGAATATACATTGTGATAATGATGATACCGTCGGAGGTGTGAGCCGACGATGCCCCGGGAGTTGAGATGCCCAGAGGTTCGAATGAGTCAATGCCCTTTGGATGCCTGGTTGTATTCCAAATACATGCCTAGAGGTTTTCCCCGGGAGTGTCGGGATGCCCGGTTTGTATCATGATATATGCCCGAGGGTGAGGAGTTGTATTATGATGCATGCCTGGAGGGTAGGGGTAATCATTTTCATGGTGAGACCCGGAGATTCCTCGTGATGCCAGGTGGGATGGGAGATGCCCGGAGGTGTGTGCCGGATGTTAGGAGGTGTGTGTCGGAGGATCCTCGTGATGCCAGGTTAGGTGGGAGCGATAAATTGAGGGATGCAAACATTGGTCCCTGGAAGAAAAATGATGAGATCCTTGTGAAAGATAATATTGAAATTGAATCATATGCATGGGTGTATGCATATGGCATGATGCATGATCTGCTTATGAAAGTAAATTGATAATATTTGATATTGAAAATGCAATCATGAAGTCATGAATGGATCTCATGGTGATGTATGCTTGATAGCATGGATGATACGAATTATGGTGATATATGCACGATGGTATGGTGAAATATGCATGATTGCATGGTGGTATATGCACGATGACATGGTGAGATATGCATGACTACATAGTAATATATGCATGACTGCATGGTGACGTATGCTTGATAGCATGGATGATATGAGTGCATGGTGGTATATGCACGTTGCATGGTGATATATGCATGGCTGTAAGGTGAGGTATGCTCAAATACATGAATGATATGTGCTTTGTTCATGATACCTTGATTGTTCTGTTTGACGTATTAAGTAGTTTTGTGGATCTCTACTGCTGAGTGGTTACTCACCCCTTTTGGGGATTAACATTTCAGACTAGATAAGATACCTCTACTGCCACTGCCACCGGTAGATGGATCGAGTAGTTGGATATGACCGCGAGAAGGAGGATAGCAAAGGAAGGAACTTTTGGACGCCGACACTGATCGATGGACTTTAAGTATATGACTGTTGGAGGAAATATCGGTCAACTTTTGAAGTATAGCCGAGTATAGAAGACTACGGCCTTTTGATGTACCGATGAATGATGTCCATCTGATTTAAGTAAATAAAAGTGTTTGGCTTTTACTTATAAATGTTTAGTTGGTGTTTATCGTTTTCTAAATATAGGGAAGGGAGTTGATGGATGTGCTTCCGCCATATAAATTGCGTAGGGACCGATCTAAAAGATGTAAACCCCCATGATTGATAGACCTTCAAGTCAAGCAAGAGAATGGAAATTGAACGGTGGCGACGCTAACGGTTTGGGGGCCATCAAGAGGTGCCACGTGAGAATTTAACTAGGAATCGACTACTCGACCATGCTCATCTACAGAGATCATTACGTCACAGTAGAGATCAATTGGAATTCAGAAATAGGTAGGTTCGACGAGAGGTGTGGTTAAACGTGGGTGATTCTAGTAAATTCCAAAATTCTCGTTGAACAGCACTTGATTGATTTTTCTTTCGTTTTGGTACCCTATGTTCGTATTTAAATCCTTGAGATTTTCATGACCTTCGAGAGTCACCAATGTGTTGAAGGGGTTCATTGTAGCTCTAAGAAAATCGACCACGGGTCATTTGCACTAAAAATTTATGAAAGTTACCCGGTAGCCTAGGTTACGCTAAAATCACGCTAGATTGAAATTAACCTAGAATTCAAATCCGATATCAAAAATTAAAAGTTCTTTCATGTCACGAGTCATTTTAGGAACGTCAGCTCATCCTCTAAAGATTTTTCTACAAATCGAGATTTTTGGATAAAAAGTCAAGTTAGGGTCATTTTTGTCCGGGAAAATCAAAGGACCATTTTTTGTTGCAAAATTGGGAAGCAAGTAAGTTATACTGGTGAGGAAAAACTACCAATTTGATCGAGGTCTCGATATTGGAATTTTTAGAAGCCGAATTGGAGTGATTCAAGGGAGGATTGAAGTCCAATTAGAGGGAAATGTGTACAAATTCGTGTGCCCCAACTGCCATGACTTGTGGACCACATCAAGCCTTCTAGAAGGAGCCTTTTGGTCTGGAAAATTGGTGTGGGAGGCCAATTGGTATGGTGAGGTCATCCAAGGGAGACAAAGAAATAAGGAAAAGACTTGGTGGCCCCCTCCATAAAGCAACCGGTCCCCTCTCCTCCCTTCAGCCTGTCAAAGCCCCTTCTCCCCCATTCCAATCATGCAAAGCTCCCCAGCAAGCTAGAGGAACAAACCAGCAGCCCCCACGCCATCACAACCACCCGTCGAAGCCACCGCTCGCCCGTTGTGCCCCGCAGGTCATTCGTGCAAGCCGTGTCCCATCTGCTTCGTTCTTGCCATTCGTGCATCCAACAGAGGCTTGCTATCCTTTGGGCCTTTGTCAAAGCTTCTACCGCCACCATATGCCACCAACTTCGCTCGCCAATCTTGCTGCCCACCACCGGTCTAGCCTAGCCAATTCCAGCCTGAGTTAACTATCAAAGCAACCTTGTTCAACCCCGATAGTATAGAATAGAAGCCAAACCAGTGGGTTTCACAGCCACTTTGTTTGGCCCTTTTTGAGTCGTTCCCAACCCCGTTTGGCGAACCCGCTTTGGAGTTTCTCGTCCCCCACCATGTCTCCATCAATTTGATCTAAGCGGATTATTAATCAAGTGAATTTAACTCATTAAACATTGCTTAGTAAATTAATGACATTTAAGGGTTGATTAGTTTAGATTAAGTATGGATTGGGTGGATAGTTAGAGTAGACTAGAATTTAATTGACTATTATTGCATATTAGGTGGTTAGAGTAGTGTAATTAGAGCTTAGACAAGTTCTAGTATTTATCTAGAGTGGTTCGAAAATTTTCTCGAGCCCGTCTCAACTTTTAATTAGGCTTTTCTGGCCTAAGTTGCTATTTTGCATATTTATTAATTAATTTACGTAATTAATTAATTATTTATTTATTTTCGGAAATTAGACCGGGATAGCCGGTGACTAAAATTTTATGCCGATTGCATTGGTGTGATTTGTTTATTTAATTGACTGTTATTTTATGCAAATTGAGCGTGATTTGTGATTGTGGGTGATTATCCCAAAATTTGATAATTTTGGTAATTATTTGGAAAATTATCGGGCATCAATCTACAATGGTAAAAATATATTTAGGACTGCTAAATCTAGTGAGATGTTCAAAAATGAAAATATTGTATTTTGGCTGAGGCCGACCGTGTATAAACACTATTATTTTTATCGGGTAAAAATAGTGAATTTGATAGATGGTTAGGATGGTATACTATATCAACCTACGGACTCGATATGTTAGCTTTGGGTGAGCGGTGTCTTGGTATACTATATCCGCCTATGGGCCTTGTTATGTCAGCTTTGGGTGAGCAGTATACCTTATGGTCAGCTTCTGGTGAGCATTATTAGTATATTATATCAGCCTACGGGCCTTGATATATCAGCTTAGGGTGAGCAGTATACTTTATTATCAGTTTTGGGCGAGCTATACTATCTATCTTCAGCTTAGGGTGAGCAATCTCGGTTTGATAAGATCTTATAGATAGTATTGAATTGGCCAACCATGGGAAGGTTGTGATGACATATAATTAACTGAGTCGATTGATCGATAGGTCAATTTCATTGGCTAAAATGATTGAATGATTATTCAAATTTTATTGACTTGTAGGAGGAGAATGAGGCCAAGGTAAGCCCTCCGACTTGTGTTTGTGCTTAGGCGGCTTTATGGCGGATTTTCTTCCTAGTTTGGGCTTAGAGGGTGGAACTCGATGAGACGTCGTCTCACCCCGTTGTGGGATAACATTTTAGGTCCTTAGATGGCAGCTCCTCCTCTCAAAATTCCGTTACATGGGCACCCTTGGGGCTGGACCTATGAGCCGGTTAGGTCCATAATCCTGGTCGATGCAGATAAAAAGGAGGACGAGGATCCGTAGTGTTGGAATTCAAGCCGGCGGAAGACGACTTACCCGATTCCGATGTGCAAATAGCAAATGGCCCCGAATCGAACGTTGAATTGTGAATGAAACACGAACAACACTTCCTCATGTTAGTATGGATTAGTATGGATTCAATCACAAGGAAAACACCTGATTTCCACGGTGTAAATGCCGATTGTTCTTGCAAAAGTGAAATGGAATGCCTTCGATGGAAAGGGGAGAGAAAGGAGCATACGTTCTCTCTAAACGTACTTTCTGCCAATAGCAATCACCAACAGTTGTCTTCTAAGAGGTTTTTATACCTCTCACTTCATACCCTTTTAATAATGTCTCGCACCCCATCATGGACGTACCTTTTTAATTACATCTCCCACTCGGACGTGATGGGCTTGATAGCTCTCTATCAAGAATACAAGACATTCAACATTCATCAACTTTACAAAACAATTCATACTGGCAAATAAACTGTGCGACCAGTGAATACATCTGCACTTGGGAGCTCAAATTATACACCTGTTAGGGATGACATAATGGCTACAACCCTAAAAAGAAATAAACAATCGATGTCGCACAATACCCCAGACATATTTTGTTACATCAGTCCAAGTACACCTATCCCTTAAAGGCTATACTTGACTATTGTCAAAAACACCATGTATTTACAATTACATCCGAAACCACATAGGGCGATATAATTGGTCAACCAGTAAATACATATGATAGATGTAAAACAACAATAGTCTTCCTTCGCACTCATGTCTCTCTCAATTTCAGAACAACTGCTTTCTTAAACATGTCCCATAGGCCATATCTATTCATGACCGCCCGTAACATGCTAAAGTAGCAACATTGATCTTTCACTTCGAGAATATAGTCAGAAGTAACATAGGGCACATAATAAGGTAATTTATAAATTACCTCAAAGGCTCACACGATGAGTAAATAGGGATAATTTTACTCACCTTTCCTTATCAGTCAAACAATGCACATGTAGTATGAATTACATGCTTTAGTGGATTTCTCTTTCTATAAGAGCGTATGTCATTTTGTGGCATCCCAAAAATTCAAGTCAAGCTCTAAGGTGTATTAAAGTCCATAATTAGGTAATGAAATTACCTATGGTTTATGCTTTAGCCATTAGTTTTCTCTTAAGGCTAAGTGATATGCTTGTGTTCATGAATTTTTGAAATTTGGATTATAGGATAAATTAATGAGAATAATCTATGCTTGGCTATGCACCTCATAAATTAAATTCCTATAAATAAAATGTTACAAGACTTTGGCCATGTGGAATTTAAAATTTAAAATTTATAGAAGAAAGAATAAAAAGGGAAAATTTTAATTTTATTTAGGTTTGGGCCTTAGGCCCAAAGGGGATTTTGGTGGGCCGAATGGCTGGCCCAATAGAAGCCCACGGAGTGGCTGTCGCCGGCCCAAGTGAGGCCCAAGAAGAGGAGTGGCCGGCTCATTGCATGGGCCTTGCCAAGTGGCAAGGAGGACTTGCATGCATTGGCCATTGGAGTGGCAAGTAATCATTGCCAATGATGGAGGTTTGGGGGAATAAAAGGAAGAAGAGGAGAGAGAGTGGCCGGTTGGTGGTATTCGGCCAAGTGAGAAAAGAGAGAGAGAGAGAGGGTTGTGAGAGAGAGAAGGGCACCGAGAGGCGAGGAACCGAGAGGAGGAGGAGCCGTCGCCGCTCGTTTGCCGCCCGTTCGCTGCTGTGTGCTCGTCGCTAGCTGGGTTTGGAGGCAAGTTAGGATCCTCTTACTGCTCTTGCATGTGTGTGTTGCATGTATGTTTAGAGTAGTGTCGAATTTTTGGTGATTAGGAGGGAGAAACCGAAGCTAGAATGACTTGTTCTTGAGTGATGTTGCTGTTTTCGCATGAACCGCCTGAGCCAGAATCTTGTGAGAGCTTGTCTGCATGTTTTGAGTTCGATTGTGACTTTGACTCCTTCATGAAAATTGTAGCCAACATCTTCAAATACAACATACTAAATTTTGGTACAAAATGGTGGAGATTTAAGGGTCAAACTTTCATCCTACGGAGACACTAGATCTGGAACTGTTTTGCTGACCTTGTGGAGGATTTGTGGTTGCATGTTGATTTTTATGAAGCATCTATTTTTTACTTCTGCATGAAACTTGTAGAGAGCATCTTAAAGACAAACATACTCAAATTTGAAGAAAAATGAACAAGTATAGCCTAGTGAATCGACTTACTCTTGAAGACGGTAAATCTGGAGATATGGTACTGGACACCCGAGAATTCATGGACCCATATGGTGACTTTTCTTTGGAAATTTGTCTTATATCTCTAAATGAAAGTTGTAGGGGACCTCTTGAAGTAAAACATATCCAAATTTCAGAGGAAACAAAGAGGAATAAGTGGGCAAAAGCTTGGTATTTCGGAGATGACTACACTCGACGTTTCGGTATGAGAACCATAAGTTTCGGATGACTATAGAAATTATCTAAAACGAATCTGGCCTAGGAGTCTTATTGAAAAATCTACTTTAGTGTCTTAACTAGAACCTAGTAAAGTTTCATGATTTTCAGAGGTCGTTCAAGTATTTTAATCAAATTATTTCAAAACTGCACATTCTGTTTTTATCCGAAATTTCATGCTGTGATTGTGTGAATGATGCATGTATAAATCAAAGGATGAAAGTGATTTTGTTTGCCATTACATCATGTGTCATGCTAAGTTGAGACCTAAATTGGTAAACATGATCAATGATAAATGAGGAAACTGTTTGTGGCGGATGATAATGCCCTAGGAGTATCAGGATGCCCGGGATGGGGGGGTGCCGGATGGCCCGGATTGTATTGAGATACAAGGCCGGATGTCCTCGGGAGTTTTGAGATGCTCGGAGAGTGGGGCAACCGGAAGCCCTGGAGGTTTGTGCCCAAGGGATGCCTTGTGATGCCAATTGGGGTGTGTGATGCCCGGCCAGGGAGTGTAAATGCCGGAAGCCTCGGAGGTCTTTGCCCGAGGGGATGCCTCGTGATGCCGGTTGGGATGCGAGATGCCCAGAATGTGGGCGTGCCGGATGCGTGGTGGCCTTAATTGGCTGAATGCTGGAAGTTTTCTCGCGATGCCAAGATGGGTGCGAGTGTAAAGTATGAGATGAAATTGATGATTCCGAGAAAGAGTGATGTGGTGATCGAATTGAAAGTTAAAAGTGGAAATTGAATCATGCATATATGATATGATATGATGATGATCACCTATGGCATGATGATATGCATATATGATATGATGTGATGATGATCACCTATGGTATGATGACATGTGTATGATGTGATGATGACCACCTATGGTATGATGACATGCATATATGATATGATATGATATGATGATGACCACCTATGGCATGATGATACATGTTTGTGACATAATAATGATCACCTATGGCATGATGACATGTATGTGATATGATTGTGATGAGGATGTATGATGGTATATGCATGGCTTCAAGGTAAGTATGCTTGGATGCATGAATGGCATGTATGATGTTGTGATTGTATTGTATGATGCATTGAGTGGTTATTGAATTCCTTTACCTGCTGAGTGGTTGTACTCACCCCTTCGGGGACCAACATTTCAGATTAGCAGAATGCCACTCCCTGCTGTCGCGCGGGGCGTGTTTTACGGCCTACCTTCCGATGTAGATGTCAAGTGCGAGGAGTTTGACTGTCCCTCTATTCCTGGACTGACGTATATTCGAGTGTGCTGTTTAGTTATGTACAATGTGGGCCTGGCTAGGGCCCCTATTATCCAGGAATTCATATCCGTCCACATTCGTCGCGACGAAGTGATGCGTGGGATGTTGCCACCGCCACCGCTTGATGCATCGAGATGGGTGTGAGGGTCCGTGCGTGACAAGTAGGAGCTCAAATTTTTTTGGGATGGTTAGCCAACACTAGTGATAGGGGATCTTGCACGTTAGTCGTAGTGGGTCGAGTGTTTCTTTTTTGGGGTTTAGGCCGAGTGTGGCTTCATGTCCTGGCCTTTCTTTTGATGTACGGACCCAAGGAAACCTGTCTTGAAAATATGTAAATAAAGTGTCATGGCTTTGTCTTTTATTGTGATATTTAGTGGTGTGCAATTGTATCATGGTTGTTGGAGGGAGAGACGGCGATATTATATTTTGCTTTCGCTAATGAATCACGCGGGACCGTTTTCAAAAAAAAAAAAAAATGTGTCTATGATTTATGACGTTTCTTCTACGAAATGTGGCTAGTGTTCCATTAGGTGTAATGCCAGGTGCCTGTGGCGACCTTAGGTGCTTTGGGTGTCATAGCGCCCCTTTTTGGTATCGAACGAGTGGTTATAGGTGGAGTGATAAGGAGCCTCATTTGGAAATTAAGAAACATGATGACAATGCACACCATAGGATATAAAACGGAATAATTGAATAACGGCTGATGAGTATTCACTCGTAGATCCCTAGTAGTTGATTTTGAGTTGCCTTAGGTACTAGTAACATGTATATGTTACTTATGTAGTAGTAGTAGTTGCTCTGAATGGAGGCAGTGAGTCTCAGATTATTCCTTAGGCGATGCTTGGAAATTGCAGGAAAGTTATGGTGCGAGCTGGAAGTGCTCATCCATCGAGGGCTGAAGCCTCTGCTGCAAGGGTTGAACCCCAAATGGAAGACATCCTACAGGCATTGGCCAATATTGGAAATTTGATGGAAAGGCAAGCGTAGCAACAACCTGGAGTAGAACGCCGTACTTAAGGACTGGTGGAGCAATTTCTGAAGTTGAAGCCACCTAAGTTGAATGGAATGGGAAGTCTTGAGGAGGCGGAACAATGGATTGATGGGATGGAACGAATTTTCCAACTGTTGGACTGCAATGATGCTGAGAAAATAGTTTTGGCAAAGTACTAGCTAGAGGGAAATGCAAAGTTTTGGTGGAGAGCTTCGAGGGATACCATACTCCCACTAGGTACTGAGGTTAACTGGGAAGAGTTTGTGAGAGCTTTCAATAGAAAGCATTTTTCTGACTGTGCTAAGGATAGGAAAATTACAGAATTTGTTCAACTAGAACAAAAGGAGCTGACAGTAGACCAGTATGAGGCTAGATTTTTTGAACTGTCTAGATATGCTCCTAGATTGATTGAGGATCAGGAGGAAAAGGCTAAGAGATTCCTGAAAGGGTTGAGAACTGACATTAGAATGCAACTAATGCCTTTGAACATAAGAGATTATAATGAAATTTATGAAAGGGCACAGTTAGTGGAGCAGGAACTGTTAAGAGAGCGGTCAGAGTTTAGGAAACCGCTGAACTTTAATGATGTGAGAAGGGGTAAGAGACCCTATTCTAGTCAAGGCCAGACTTGGAAAGTGAAGAAGAAGAGTAATTTTGGAAATTTTAGGGGAGCAAGAAGTGGTCTGAATATAGGGAAAGCACCCTATCAGCCTGGTGTTTGTCAAAAGTGTAATGGGCGACATGGCCCAGGACCTTGCAATGGACGACTAAAATGTTTTGGTTGTGGACAAGTGGGCCATCTTAGGAGAAGTTGCCCACAAGAAAGGTCGCAAGTGAGTGTTCGCTCGGTGCGACAGGGATATCAGAGTGCTGTTAGATCAAACTTACAAGGAGATCCTCAGAGGCCACCAGCACAAGGAAGGGTGTATGCGGTCACCCAAGAGGAAGCGGAAGCTTTCAAAAATGTTATCTCAGGTACGATCCTTATTAATGGTGAAAAGGCATATGCATTGTTTGATACGGGTGCAACGCATTCATTTGTGTCGAAAGATATAGATGTTTGAATAAAATAGAAGTTATGCCTCTTGAGACGCCTCTTTGTGTTTCCACGCCTTTAAAGGATATGGTATTGTCTACGTTGATGTGTGGGAATTGTAAGATATCAATAGAAGGAAAGGATATCGAAATAGACTTGGTTGTAATGGCTATGTATGATTTTGATGTTATTATAGGAATGGACTGGCTTCGTAAGTATCGGGCTAGAATGGATTGTTATAGAAGAGTGATGCAATTCGTTTTACCTGATTAGTCTAGTTGTGAATTTTTAGGAGGTCAGACCCATCTTCCTATAACACTTATTTCGGCAGTAGAAGCTGTGAGTTACTTGACAAAGGATGTCAAGGATACCTAGCCATAATTAAAGATTATGCAAGGGAGGAGCCTAAATTTGAGGAAGTTCGTGTAGTTAACGAATTTCAAGATGTATTCCCTGAGGAATTGCCTGGATTGCCGCCAGAGCGTGAGATTGAGTTTGAAATTGAATTAATGCCTAGAACAGGACCAATATCAAAAGCCCTATATAGGATGGCCTTAGTCGAATTGAAGGAATTGAAAGTGCAACTGCAGGAGTTGCTTGACAAAGGATTCATTAGACCAAGTGCTTCACCTTGGGGTGCACCGGTCTTGGGGTACACCGGTCTTGTTTGTGAAAAAGAAAGATGGATCGATGCACTTGTGCATTGACTATAGGCAGTTGAACCAGGTGACCATTAAGAATAAGTATCCTTTGCCTAGAATTGATAACCTGTTTGACCAACTCCAGGGAAGTTCGGTCTTCTTTAAGATTGACTTGAGGTTGGGATACCATCAGTTAAGAATTAAGAAAGAGGACATTCCTAAGACTACGTTTAGGACTCGTTAAGGACACTACGAGTTCCTTGTTATGCCATTTGGATTGACTAATGTGCCAGCTGCATTTATGGATTTAATGAATAGGATATTTAAGCCTTATTTAGACCAGTTTGTGATTGTATTTATTGATGATATTCTAGTATATTCAAGAGGGCCTAAAGAGCATGATCAACATTTGAGGATAGTTTTGCAAACCCTGAGAGAGCATAAGTTGTATGCCAAATTTAGTAAGTGTGAGTTTTGGCTGGACCAGATAATATTTTTAGGGCATGTGGTGTCAGGAAAAGGAATTGCGGTAGACTCGGCTAAAGTTGAGATGCTGATAATTGGCCGAGACCGACAACACCTACTGAAATACGAAGTTTCTTAGGACTGGCTGGTTATTATAGGAGGTTTATTGAAGGATTTTCACGATTGGCAGGTCCTTTAACTAAGTTGACCCGAAAGAATGTGAAATTTGAATGGAATGGGGAATGTGAAAGGAGTTTCTAGGAGCTTAAAAGGAAATTGACCTCAGCTCCAATCCTGACTATACCGAATGGACCTGATGGTTTTACAATGTATAGTGATGCATCTCACAAAGGACTGGGATGTGTTTTGATGCAGCATGGCAAAGTCGTAGCCTATGCATCTAGACAATTAAACCCCATGAACTGAATTACCCAACGCATGATTTAGAACTAGCAGCTATAGTGTTTGCCTTAAAAATATGGAGACACTATTTGTATGGGGAAAGTTTGAGATTTATACGGACCATAAGAGTTTGAAATATTTGTTCTCACAAAAGGAGTTGAACATGAGACAAAGGAGATGAATTGAGTTGTTAAAAGATTATGATTGTGAGATAAGATATCATCCAAGAAAGGCGAATAAGGTAGCGGATGCTCTTAGTCATAAATTGGCTATGGAGATGGCTAGTTTAAGAATGGCGGAATGGAGCTTGTTAAAATCCGTTACAGACTTAGAATTTAAATTAAAGGTAGATGGTCGTACTGGTATGCTTAGTGCATTAAGAATAGAACCCGAGATTATTCAGAAAGTTAAATTCTTGCAAGAATCTGACCCAGAGATTTTGAAAGTGAAAGATGCTGTGTCTTTAGGAAAAAGACCAGAATTTCATGTCTCTGAAGATGGAGTGGTAAGATGCCAAGGACGACTTTGTGTTCCCGACAATGAAGAATTAAGGAAGGAAATTCTGTCGGAGACACATAAGAGTAATTATAGTATTCATCAAGTTAGTACAAAGATGTACATGAATTTGCGTCAACAGTTTTGGTGGAATGGTATGAAGGCAGATACGGCTAAGCATGTTTCTCAATGTTTGACGTGCCAGCAAGTAAAAGCGGAGCATCACAAACCCGTAAGGCTCTTGAGACCATTAGACATACCAGAGTGGAAGTGGGAGCATATAACAATGGACTTTGTGCAAGGATTGCCAAGAACGTCAAGTAGTCATAACTCAATCTGGGTAATAGTGGACCGTTTGACTAAATCGGCTCATTTCCTAGCTGTTCGCATGGACTACCCAATGGACAAATATGCGGATCTATATGTAAGTCAAGTGGTACACTTACATGGTGTTCCAGTGACTATTACCTCGGATCGGGATTCAAGATTTATTTCGAACTTTTGGCAAAGTCTTCAAATTGCATTAGGAACTAAGCTTCAGTTTAGTACTGCTTTTCATCCCCAGACAGATGGACAATCAGAAAGAGTAATCCAGACATTAGAGGATATGTTAAGGGCTTGTGTAATTGATTTAAAAGGAAATTGGGATGAAAGATTGCATTTGGTGGAATTTGCCTATAATAATAGTTTCCAGACAAGTATAGGCATGGCTCCCTATGAAGCATTCTATGGAAGGAGATGTAGGACTCCTGTCTATTGGAATGAAGTAGGTGAAAGGAAATTGACAGGACCTGAACTAGTACAAGTTACCACTGAAGCTATTGAAATCATCAGGAAAAGACTTAAAACAGCTCAAGTAGGCAGAAAGACTACGCAGATAGGTGTAGAAGGCCTTTGGAATTTAGCGTGGGAGACCATGTATTCCTTAAGGTATATCCAATGAAAGGGATATCTCGATTTGGGATGAAGGGTAAGTTAAGCCCTAGATTTGTTGGACATTTTGAAATACTCGAAAGGATAGGGGATGTAGCTTATCGCTTAGCGCTACCTCCTAAGTTGGGAAATTTGCATGATGTGTTTCATGTCTCGATGTTAAGGAAGTACCAGCTGGATCCTGGTCACATACTCGATAATGAAGCCATCAAAGTAAATGAGAAAGTAAGGTACATCGAGGAGCCCATAAAGATATTGGATCGAAAGGAACAAATTCTTAGGACAAAAAGGCTCCCATTGGTTAAGGTATTATGGCGACATCATGATATGGAGGAAGCCACATGGGAAAGTGAAGATCGAGATGAAAGAAAAGTACCCCCATTTGTTTCAAGAAGGCATGAGTGGTGTCTAATTTCAAGGACGAGATTCTCGAGGGGAGAATTGTGGCATCCCAAAAAATTCAAGTCAAGCTCTAAGGTGTATTAAAGTCCATAATTAGGTAATGAAAGTACCTATGGTTTATGCTTTAGCCATTAGTTTTCTCTTAAGGCTAAGTGATATGCTTGTGTTCATGAATTTTTGAAATTTGGACTATAGGATAAATTAATGAGAATAATCTATGCTTGGCTATGCACTTCATAAATTAAATTCCTATAAATAAAATGTTACAAAACTTTGGCCATGTGGAATTTAAAATTTAAAATTTATAGAAGAAAGAATAAAAAGGGAAAATTTTAATTTTATTTAGGTTTGGGCCTTAGGCCCAAAGGGGGGATTTTTGGTGGGCCGAATGGCCGGCCCAATAGAAGCCCACGGAGGGGCTGTCGCCGGCCCAAGTGAGGCCCAAGAAGAGGAGTGGCCAGCCCATTGCATGGGCCTTGCCAAGTGGCAACGAGGACTTGCATGCATTGGCCATTGGAGTGGCAAGTAATCATTGCCAATGATGGAGTTTTGAGGGAATAAAAGGAAGAAGAGGAGAGAGAGTGGCTGGTTGGTGGTATTCAGCCAAGTGAAAAAAAGAGAGAGAGAGGGTTGCGAGAGAGAGAAGGGCGCCGAGAGGAGAGGAGCTGAGAGGAGGAGGAGCCGTCGCCGCCCGTTTGCCACCTGTTCGCCACTGTCTACTCGTCGCTAGCTAGCTTTAGAGGCAAGTTAGGATCCTCTTACTGCTCTTGCATGTGTGTGTTGCATGTATTTTTAGAGTAGTGTCAAATTTTGGGTGATTAAGAGGGAGAAACCGAAGCTAGAATGACTTGTTCTTGAGTGATGTTGCTGTTTTCGCATGAACCGCCTGAGCCAGAATCTTGTGAGAGCTTGCATGCATGTTTTGAGTTCTATTTTGACTTTGACTTCTTCATGAAAGTTTTATCCAACATCTTAAACTAAAACATACTAAAATTGGGTATAAAATGGTGGAGATTTAAGGGTCAAACTCTCATCCTACGGAGACACTAGATCTGGAACTGTTTTGCTGAACTTGTGGTGGATTTGTGGTTGCATGTTGATTTTTATCAAGAATTTCTCTTCGACTTCTGCATAAAACTTGTAACAAACATCTTCAAGACTAACATACTAAAATTTGAAGAAAAATTAACAAGTATAGCCTAGTGAATCGACTTACTCTTGAAGACGGTAAATCTGGAGACATGGTACTGGACACCCGAGATTTCATGGACCCATATGGTGACTGTTCTTTGGAAATTAAACTTATATCTCTTAATGAAAGTTGTTGGGGACCTCTTGAAGTAAAACATATCCAAATTTCAGAGGAAACGAAGAGAATAAGTGGGTAAAAGCTCGGTATTTCGGAGATGACTACGCTGGATGTTTCAGTATGAGAACCAGAAGCTTCGGACGACTATAGAAAATTATCTAAAACGAATCTGGCCTAGAGGCTTCATGAAAAATCTACTTTAGTGTCTTAAATAGAACCTAGTAAAGTTTCATAATTTTCGGAGGTCGTTCGGGTAATTTAATCGAATTATTTCAAAAACTGCACATTCTGTTTTTATCCGAAATTTCATGCAGTGATTGTGTGAATGATATCTTTCGTGCGAAACTTTATTGGCCATGTGTTTTTCATGAAATCATTATCTTATCATCTTGGTTATCACATGCTTTAATTTCATGATTTTTGGGAATTATATGGATATTTAATTTAAATATTTTCAAAAGGCATGATAAATGGACTATTCTAAATTGTATGAATTCCATAAATTTTATTTTTCATCTTGCGGCATGTACAACGATGACTGATGATGCATGTATAAATCAAAGGATGAAAGTGATTTTGTTTGCCACTACATCATGTGCTAGGCTGAGTTGAGACCTAAATTGGTAAACATGATCAATGATAAATGAGGAAACCGTTTGTGGCGGATGATAATGCCCTGGGAGTATCAGGATGCCTGGGATGGGGGGTGCCGGATGACCCTAATTATATTGAGATACAAGGCCGGATGTCCTTGGGAGTTTCGAGATGCCCGGAGAGTGGGGGTGCTGGAAGCCCTGGAGGTTGTGCCCAGGGGGATGCCTCGTGATGCCAGTTGGGGTGCGAGATGCCCGGCCAGGGAGTGTAAATGCCGGAAGCCTCGGAGGTCTTTGCCCGAGGGGATGCCTCGTGATGCCAGTTGGGATGCAAGATGCCTGAAATGTGGGGGTGCGGATGCCCAGTGGCCTTAATTGGCTGAATGCCGGAAGTTTTTCTCGCGATGCTAGGATGGGGTGCGAGTGTAAAGTATGAGATGAAATTGATGATCCCGAGAAAGAGTGATGTGGTGATCAAATTGAAAGTTAAAAGTGGAAATTGAATCATGCATATATGATATGATATGATGATGATCACCTATGGCATGATGACATGCATATATGATATGATATGATATGATGATGATCAACTATGGCGTGATGATATGCATATATGATATGATGTGATGATGATCACCTATGCCATGATGATATGCATATATGATATGATCTGATGATGATCACCTATGGTATGATGACATGTGTATGATGTGATGATGACCACCTATGGTATGATGACATGCATATATGATATGATATGATGATGACCACCTATGGCATGATGATACATGTGTGTGACTTAATAATGATCACCTATGGCATGATGACATGTATGTGATATGATTGTGATGAGGATGTATGATGGTATATGCATGGCTTTAAGGTAAGTATGCTTGGATGCATGAATGGCATGTATGATGTTGTGATTGTATTGTATGATGCATTGAGTGGTTATTGGATTCCTTTACCTGCTGAGTGGTTGTACTCACCCTTTCGAGGACCAACATTTCAAATTAGCATAATGCCGCTCCTTACTGTCGTGCGGGGTGTGTTTGATGGCCTATCTTCCGATGTAGAGGTCGAGTGCGAGGAGTTTGACTGTCCCTTTGTTCCTGGATTGACGTATATTCGAGTGCGTGTTTAGTTATGTACGCTATGGGCCTGGCTAGGGGCCCTGTTGTCCACGAGTTCATATCCGTCCACATTCGTTGCGATGGAGTGATGCGTGGGATGTTGCCACCACCACCGCCTGATGCTCCGGGATGGGTGTGAGGGCCCGTGCGTGACAAGTAGGAGCTGAAACTTTTTGGGATGGTTAGCCGATACTAATGATGGGGGATGTTGCACGTTAGTCGTAGTTGGTCCAGTGTTTCTTTTTGGGGTTTAGGCTGAGTGTGGCTTCATGTCCTAGCCTTTCTTTTGATGTACCAACGCAAGGAAACCCGTCTTGAAAATATGTAAATAAAGTGTCATGGCTTTGTCTTTTATTGTGATATTTAGTGGTGTGCAATTGTATCATGGTTGTTAGAGGGAAATACGGTGATATTATATTTTACTTCCATTAATGAATCGCGCTGGGACTATTTTCAATATATATATATATATGTGTGTGTGTGTGTGTGTGTGTGTGTCTATGATTTACGACGTTTCTTCTAAGAAATGTGGCTAGTGTTCCATTAGGTGTAACGCCAGGTGCTGTGGTGACCCTAGGTGCTTCGAGGTGTCACACATTTAGTAAATATATCCACTATATAGATCTTAGCCTAAACATAGTCACGTGTCTCTCACGTACTCATGTTTAGCCCGAGTGCTATATCAGCTCGCTTTCTATAGTGCCTAATTAAGTACTCACATTCGGCATCTTACAAGTATACATGATTGTGGGACTATCATGTTCGGTCTTGTTATAAACAAATCACAAACCTTATCTTGACTCCAATCAAGGCGACATATTTTATGTACCAAACATGCTCTTCAGGATTTATTTGTACATAACGTCTCATCTCAACATACTATCTAAAGCACTTGAGGCGATTGCTCGTATGAGTGAGCCAATCATTGCCTGCTGACATATTTTTAAATAATACATGTGTGTTTGTGCTAGTCTCATAGTGGATTTGTACTTATTGATAAAACATCAAATTACTAATAGACAAACAAGTACAATACATCTGTCAATAAATACATAAACCAATGATCCTCTACAATAATGGATATCACATTCTACGCAATTCTAGGGACATCCTATGGGTCAAGAATATGTCTCTAGGAATAGCTTTCGTAAATGGATCGGCAACCATTTTATTGGTTGAAATGTATTGTAGGATCACTTTCTTCTGCGCTCTAATATCTCTAATGAAGTTATTCATTATGTCAATGTGTTTTGTCCTTCCATGATACTTGGGATCCTTCACATAGGCAATGGCTTAACTATCGCAATAAATTGTCACCGTCTTAGAACTTTAGTGACAGTGGCTAAATTTTCCAAGAAATGTTTTAGCCATACTGCTTCTTGCACTGTGGCAGAACATGCAATAAATTCTGCCTCCATCGCAGACAAGGCCGTGCATGTTTGTTTCTTGCTATTCCAAGAAATCGCACCTCCATTGAGCAAGGACGTATATCCAAGTCAATTTACACTCATCCAGGTCTCCACCCTAATCGGTATCTGAATAACCCAATAGGCATAAATCATTTCCTTAGTATCAAAGTCGATAGTCCATGGTGCTTTTCAAGTATCTCAGAATCCTCTTCACTGCTTTCTAGTGTGCTTGACCGGAATTTGATTGATATTGGCTCACCAATCCCACGGAATAACATAAGTCGGGTTGAATACACATCATGGTATACATCAAACTTCCGACCACACTAGCATAAGGAACAGTTTCCATCACTTTAATTTCTTCTGGAGTCTTAGGAAACATCTCAGTATTTAGGCATTCACCTTGCATGACAAGGGTATCAATGGGATTACAATGCTGCATATTGAAACTCTTAATAATCTTCATAATATAAGACTCTTATGATAAAGTAAAGAGTTTCCTCGATCGATCTCTTTCGATCTTAACTCCAAATATATAAGCAGCTTCTCCCATGTCCTTCATCTCAAAATTGGAGGACAACTATTCTTTTATGGTGATGACCAAAACCTTGTCATTTCCAGCCAACGAGAATATCGTCTACATAAAGTGATAAAATCAGAAATTTATCTTTGGATCGCTTGACATATATATAGTGATCTTCTTCGATCATCGTGAAACCAAAAGTTATTATTGCTCGATGAAAACGAAGATACCACTGTCTAGATGATTGCTTAAGGCCATATATTGAGCAATGAAGTTTACAAACTTTATGCTCTTGACCTTTAGCTATGAAACCTATTGGTTGTTTCATATAAATTTCCTCATCTAGTCCTCCATTGAGAAATGCCGTCTTTACATCCATTTAATATAATTCAAGGTCCAAATGTGCAACGATGGCTAGAATAAGGCGTATTGAGGCAAACCTTACAACCGGTAAAAAGGTTTCCTCATAGTCTCTACCCTCTTGTTGAGTATAACCTTTTGCCACAAGGTGAGCCTTATACTTTTCAATGGATCCATCCGCACTTCACTTAATCTTAAAGACCCATTTGTTTCCAATGGCCTAACGATTTGATAGTAGATCAACCAAGTCCCAGACATGGTTTGCCCTCATTGACTTCCTCTCATCTTCCAAAGCTTTCCTCCATTCTTTCTTATCAGAGGATGAGAGAGCCTCTTGAACAGTCTTAGGCTCGGCATCATCATTTTAAGCAATCATAAATGCTTCCCATTCAATCTCAAAATGACGATGGGGAATACTTTTACAATTACTTTTACACAATTGAATTTCTCTTGAATTCAATTCATCAGGTGATGCAACACTCCCACTAGGTCTTGTGTGTTGAGGTAAATCTTTATTTCCCTCTACAACATCAGTGAGTGTGTTATCGGGATCTTCCGTCTCATATAATTGGAAGTCCTTATCAATCCCACATCTACTAGGAAAAACGTTCTCCAAGAACGTGACATCTCATAACTCCATTTCGATCACACGTCCATCGGCTTGTTCACCTATAAACACACATCCTTTGGAGTGTTCGAAATATCTTATAAAGATACATTTCTTCCCTTTAGGACATAATTTGCTATGTTTATGGGAAGAATCATGAACATAAGCTGCACATCCCCATGGACATAGATTACTTAAGTCTGGTTTCCTACCAGTCCATAATTCATAAGAGGTGGAAGTGATCAATTTTAAGAGTACACGGTTAAGTATATATGCAGTAGTTAATAACGCATCTCCAATAGGAGATAGGTGAATTTGCTTGTGCCATCATAGACCTAACCATTTCCAATAGGATTCTATTCCTTTTCTCAACTATCCCATTTTGTTGTGGAGTATTAGGAATAGTCAATTGTCATACAATTCTCTTTTCATTACAAAGAGTATTGAATTGCTCCAATAGATACTCACGTCCACGATCGGTTTTCAATGCTTTTATTGTTTTGTTCAAGCGATTCTCTACCATCGCTATATATCGTCTAAAGTAGTCTAATGCTTCTGACTTATGGGAGATTAGAAAGACATAACCGAAACATGTGAAGTCATCTATGAAAGTGATGAAATATGAGGCTCCATGCGTCGCCCTCACATTCAAAGGACCACAAATGTTAGAATGTATGAGATGCAATGGAAATTCAACTCTAGTCTCTTTACCGAATAGTTTTCTAGTTGTTTTTCCTTGAGACAATGTTCACATACGGATAGGTTAACATTAGTGAGTGACCCTAAAAGGCCTTCTCTAGCTAATCTTTGCATGCTTTGCAATCCAATGTGACCTAATCTAGCATGCCAAGTACTTGCATCAATCTCAACGTTATTAGAAGACGCAATTAAAGAAAAACAACCATCAACATTAACATTGTACTGATCATAGTTAATGTCTAACATCATAAAACCATTTGATACATGACCTGAACCATAATAAGCTATTCCATACAAACTGTCAACACAATCACCATGGAAATTCAATACATAACCTAAGCTAAGAAGAACAACTACAGAGACAAAGTTTCGTCGAATATTTGGAGCTTAAAGGATATCATGTAGGAATAGGTTTCGACCACCATGTAAGATTAATTTACATGTGCCGATTCCCTTCACTTCAACTCTTGAGTTATTCTCAACATATATCCATCTTCTTCTAGGAGGTATCCGATGATACTCCACAAATGCTTCTCGGTCTCTAGCTACATGGTCTGCTGCTCTTGAGTCTACAGTCCACATTGGATGAGATTCAGCAAGCATTACAGTACTAGACACAAAAACATTACTCAAAGTAATTGAGTAATAGGGTACCTTTTTCAGCTCGGTGCATTCACGAGCAAAGTGACCCATCTTGCTACAATTGTGGCACTCCATCTTGGCCTTGTCCTTCTTCCCACCACGCTTCTTACATCGAAAGGTCTTAACCCTCTAACCCTCTTGGGTGCTTGATCAATCCTCTTCTCTTTGTTGTGGAACTGAAGATTCCTCTTATGCTTGAAGCCCAAAACTTTGTGCAAACTCGATTTAGCAACATAAGCATGGATAGAGGATCTCGCAGCCTTTAGGCACTCATCCTCTAATTCCAAATGACGTGCAATATCATCAAAAGTGACAATATTCTCATTATGCGTCATATTGATCTTCATATACTCCTAATTGTTAGGAAGAGACCTTATAACAACCTAAACTTCCTATTCATCAGTAAGGGAGTGACCTGCTGACTTCAGCTCACGAATCATGTTTGACATCTCCCGATCTCCCGAAGATGCTGCCTCATCGTTATATTTTGGTGCTTTTGGAATGTGTCAAGTTTGATGGTGAGTCTCCTCAGCTTAATGGCATATGTACCCTCAAACTTATCTTTCAAGGCAATCCACATAGCTTGAGCTTTATCATAACTCTCAAACTCACACATGAGATCATTTTGCATATAGCTCAGCAACGTGATGTGAGCAATGCTATTTTTCTTTTTCCAAGCTTGATAAGTTTCCATATCTCTCCTGTGTTGAGCTGAAGTTCCATGCTCAGGTTCATCCATGGTATGGTTAAGGGTTTCCAAAACCTCTTGCTCCTTAAGGATGTATTGAACCATTCGGTGCCAAATATCATAATTTTCATCGTTCAGCTTCTCACCCTTATTGAGGTAGCTACAATGATCTTGTATGTCGAAGCCATAATCAATTACTATAACACATTAACATAATAAACGCATAATCAATACTAGCACAGTTTACAGAGTAACACATATATTTAATTTGCAGCAAAGACAAACTAAATTAATGATAATTCAACAAAAGACACAAAAACAAAAATTCACTATGTTCCCAATCAACTTCTATGTACAATTGTTCTATTATCATTAATTAGTTTACTTTTGCGCAAATTTTAAGTTCTAGGTGAGAACTTCTTTCGATTCTACCAACTTACGAACTCCCACTAGGAAAAATAATTACATGACCGTATGTAATTTCTACATTTTCCTTAACACAAAAAAGACATAGCATGATAATAACCAGCGTATAAATAACAATCATGCTTCAACTATAATTAAAAATCGCAATTCAAAATTTAATGGATTTCCTACCATTGTTATAATTTTCTAGCAACTAGAAAATTGCCAGTATATTAAAATATATACATCATATTATTGGACCAAGCTCTACACAGCATATATAACATCATTTGCATACAAATTAGCTCTTGTATTTCCTAAATCATAAGAAAATACAAGTTGCAAATAAATAAACTACATTAATTATTATACCAAAGTGTAGAGCACATAGGGTTTCCTACGCATTTTCATACATTTAAAAAATTCAAAATTAAAAAATAATAATAATTATACCACAATGTAGAGCACATCCATACAAACCCAACACCTCGGACCATGCTCCAATCGGAGCTTGCATGCACACTAACGCGCCGCCTAAGTGCGCGGCGCATGTGGCGCACACGCCAGTGAGCCAAATGGCTTCTGGCCTGTCCGACCGGTCTGATTGGTCTAATCGATGACCGGTCCGATCGGTTCAACTGGTCACTGGTTCGACCGGTTTGACCGGTCCGACGGTTGACCGGTCAACGGTCAGGTCGGGTTGGGTCAATCAAGTTGGATCTCAAGTCGGTTTGGGTCTCGACTTGGGTCGGGTCGCCGGCCGGTAACTGGTCGGCCGACTACCGCTGGCGCTGACGTCATCGATGATGTCATCCAAGCGGTTACCGATCGTTGGATAATGTCATCGATGATGTCATCCGTGACGTCATCAAGCGTTGCGTCGCACCGCGTGACGCGCGTGACGCGCACGTTTTGGTTCACTAACCGGTGCGTGTTGCGCACGCGCTAGTGTCTCCAACACCCAGGCGCGTGAGGCCCACACGCAGTGGCTTCTGGCCATGCGTGCGAGCGCCTCCAGCGTCCTCTGGTCACTCTCGAACCATTGTCGGACTCATCTCGACGAGTACTTTCATCCTGTATATTTAAAAGTTGATTTTGGCCAAGAAAATAATTCGAAAAACGGCCAAAACCTCATGTATGCACGCGACCCCAAACCCGTTCTTCGCTTCGGTTCAATTTCGAGTTTTTCATATAGTTATTCCGACTGTTAGATATCCAAACAGTGTAGATTTCGTACTCCTAATCTCAATATCAAATAATAAACAAGAAAATTCAATGAAAAACAAGGTAGAAATCATGACTTGGCTCCGATACCAATGTTAGAATTCAAGTTGGCGGAAGACGACTTACCTGATTCCGATGCGCAAACAGCAAATGGTCCCGGATCAAATGTTGAATTGCGGATGAAACACGAACAACACTTCGTCACGTTAGTATGGATGCAATCACAAGGAAAACGCCAGATTTCCACGGCGTAAATGCTGATTGTTCTTGCAAAAGTGAAATGGAATGCCTTCAATGGAAAGGGGAGAGAAAGGAGCGTATGTTCTCTCTAAACGTAGTTTCTGCCAACAACAACCACCAAGGGTTGTCTTCGAGAGGTTTTTATACCTCTCACTTCATAAATTTTCAATAATGTCTCGCACCCCATCATGGACGTACCTTTTAATTACACATTGTTTTTTGAAATCCCTCATGTTTTGAAGACCTTATATATATATATATATATATATATATATATATATATATATATATATCAATTTGTACTTTATATAACTGGTGGTAATATGTATATATAAGTGTGATATTGGTTTTCAAAATTATGGCCCTACTTTCCTATCCCATCTTGTTGTTATTTGGGGATTATTTATTTGCTTATGTATGTGCATTAAATGAATGGGTCGGCGATACATCTTGAGACGTTGCTAATTAATCGATCACGAGAGGGATGGGCATGCGCTCGGAGGATCGAGGCGTGACACTAAGAACATCAAGGACTGTATGAGAGAGGCTGAGATCACCAAAGATGCTAAAGACAACACCAGATTTGCTCCAGTTTGTTGCTGGACAAAATGGCTACTAGATTTGGCATTGATGGACCAGATCGGAGAGAAACGGTAGACTTTGCACTCATCTCTGGCTGTCAACAACTCATGGATTCATCAAGGATCATCACCAGACTAATTAAGGCACTAGAAAATTGCTAGAGAAGATCGGACAACATTGAAATGGTTCCAATCAACCACCGATAATAAATCGAGGTCGGGAATAGCGCGAGTAAGCAAATCGGTGTCGAGGGGAGTACCAGCCACCATCAACTACTGTGATGGACTCAAGACTAGTTGAGGAATGTATCCGGTCACCTTAGAGAACTACAGGCTACCAGAAACTCACCAAAGGGGCTTGGATCATATCAGAATAATGATAGCAAGAGGCCACATCATCTTCGCAAGCCTGAGGAGGAGGAACCGCCAACGAGCTGATTGGACAATCTTGTCGACGGGGGGAGTGACACCATTGATGAGACTTAGGCAAGGCTGAGGGTGGTCATTGAAGTTGGAGTTAAGTTGGAGAACTGCTAGCGTGAGGCCATCAAGTTGCAGCAAGGAGGTCGGTAGGAGAGAAATGGTGAGGAAGAAAACATGAGTGGCAATGAGAGAGAAAATAAAGAGAATATTTTTTCAAATCCGGGTTTTTTTATCAAAAATGAGGCCTCCCTTCTCTTTTAGGAAAAAATCTTATTTATATGGGCTTAGGGGATAGGATACTAGCCCTTGGATATGTTATCTTATCTTTAACAAACCCTAAATAACATCCTAATTAGGCACATGTTAATTTCAATGGTCATTATGCATTCTCAATGGACGGTGATGATTTAATTTTGAGGTAAGGGATTAGTTGGGGTCCTTATGTAATTTCACCAAACTTGGGGGCAAATTTGCAAATTTCATAAAATCGAAGAAAATTTTGAAATTTGAAAATTAAGGGCATAAATGCATTGGCCATGAATTGGGTTAGCTGAGGGTGATTTCTTGCCAAAAAATGATAGGAAAATTCTTTGGTCAATGCTTGGTTGACTCGGTTGAATTTTTGTTCGAATTTTATTTTGATTTTTCTGATTTTACTCAATCTAAATGAAAGCAAATATTCCTACAAGAATTGGATCAAGTGAGATGCAATTATACTATCTCAAGTTGACTAATTGTGCATAAAATTGTTCAAATTCATTGAATTCCTATTGAAACAAGAATACAAATTAAACTCATATTTTCAATTGAGCTTCAAATACCTAAATTGAAGTTTAATTACTCCAATTACACTCTAGTCTAGAATGGGCCAATTCAAATTACATCAATTGAAGCACCTTAATTGTTTTTTTTTTTTTCTATTTTTGAATAAGGCAAATCAACCATATTAGAATGAACCAAGTGAATCTCTCAAAATTGACTTCGGATTTGGAATGTTAATAAGAAAAGGAATAAAATGGAAATGTCGATACGTAAATCATGAAGAATCGATCCACACCCCTTATCTAGGACAAAAACAACAATTTACACTTGAAATGCCTGATCTCAAAATTGGTTGAACAAATGAATGGGTAATTACCTCTAGATCAAATGCTATAAAGGAACCAAACCTAGTTAAGACTCGGAATGAAAGTAATTTTATTTTTGGTCGATTTTGAACCTGAAATAAAAAAATTAGAAAACAAGGTTCTTAATTGATTTTCTAGAAATTTTTCGACACTAAAATCAAATTGACTCTAAAATGAAGCGTGTTGTGGATTTTTATTTTTAAATTTTTTTTTGGTTAAAGGTTTGACCAAAAGTCAACCATTTAGTTAAATTTTCCTAAAATGTTCATTTTCGTGTCTTTTCTTTAAAATTTTCAAAAAATAAACTTGGCTAAGATGAAATTAAGACTATTATCTTTTGTACAAAAAGTCAACCGTTGACTCGGGTTGACTTTTTGTGACATCCTAAATTTTCACTCTTGGTTTCTATAAATAAATCAGGTATTTCATTGACACGCCTATAGCTTTATTCTCAAAGCTAATCACTTTCGAGATAACTAGACTATTTATGGAAGTTATTAAGAAATTTTAATGCAATAGACATAAGAATTTGACCAGAATCGGCTTCTTGATCGTCCTTATCTTTAGAGAACATTATGACACGGTTAAAAATCGATTTGAGATTAGAGATAGTCATTCAACTTAGATGTGTGGCTGTCGTGCGTGACTCCACTAAAGTGGGAAATTCTCATCGACCGACACTAATTTGATTTTATCGTTGTTTTGGTACTTTTGTCCGTAATTGAATCCTCGAGATTTTTATAACATTTGAGAGTCACCAATGTGTCAAGTGAGTTCATTGTGGTTCGAAGAAAATTGACCACGGGTCATTTGCACTAAAAATCTTTGAAAATTACTCGGTAGCTTAGGTCACGCTAAAAACGCACCAAATGGAAATTAACCGTCAATTCAAGTCTGATTTCAAAAATTAAAGATTCTGTCATGTCACAATAAATTATATGAGTATTGACTCAGTCTCAGAAGATTTTTCTGACAACCCAAGACTTTTTGGGAAAAAGTCGGCTTAGGATCAATTTTGTGTAGAAAAGGCTGGGAAGTGTTTTTGATTTCAAAATTGAAATGCAAGATGGGTTCTTGGATGAGGAAAATATTCAATTGAGGCATTGAAGTACCAGTTGAAATTGTAAAGGGCAAATGAGGATAATTATAGCAAGATTAAATATCCAATTGAAGCCTTGTACAAGCAATTTCATGTGCCCCCTTCCCACTAGCCATTATGGACTATTTCATGGGTTGTTGGGCATGCATTAGTGGCTCAACAAGTAGCCAAGGAAGATGGCTTGGCTGAGAATTGTTGGAATAATGGATTCCCTAAAACCGGTCCAATACTCAATCGAACCTCTAAAACGAATGCGGAAGACAAGCTAAGAATCACTTGTATCACGATCAAAGATACACCACGGAATCGAGCGTACCTTATTATCCACAGATTAAACACCAATGCTGCAGTTCGAAAAAGAATCTTGATCCCGTTCTACCGAGGAGCGTGCTGTTGTTATTAGGGGGAGAATAGTCTATCTCTTGGAAGGGTACTGTCTTATGTTGTTTTTGGAGGGGGAGAAAGTTTCTAACGTACGTACACCAAAAGGTACATTCCCTTTTCTTTTTGTTTCTTTCCCTCAAAGCGTCTCCTTCAAAGGACATAACCCCTCAACATAACATTTATCCCAAAAGACGTAACCCCTCAATGCATCATTTCACATTGCAACCGTTCCTCCATGGGCCCTTATCTTGCAGGCCGGGCTTTTAGGCCCAACATGGGTGGATGGGCCCACTTAGGCCCATCAACGCATAGATAAAACCATCAAGAATGAGTTAGAAGAGATAAACATGTGGAAAATGAAGGCTTGTGGGCTCCTCAACCTCATCTCTATCCATCTCTCTCTCCCTCCTCCTCATCTATTCCCCTTCTTCGTGCGTACCAAGCTGCATTTCAGCTTTTATTTCTTCCTCGCGTGGTTCTCCTTCGTGCAGTCTTTCGTCACGGAAGTTCCAAATACACTCCTCGCAATTGAAGCAAAGCGTTGACTCCTTGCTGCCTCCGTCCAGTGAATACACTGCCCCCGCGTCCCTTGAACGAAGCCCACTGATTCTTCTCCACCGTTTCACCAGCCAAAGCCACTTGTCCACGTCCCCCTCTCTCTTGGTCAACCTTGATGTCCTCAGCTAGTTTATTGACGACGCAGCTGCCAGCAACGAAGACGCCGCGCGTCCACCAGTGAGATTGTCTGCCAGCTCCACTTTGGCTTGTCTTCAACCGGGTCAACGAAACCAGCAGCTCCTCCATCTTGTTGACCGAAGCTAGTGAAGCCGGAGCCGCACGCGTCCATCACCAGCGAACGCCAGCCGCTTCCTCGGCCGAAAACCCAGCTTCACGCACAGAGCCCTTGTGTTGACTCCATCAGCGAAGACCACCCATCTTCGTGTCTTCGTCCGCCGGTCAGCAAACCAGCCACAAAACCCACTGAATCAACCTCTTCATCCACGCGGCAGCCACAGCCCACATCCCCACCGCCCACACATGCGAAGCAGCCAATTTTCCTTGCGTTTTTGCCAGCAACGAAGACTGCAGTTGCTACGTCTTCCCAGCTCGATGCTGCTTCCTCTCCTGCGTGTCTTCATTTCAGCGGACAATCATCACGTGGGCTTCTCCAGCAGCTATGAATCCCAGCGAAGTCAGCCTATGGTTGGGCCCTCCTTCAGCCACGTGATCCACAGAAACAACCGCTTCTTTGGGCCTTCTTCTTTAGCCCATGAAGCCAGCCAAATTTCAAGTCCAGCAGCCCGCGAGCCCAGTTGAGTTCAGCGAAGCCCAGTGAAATTTTGAGGCCCAAGCCGAGTAATTGCTATGGGCTTGCAAAGCCTTTTGGGCCCAGTCCAAGCCCGTCGGTGTCGTCGCGAGCCCAAGTTCGGCCGCCGTCATGTTGCCATTGCGGTGATCCAGTCTCTGCTTTTGATCAAGTGAGTTTTGCTCACTAATCCATTCTTAGTTTGCTAATGATGCTTAGGGGTTGATTAGATTTAATTAAGTGCAATTAAGTGGTTAGATTAGATTAGAATAATCAAATTAGGAATTTACCTATGCATGTTAGGAGAATGGTTAGTGTAATTAGCAAGTAGACAAGTCATGGTGATTATTGAACAAGTCTCGGTAATTTTCTGGGCTTGTCTTGGCTTTCAAATAGGCATTATAGACCAAAATTGGATTTCTTGTATTTAATTAATAATTTTTGGAATTAATTAATTATTTATTTATTTTCTGAAAATTAGGCGGGGATAGTCGATGACTGGAATTTTATGCTGATCATTGTAGTGCAATTTGTTTATTAATTTGAGTGATAAATTGTGCTAAATTGATTTAACTCTGTTTTAGGGTTTTATTCCTAAATTAATCAATTTTGGTAATTAATTGGAAATTTACCGAGCGTCGATTTACAACACCAAAAATATTTTGGTGAACCATATAAAATGGTGGAAATGGTGGAAGTGAAAGTATGATATTTTAGCTAAGGCCAACCATGAAACCGCACGGCTATTTTATCGGGCATGATAAAAATGATGAAAATGGTATACTATATTGGCTTGGGGGCTCTAATCATTTAGCTTTGGGCGAGCATATAGACGAATAGAGGTCACTTTATTTCAGGGCAGGAGAGTAAATTTCCTGCAGGTATGCATCCCACAGTGGGTGAACAACTCCCATTCAAGCCACTCAGGGACAACCTATTAGCAAAAAATCACTCAGCCCTTTAGTTTAGAGCCTAGAGACACTCAGAGATGCCAGGATGGAAACGTTCTAACCTACCCAAGCTGCATTTCTTGGCAGATCCTACCAGGCCAGAGAAGGAGAGGAATCTAGAAAGCCATAGAGAGAGTTTTCATAAAACACTGACTTTACTTCAAGGGACTCTGCCCAACACAATACACCCTCCTCGCCTTTTATAGACGAATAGAGATCACAAACCAACAAATAAGGACCCAGCTCATGGATCTGGATACAAACAAAGGCATCAGAAGCTTCCGAGAGGGAATTATTCGCACACTATAAACAGTGATCATACTGTGAATAGTACTTTCCTAGCCTAATGCTATAGTAAAAGTGAACAGTGACTTGCTACAGTGAAGTTGTACGAACTCAACGGTCTCGTCCATCACGGGCATTGTAGCTACATACTGAGTCACCTGAGCTGTCTTCTAGGAGATGTGCCTCGTATTTCTGTTCAGGGGCTTCAAGATCTTCTGATGAGAGGATTTGGTTCAGCCTTCGTGATGAGGATGCTTCTTCATGAGCCCAATAGGATGCTTCTTCTTCAGCCCAATTTGTACTTTGTCATCTTCTTGAGTGTCGGCGAGGATGCTTGGCGAGGCCAGTTGGATAGCTGTGCATAAAAGATGTGTTTATGTTCGAGATAAGGACGAAGGTCCTTATTCGTAGGGGTCCCGGGACAGAGGACCTCCAAAGTGTGCATTGGGGTACTGGGTAGATTGGACAATGTCATATGTGCCTGTCATTTCATGATCTTGGGATGATGCAGCTTGTTTGTATTGCCTGAGTGCTTTCTTAGCTTCTGGTGCTAGGTCATAATGATCCCACATAGTGGGTACATTATTCCAAACATCTTCGGGAATGGTCTTGTTTTCTTGGCATAGGATTCTCTGGAGTTATTGGTAGTATTCACAAGATCTAATAGATCTTGGATAAGATTTGTGAATCCGAGCTTCTCAACTATCTAAGTAAGGTCTATAGGATATAGTTCCTATTTCCTAAGGAGCGTTGAGGATGTTGCCATTGTTTCTAAAGAAATGCCATGGACGTCGGAAAAATAGAATGGCATGGACTTCAGGGTTTGGCGTCATGGTTCTTAGTTCTTTTTCCAAGAGATGTTTCTAGTAAGTAGGATGATAGAACCAATTAAGAAAATTTACGAGATTCTTATCGCTTTCCTTTTCAACATTTCTTTCGAGTAAGAATATCCTGGTGAGGTTGGCAATGAATCTTCGGTTGGAATTTCAATAGTTATTAAGTACTTATTGGTTAAGTAGCATAATAACGTCTTGAGCTAATCAGGGAAATCATCTTCCTTCCAGATAAGAGGATGAATGAATGGATAATTTAAATTTAACTTGAATGGATAAAAAATCGAACCTCCATTGAATCTAAATAGGTCTGTGTGGCATTGCCACATGAGGTTCTCTAGGTTCTCAGCAAGGCTGTCATTTTGGATTTGCTGAATAATCTCCGGGGATATTTCCAACTTTGCAAATCCTTGATCTTCACAATCTTGTATTTTATGCCATGATTGAGCATATGAAAAGTAGGCCTCTTGATGTACATATTGATTTCGGCTGGTGCTTTAGGTCTTGACAAAAAGTCAGCAAGCACATTCTTCTTTCGAGGATATGTTTGGTTTCAAAAAGAGTATTTCAAAAATCATTCAGCCCATTGAAGCGAGTTGAGAATTTGAAATCTGCTTCTGTTTAAACTTGGTCATCTAAGGGAAAGATGCCATGTCTAATTCTACCGGGAAGTGATGGCCGATGAGATGAAACTCAAACTTTTTATTCCATTTTTTACTACCAAGATTTCTTTAAAAGTGGAATGGTAGTGCATTTCAGCTTGAAAAACTTTCCACTTTTGTGAGCACAAAGGTGTCTCTTACCATCAATTTCTTCAAAGAGGATGGCTGTCTAGTATTCATCACTAGCGTTAGTTTGAAGAATTCTTTTTCTTGTTGATGGTATTTTCAATGGTGGGAGATTCTGCATAATCTTCTTTAGTTTAGCAACTGCTTTAGTTTGGTTTTTCCCAAGGTGAGGATTCTTCTTTAGCATAGATTGCAAAGGAATTATGAGCTTTGCATTGTTTGGGACAAAATCCCGAGATAATTGATTATCCCAAGAAATTGCTGAACTTGTTTTGTTGTGAAGTTATCTTCAGGAAACTTCAATAGTTCTTGAGCAATATGTGGCCCTGGATAATATTCACCTTTGTTAAGGTGCATACCAAGAAATTCAATTTCTGTCTAGGCGATATTCATCCTTCTTTGAGAAAGCATGATGCCATGCTTCTTCACGATTTTTGCAAACCGCTGAAGGAGTTGATAGTGTGACTTTCGTCAAGACTATAGAGGAGAATTTCGTCGATATATATGGCTGCACTTAACAAGATTGGTTGGAAAATACGACACACAGCCTTTTGAAAAAGGGATGGTGCTACCTTTATGCCAAAAGGAAGAACTTTCCACTAGAAGTGATGGTTCGGGATATAGAATCCTATTTTGGATGTTGTCTTCGGGATGGATGCCCAATTACCAAAATTCGGCTTTGAGATCGAATTTGGAATAGATATGGGCCTTGGTTAGACCAGCAAAGAGAGAATCTCTGGATGGTAGGAGGAATTTATCATCTTGGAGGAAAAGATTGAGAGGTTGGTAGTTGATTATTAGTCTCACTTTTCCCTGCTTTGCTCAGCATGCTTATTGACATAAAAACTTCACAAGCCCATTAAGAATTGGAGATTTCAATAAGACACTGTTGCAATAATTCTAAACATTCCCTCGAGCTAAAGCTAGATGTTTTGGCTTCATTCCCGTATGACTCGCCTTGGTTAGATTTATATCTTCATTCTTTTTTAAAGGAAGGCGAACAAAGAACTCTGGATTTTCCCATAAAGAATGAGAATATTTCTGAGCAAATTTAGAGTGGGATTCTGAACATGATTCCAACAATTTTTACATGATTGGATCTAACAGACTCATCTAAATGGAGAAGAGTCTTTGAATATTAACAAACTTAGAGAACTGGTCTCTATACCTAAGACCTTTCTAGGAATAACGTGAAGCTGAGAGATTTGAGTCATAATGTCCCAACCAATGATTAAATCTTTGTTGGGAAAATTGGATCCAAAGATTTTTGTGGTTGTTAAACACTAGGGGAAGAACTGGACAGTTATAGGGGTGGTTCCGACATTCGTGGAGAAAGTATCTATTGAAGCAGAATTGAAATATCGAATATAAGGAGTCCAGAATTCTTTAGGAAGAACTTTGGTGTCTAATATTGAACAACTTGCTCTTGTGTCAATAAGAGCAATAGTGATAGGTTTGGCAAATTTCGAAGTGAGGTTTTTACAAGGAAATGGGAACAATGAGTTTGACTTGAAAATATGTTGAAGCTTGGTTACGGGGATGAGGATGATATATGAAAAATATCTTCAGACTCTGAGTCTAACTTAGTTTCACTGGAAGTTTGGTAAAAGGAAATGACACGAAGAGTTTGTTCAGATGTTCTTCATCAGCAAAGAATAAGGATTCAATATCATCATTTTCAAGAGAGATACCTGTTTCATTCTCAATGTGATGAATTAGACGATTCTGACATTTTCTTGCTTGAGGACAATTTTTGGCAAAATGTCCTTTCTGGTTGCAGATGTAGCAACGGTTTGATTTCTTTGAAAAAATTCTCTTTTTTTTTCATTTCTATGAGATCAGTGGGTTTTCTCATAAAGACAAGATATCTTGAGTGATGGCATGACCGAAATTAGGTGACATCGAGAAAATGAATCTGGTCCTATTCGGAAATTAATTGCCACCTCTTGACAAAGTTGTAAAGGACATCATTCATATTATGGTTGGTGATGGACTGAGTATTCAACCAAGTATGAAAGTCTTCAAGTCTTCTGGCAATTTGTGATAAGGAATATCATCGATGGTAAAGAACGTTTTGATGTTATGGACACATGCCTAGTAGGATTGTTTGTCTGAACATTTTCTGGCTCAAAATAGTTTGATTCCATTTCATCATCTCGAGGATCAGCCATGAATATTGATGAAGTTACTGGCGTAATAGGGAGAGAATCAACTGTAGGAATGGAGAAAGATGAAGAGGAGGAAAAGATAATGAATCGATTCGGTATCGAAGAGGTTTGCCAAAATCCGGCTTTGAGATTGAATTTGAAATAGATATGGGCCTTGGTTAGACTAGTAAAGAGAGAATCTTTGAATGGTAGGGGGAATTTATCATCTTGGAGGAAAAGATTGAGAGGTTGGTAGTTGATTACTAGTCTCATTTTTCCCCTACTTTGCTCAGCACGCTTATTGATATAAAAGGCTTCACAAGCCCGTTGAGAATTGGAGATTTCAATAAGAATTTGTTGCAATAGTTTTGAACATTCCCTGGTTCTAAGTCTAGGTCCATTCATGGTATCGAGCCATGGTTTCGTTTTTAAGGTTATCCATTCCATGCGCTTAGTAGGTGAATCCAGTGCTGAGAAGATCTTTTCATATTATGTTTTCAGAACCAGAAATCCTTAAAGTACCTGTCTCTCTAGCACCTTCTCCTTCATCCTCAACCCCTCCAAGGTTTCGAGTTTCTAATGCTTCTAAGATAGATTATATTGATGAAGTCTCTCTTAGTGATGAAACTAAGATTTCTGAAACCCAACTTCCTCTCATGAACCCATACTCTGCTTTTGCCAAACCCAACTCATCATTCTCACTTATCCGCTCCATTCACCAACTTATTCACCAAACCCCAAAGCAAGTAAATGAGTACGTCCAGTCCTCCAAATTTGACCAGCATCCTATTCTTGCTTCTGAAAAGGAGTACTTTGTTACTTTGTAGATCCCTCCCGAATTTCCTAGACAATAGGCTCAACAAGGATACACTCATGTTCATTATGGAGCTATTTATCTTGCTCTTACCTTTCGTGGTCGTAAAGGTTTGCCAAGTTGTGGCAAGAATCGCGTTGTTAGATACAAATTTTTTACAATACCAGCATGCTTGCATCGATACTGTCCAAACTACTTTGAATGCTAGAACAGTTTTTGTGACTTTGTATCCAAACTTCAACATCGCTCTTTCAGACCCCCAGCTATTTTCTTTCTTAAAAGTTCAAGTCCAGCTCACTGGAGCCCCTCAAACTGCTGACTCTGTAGCTACAACCCTACATTACTGATGGTTTATCAAGTGCGAGAATCATGCTCTTGATCTCAACTTTAACAATGGTAATGAAGATGCTTTATTTATCTCCATGCAGAATGATCAGGCATCATGTATCCATGTTCCCGAGATAGATCTCGAAGGATACATTGGCTAAGCTCCTTCCGAGACTTGGATCACCAACTATGAAAAACTACACCAGCATAAGAAGCCTTTCCGGTCTACGGACTCGAGTTCGTACAAAAAACAGATGGAATTGTTTCCATCAAATTTGGCAAGGAAAAGGAAGAAAGCCCTTCTATCTTCCAAACCCTTTTCATGATTGAACCATGTGTTCCTGAATCAATTTCAAAACAAATCCCAAAAAGCTTGTTCGACACTTCGACGGTGATGGACATCCTTTCCATTACTACAAAGACAACTTTGGTCATTGCTTTTGGGACCCCTTTTGAGTGTTCCTATTGTACAAATTCCCCGATGAGGTAGATCCTTTTGCAAGACCTTCACCTAGAAGGAAGAGACCAAAGCATAAGGTGTACCAAAGGTACTTGGATGGAGATTCCTCCGTTGACACTCTTGGTGAGTGTGATAAATACTAGTTCATGGTTTCTTATGCTCCATCTCCACCACCAGAGTTCAATACTACATCCCAAGCTTCACGAGATCCACTAAAATCACCCCCTCCATCTCCTCCTCAGAAAAAAGCAAGCTCTCTCCCTATTTTATAAGCCAATTCTCAAATGGGCTAAGAAGCATTCTTACCCACTTGAAGCCCCAAAGAGAAACATCACCCAGTTCTTCCATTGCCATGTTCCATGAAGCTAACTTTTCCCCTCTTATCAGAGAAAGTTCCAAATTATCGTTTCTGCTCTGAGGAATTCATTGACCCACAAAACAGATATTGTCATGTTCCAATAATAGTAACCCCCACTAATGTGGATGAACATGGGAGGACAGAGAAAGACTCCTCTTGCTAAAGCGGTTCTAAAGCTGGCAATCGAGACTTTGTTAGCACAAAACAATGCCTTCAAGGCAATTGATTCCAAGATTGGAAATGTGCAACAAGATCTCCGAAGGTATGATGGAACCACTAAAAAGATACTTTCTGAGTTCTAGAAAAGGCTTCACGTCTTGGAATCAGGACAACATCTTGAGTATCACTATCTTGAAAGTCCAAAGCCAGAAATAGAAAAGCTCAAAAAGCAAATCCAACTTCTTGAAGAATGAAGGTTTAGACCTTTCGATCCATTGGCACCTTACGTCGAACTGGGTATCTAACTCCATTGCCATAGAAGTCTATTTTTGCTGCCATTCCAGGAAGACCCTTACGAAGAGAACCAGATATGGCAGAAATACAAAACCACCTCAAAAACCTGCAGAAAGACAAAGGAAAAGAAAAGATGCCACCTACAGAATCAAGTTCGATTGTTATAAAAGAAAGATCAGATCGAGATGATGTCATCCAACCCATTAGAATCTTTTCTAAAGGATTTGGGTACTCAGGAACCTGATCCTGCTATCCAGCAGCCTCATCCTACTATTCCGAGAAAACAGATTCTGTTCCCCGAGTCAAGCAAACCTCTTCGATACTAAATCAGATTCATTATCTTTTTCCTCCTTTTCATCTTTCTCCATTCCTACAGTTGATTCTCTCCCATTGCGCTAGTAACTTCATCAATATTCATGGCTGATCCTCCAGATGACGAAATGGAATCAAACTATTCTAAGCCAGAAAATGTTCAGACAAACAATCTGCTAGGCATGTGTCCACAGCATCAAAATAGTTCTTCACCATCGATAATATTCCTTATCACAAATGGCCAAAAAGACTTGAAGACTTTCATACTAGGTTGAATACTTAGTCCATCACCAACCATGATAGGAATGATGTCCTTTACAACTTTGTCACGAGGTTCATAGGCAGCCTCAAACTTTGGTGGCAATCAATTTCCGAACAAGACCAGATTCATTTTCTGATGTCACCTAATTTCGGTCATACCATCACTCTCTTATATCATGTTTTTGTGGAAAACCCACTGATTTCATAGAAATGAAAAGAAGAGTTTTTTCGAGAGAAAATCCTATTCCCTCCAGAAGAAACATCTTGATAAACATTATTGAGTAATGCTTCAGCTTTTTATCAAGTTGGGGCGAGATCCAAACTTGAAGCACGTTTTCTTACTTCCATCCCTAAAGAATTATCCCAAATGGTTGAAACATCTTTTTTTGGAAAACAAAAGAGAATACAAGATATTCCCTTGGAAGAAATACATCAAGAAGTCCATCTATGCCTCGAAGAACTATCTTAAAGCGTCAGATGGTCCGTACCTACATCACAGATGATAAACGCCTTGAATCAGCTTGCTCTCGCCAAAAGTTAAAAATTAAATGCTCCAAGGAAGACTGTGATGGTACTTGTGGCAAGTTCTCTTGAAAGAAGAAACATCACAAGAAGTTCTGGATAAACAAATCCAAACATGGCTCCAAGCATTTCCGGAAAAAAAAAAGAAAAAAAGAAATGGTGATACCTACGCAAAAGGAAGGATCGCACATGCCATAAGAAATCAAACCGTTGTCTGCAACCAGAAAGGACATTTTGCCAAAAATTGTCCTCAAGCAAGAAAAGGTCAGAATCGTCTAATTCATCACATTGAGAATGAAACAGATATCTCTCTTGAAAATGATGATATTGAATCTTTATTCTCTGCTAATGAAGAACCATATGAACAAACTCTTTGTATCATTCCCTCTTACCAAACTTCAGTGGCGAGTCGGACTCAAAGTCTGAAGATATTTTTCATATATCCTCCTAATCCCCAAAACCAAGCTTTGACATATTTTCAAGTCAAACTCATTGTCCCCATTTCCCTATAAAAATCCTCACTTGAAGTTTACCAAACCTATTATTGTTATTACTCTTATTGACACAAGAGCAAGTTGTTCAATATTGGATACCAAAGTTCTTCTGAAGAATTTTGGACTCCTTATATTTAATATTTCAATTACCTTCGGGAGATACTTTCTCGACGAATGTCGAACCACCCCTATAACTGTCCGGTTCTTCCCCAAGTGTTCAATAACCACAAAAATCTTTGAATCCAGTCTTCCCAACAAAGATTTAATCATTGGTTGGGACATCGACTCAAATCTCTCAGCTTTGTATTATCCCCGGAAAATGTCTTAGGTATAGAGACCAGTTCTCTGAGTTCGTTAATATTCAGAGACTCTTCTCCATTCAGATGAGTCTATTAGATCCAATCATGCAAAAATTGTTGGAATCCTGTTTAGAATCCCACTTTGAATTTGCTCATAAATGTTCTCATCCTTTATGGGAAAATCTAGAGTTCTTTGTTCGCCTTCCTTTCAAAAAGAATGAAGATATAAATCCAACCAAGGCGAGTCATACGGGAATGAAGCGGAACATCGGCTTTAGCTCGGAGGGAATGTTCAGAACTATTGCAACAAAGTCTTATTTAAATCTCCAATTCTCAATGGGCTTGTGAAGCCTTTTATGTCAATAAGTGTCTTTGCAGGGGAAAATGAGACTAGTAATCAACTACCAACCTCTCGATCTTTTCCTCCAAGATGATAAATTCCCCCCACCATCCAGAGATTCTCTCTTTATTGGTCTAACCAAGGCCTATATCTATTCCAAATTCGATCTCAAAGTCGGATTTTGGCAATTGGGCATCCATCCTGAAGACAGATCCAAAACAGGATTCTATATCCCGAACCGGCACTTCTAGTGGAAAGTTCTTCTTTTGGGCCTAAAAGTAGCACCATCCCTTTTCAAAAGGCAATTTGTCGTATTTTCCAACCAATCTTGTCAAGTGCAACCGTATACATCGACGACATTCTACTCTACAATCTTGATGGCTTGAGTCCACCTTGTCAACTTTTTGAGCAATTTGTAGAAATCGTGAAGAAGCATGGCATTATGCTTTCTCAAAGAAAGATGAATATTGCAGACAGAAATTGAATTTCTTGCTATGCACCTTAACAAAGGTACATATTATCCGGGGCCACAAATTGCTCAAGAACTATCAAGTTTCTGAAGATAACTTCACAACAAAACAAGTTCAGCAATTTATTGGGATAATCAATTATCTCAGGGATTTTGTCCAAAACATTGCAAACCTCGATTCCTTTGCAATCTAAGTTGAAAAAGAATCCCTCACCTTGGGGAAAAAACCAAACTAAAGCAATCGCTGAACGAAGGAGATTATGCAGAATCTCCCACCATTGCAAATACCATCAATGGGAAAAAGAATTCTTCAAACTGACGCCAGTGATGAATATTGGGCAGCCATCCTCTTTGAAGAAATTGATGGTAAGAGACACCTTTGTGCTCACAAAAGTGGAAAGTTTTCTCAAGCTGAAATGCACTACCATTCAACTTTTAAAGAAATCTTGGCGGTAAAAAATGGAATAAAAAAGTTTGAGTTTCATCTCATCAGCCATCACTTCCTGGTAGAATTAGACATGTCATCTTTCCCTCAGATGACCAAGTTTAAAGAGAAGCGGATTCCAAATTCTCAATCGCTCCGATGGGCTGAATGGTTTTCGAAATACTCTTTTGAAACCCAACATATCCCTGCAAAGAAGAATGTGCATGCTGACTTTTTGTCAAGACCCAAAACACCAGCCGAAATCAACATGTACATCAAGAGGCCTGCTTTTCATATGCTCAATCATGGCGTAAAATACAAGATTGAGAAGATCAAGGATTTGCAAAGTTGGAAATATCCTCAGGAGATTATTCAGCAAATCCAGAATGACAGCCTCGCTGAGAACCTAGAGAACCTCATGTGGCAATGCCACACAGACCTATTCGAGATTCAATGGAGGTTCAATTCTTTATCCCTTCGGGTTAAATTTAAATTATTCATTCATTCATTCTCTTATTTGGAAGGAAGATGATTTCCCGATCAGCTAAAGACGTTATTATGGTACTTAACCAATAAATACTTAATAGCTATTGAAATTCCAACCAGAAGATTCATTGCCAACCTCACCAGGATATTCTTATTCGGAAGAAATGTTGAAAAGGAAAGTGATAAGAATCTTTTAGATTTTCTTAATTGGTTATATCATCCTACTTACTGGAAACATCTCTTGGAAAAATAACTAAGAACCATGACACCAAACCCTGAAATCCATACCATTCTGTTTTTCCGACATCCATGGCATTTCTTTAGAAACAATGGCAACATCCTCAATGCTCCACAAGAAATAGGAACATCCTATAAACCTTACTTAGAAAGCCGAGAAGCTCGGATTCACAAATCTTATCCAAGATCTATTAGATCTTGTGAACACCAGTACCGAGAACTCCAGAGAATCCTATACCAAGAAAACAAGACCATTCTCGAAGATGTTTGGAATAATGTACCCACTACATGGGATCATTATGACCTAGCACCAGAAGCTAAGGAAGCACTCGGGCAATACAGACAAGCTGCATCATCCCAAGATCATGAAATGACAAGCACATATGACATTGTCCAATCTACCCAGGACCCTTATGCACACTTTGGAGGTCCTCTATCCCAAGACCTCTACGAACAAGGACCTTCGTCCTTATCTTAGAACATAGACACATCTTTTTATGCACAGCCATCCAACTGGCCTCAGCCAAGCATCCCTGCCGACACTCAAGAAGATGATAGCACAAACTAGGCTGAAGAAAAAGCATCCCATTGGGCTCATGAAGAAGCATCCTCATCACGAAGGCTAAACCAAATCCTCTCACCAGAAGACCTTGAAGCCCTTGAATAGAAATACGAGGCACATCTCCTAGAAGACAGCTCAGATGACTTAGTGTCTACCTACAATGCCCGTGACGGATGAGACCGTTAAGTCCGTACAATTTCACTTTGTCGTAAGTCACTTTGTTCACTTTTCGTAGCACTAGACTAGGGAATATACCGTTCACGCATACGATCCTTGTTCATAGTGTGCGAATAATTCCCTCTCGGAAGTTTCTGGTGCCTCTGTTTATACTCGGACCCATGAGCTGGGTCCTTGTTTGTTGGTTTGTGACCTCTATTCATCTATAAAAGGCGAGGAGGGTGTATTGTGTTAGGCAAAGTCCCCTGAAGTAAAGTGAGTGTTTTATGAAAACTCTCTCTATGGCTTTCTAGATTCCTCTCCTTCTCTGGCCTGGTAAGATCCTCCCAGAAATGCAGCTTGGGTAGGTTAGAAACATTTCCATCCTGGCATCTCTGAGTGTCTCTAGGCTCCAAACTAAAGGGCTAAGTGATTTTCTGCTAATAGGCTGTCCCTGAACGGCTTGAACGGGAGTTGTTCGCCCACTGTGGGATGCATACCTACAGGAAATTTACTCTCCTTCACTGGTTCTAAGTCTAGGTCCATTCATGGCTATGATAGCTTGGGGGCCCTAATCATTCAGCTTTGGGTGAGCATATATTTACAATATACTATAATATCAACTTCGGGTGAGCTATACTATCTATGTTTTTAGCTCTAGGCGAGCAGTCATAGACTATGGTCGGACTCTATAGATAGTATTGAATGTACCAACCATGAGATGGTCGTGATGACATGTAATTGACTAGGCTGATTGATCATTGAGTCAATTTGATTGGATGGAGTGTGATGTCTATCAATATTATTAATTGAACTGACTTGCAAGAAATAACTGAGGCCAAGGTAAGTCCTCTAACTTGTGTCGTGTTTAGATAGCCTAAGATTTACTAATTGGGTCTTAGGGGGTAGAACTTGTTGAGATGTTGTCTCAATGGTTATTGTATAACCATTTCAAGTCCCTAAATGGCACAACCTCGAAGAGGAGTACCGGGAGGAGAACCACGAGGATGATCTAGAGCAGGATCCTAATGAGGATTTGAGACTCCATTCCTGTCTGATGACTTTTGCTGTTGAACATGTTTGAGTAGAAACCAACCTTTTAGTATGGCTTGTATATGTATATATACGATTGAGTTGGTATATATGTATATAAGTGTGCTAGTTTTCAAGTTCAAGTTTTTATTCCTACATTTCTATCCCATTGCTTTATTATCGGGGATTATTATATGCTTCCACATGTGTATTAAAATGAAAGGAGTCGGCGATGTGTCCTGGGACGTTACTATTAATTGTCCAAGGTGAGGGATAGGTGCGTATCCGAGAATCGAGGGGTGACACTTTTGATCAAAGCATTGAGCAAAAGGTCAACTCAAAAGTCAACTATTTGATTTTTTGGGTTTTCAGTGGAAATGAATGAAAAATTGCTTAAAAATGACAAAGCAAAAGAAAGAAATGAGAAACAACATTTTTGGTCAAAAATGGGTTCCATCATGATCGGAACCCCTAATCTCGATTTTTTACCTTTTGCGACATGTTAATTAAAAATCAGGTGTCAATAGTTGCCCTTTTTTGAGTAGGAGTTTGAAAAGGTTCCAGTCAAAAACAAATTGATACCTCGGTACTTACCATGGGAGAAAAAGGACACGAAAGTAAAGAAAAGACATTCGATTGGAGACATTCGATTGGGGAAATAAAAAAAGACAAAAGAAAAAGACATTCGATTGGAGACATACCTCGGTACTTACCATCGTTCTTTAGAGATGTTTGGTTCATTCATGAGGATTTCTCTTTGTCTCTCTCATGGAATAAAATGAAGGGAAGGAAATTGACCAAAGAAAGTAAAGAAAGTAAGGGTAAGGGATACTTACCTATGATAAATGAATTGGGAAGTTGAAGGCTGTAACCTCTCGAAAGGTGAGAGACGAACTATACCATTTCCAAAAGCCATAACTCGTCGTACCTTGCGGAGGGTGAAGCTTTGATGCTACTATCTCATGGATTTTGGAAGCATGAGAAATTTTGAAATCACCATATCTAAAGAAAAGACAAAAAGAAAAGACATTCGATTGGAGACATACCTCGGTACTTACCATCGTTCTTTAGAGATGTTTGGCTCATTCATGGGGATTTCTCTTTGTCTCTCTCATGGAATAAAATGAAAGGAAGGAAATTGACCAAAGAAAGTAAAGAAGTAAGGGTAAGGGATACTTACCTATGATAAATGAATTGGGAAGTTGAAGGCTGTAACCTCTCGAAAGGTGAGAGACGAACTATACCATTTCCAAAAGCCATAACTCGTCGTACCTTGCGGAGGGTGAAGCTTTGATGCTACGATCTCATGGATTTTGGAAGCATGAGAAATTTTGAAACCACCATATCTAAAGCCACAAGTCGTGGAGGGTGAAGCTCCGATGCTACGAACTTGTGATTTGCCTTAAGATAACATATCTGAAATCACCATGTTCTAAAGCTACGAGACGTGGTTCCTCGCGGAGGGTGACGCTCCGATGCTACAAACTCATAAGTTGCTTTAAAACACCTATAAGAAGAATATAAACGTCACCATTTTGGAAAAGGGGTTTCGTGACTACGTATAGCACATCAGATGGAAAAGTTTGGAAAGAATTCCATGGTTAAATATAGTGAACTAACAGAAAGAGATTTGACAGAATTCCGTACTACGTAAGGTGAGTCAATGGAATGGGTTTTGAAAGAATTCCGTGACTACTTATGGCAAGTCAACGGAATGGGTTTTGAAAGAATTCCGTGGCTACGTATGGTGAACCAACAGAAAGGGATTTGAAAGAATTCCATGACTACATATGGCAAGTCAATGGAATGGGTTTTGAAAGAATTCCGAAGTTACGTATTATAAATAAACAGAAAGGGATTTAAAAGAATTCCGTGACTACGTACGATGAGTCAACAGAATGGATTTTGAAAGAATTTTGTGGTTACGTATGGTAAACCAACAGAAAGGAATTTGAAAGAATTCCATGACTATGACCTGGTGAGTAAATGGAATGGGTTTTGAAAGAATTCCGAGATTGCGTAAAGCTAATCAACGGAATGGATGAAAGGGGACTGCACAAGATGCCCTTGGCGTACTAGGCATAAATTGTATTATCATTGAAAGAATCTACATGGGATAGGTTTTGAAAAGAATCCCGAGTGTGTATGAGCAAATCAAATGGAATCTAGACAAATTGTTCCGTTAATTTTCAAGAAAAGATTCCCAGATTGCGCAAAACTAATTCAATGGAACCAAGACTTTGAATGTCATTCAAGCATTTTTTATAAATGTCATCAATCATCAAATTCCTTAGGAAAGAAACTTTGATAAAATGATTTTGGTTAAACTTCAAAGAGTTTATTAAACATGCCAAGTTGAAGTACCCTAATCAAAAGGTTTGGTCATAGGCTTACACAAAGGGTTGGCTGCTTTGAGGACAAGAAAAGAATTTTCATCAATATATTCAAAGGGTTTACAAGTCAAGAACCTTGAAGATAAGATAGGATTGGATTGCTCTCACTTCTTTTAGCAGTAGCTCCTATCGAGATTCCTACTTCAACTCGAACCATCCTAATCGGAAGAGACCGTGGATGACGGTTGTAATGTTGGTTCAGGTGAGGCTCGAAAGGCTTGAAAATTTTTGGGTATCAAAGGTATAAAAATAAGTGATTATCTTGGCATCATTACCATCACACAACTTTTCATAAGTCTGACTATTGAAATTTGACTTATCTCAAGAGTCCTTTTGACTATTTTGTTTTGAGACATCGAGCTTCGTTCTCTTTTCTAATGGCATTGCTTGCAATACATGTTTCACCAAGCAATTTTTTTTTTTTTTATGAATGGATTTTTGTTTTGCAATCATTGATTTTGCTTTTCAATGAAATTTTTTTATGGGCATTGACCTTACTTTTACCAAACACAATGCTTTTTTATGTCCCTTAATTTCATTCTCGTTTGGGTACCAGTCTCTAGAGCGGTTTCACAAATATCACTAACATTCTCACTCTTTATTGGTAAATCAAATGCCATGCTCCAATGTGGTGAGATAATCACTACCTAGGCTTTGAAAATGATTGTGTAAGGCTCAAATTGGCTAAGCAATGGATAATTGTGTTTGGGTAGTGAACTGAATGCTCTTCCTCACTTCGGGATGCTTTGAGCTTTCATAAGAATTCTCATAGAGCTATCACCAAAAAGATTGATGCAAGTGAAAGCAATAATTTTTTTTTTTTGATCTTTTGCTCCTTAGATTTCAACCAAAACCTCCTATTTTTCCCTAGTGTGGGTTGTTCTTGATAGGGTTATTTTTAAAATGCTCCCTATTTAGCTCAAAGTGGCTTGGAATGGATGTTAGTAGCATTTAGGATTGAAGAATAAATGCCTTTATCATTTCAATCCATGTATTCAATGCAAATGAACCCTATAACCTAAGACATTGTTCTTTTCACTCGATTCTCAAAGTGTTTGTGTAGGGATGTACTTGGGCAAAGCTTGCTTTTTGTCATCTTAAGTGTTTCCATTTGGCACTTTTAATGCTCTTTTGGTTTTCATAAATCATTTAATCAAGTTCTCGATGTGGGTAATTTTGACATAAAAAGCATAAACCAAAGTATGAAGAATGTCATTCAAATTTTTGAAAGCCATGAATTTCTTATCTGCATAAGGAGTTTTCAAATGATGGTTTTCGACTTTGAAAACCTTTTAGTTTTTTTTTTTTTTTTAAATTCATTTTTCAGTAGCCTACAGGTACTAAAAAGGGTTATTTATCCTTGTACCTATTCTCTTGAGAGTTGTTCCTTTGAAGAGTGATGACTTGCTTCTTTGGGAACTCTTGAATACTTGCAAAACGAAAACACATCTGCAAATATGCGATGTATGCATGATATGTATGATGCAAATGATCTAAAATGGCTCGGATTCAATTCAAGGAGTGGCTCGAAGGCCTTTCACTTTATTCATGGAAAATATTTCTTAACAACGTCAGCATTTACAGATTTTGGAAACTCACAGCTATCCATTTCTATAAGAGTTAGCACTTATCCAGGCAACACTTTCTTGACAACATACAGTCTTTCGTAGCTCAGATTGAACTTTCTATAGGAACCATGAATAATTGGTAGAAATTTTCGTAGTACAAGATCTTTAACCTTGAAATGTCTTAGTCAATCCTTGCAATTGAATGACTTAACCACTCATTTTTGGTCGCTTTGTTCATGACATGAGGCTTTTAGTCTCTTCTCATCAGTCACGTTCAACTATTCAAACCTTCAATGGCCACCAAAATAAAACGGTATCAATTTGATGCTGTGGGATTAATCAATTCGATGATGCTGATGCCCCACATTGAGAAAGACCATGTCTTGGACATTTGATGTAGTTCATCGGGAGGACCATTGATTTTGTCCCCATAAACTTGACATTGATCTCATTCAATTTTTGGCATTTTTCTTCAAAAGTCCCAAGAACAGTTTGGCAGTTCTAGATCATTGGGAAATGAACTTTGCCTACACCTCTTTAAAAGTAGACGGATATTTTAAATCACAAATAGCCTTCACTTTTGAGGGGTCAATTTCAATGCCTCAATTACTAATCATGAATCCAAACAGCTTCCCAAACTTTGCGCCATATATGCACTTTGCAGGTTTAAGCCTCAGCTTGAACTTTTTAAGTCGGTTAGACAATTTCCTCAAGACTTCAACATAGACTTTGCTTTGTCTTGATTTAGTAATCATGTCACCAACATATACTTCGATTTCCTCATGCGTCATGTCGTGGGATAAGGTTACCATGGCTCTTTGATAGGTTGCCCTAGCATTCTTAAGATCAAAGGGCATCACCTTGTAGCACAAAATTCCCTACAGGGTGAAACAAGGTTTTATTTTTTGGCTTCTTCCTTCACCCAGATTTGATGGTAACTACAGAATCCATCCATAAAGGAGAGTAGTTTGAATCTCGCCACACAATCAACCAAGACATCAATATGTGATAATGGGAAGTCCTCTTTAGTTTTTGCTTTGTTCAATCACGATGGTCAAGACACACTTGAAATCATCCGTCTTTCTTCATAGCTGGGGCAATGTTTGCAGTCCAATTGATATAATGTACAACTTCAATAAATTCCACCTTCAAGAGTCTCATGACTTCTTCTTTAACTTTCTTGGATAATTCCAGTTTTGTCCTCCTAAGTTCTTGCTTCTTAAGTAGGATGTTCAGGTCAGGAGGCAGTGAATGCTCCACAATATTGATATCTAAGCCTAGCATATTAGCATAGAACCGAACAAATATGACTTGGTATTCCTTCGGAAGTTCAACCATTCTTTCGAATTCGACTCCAGAAAGGCTTGCCCTAATTTGTGCTTCTTTTGGGTTCTTAGAATTACCCAAGTTTACAGTAATGGTCTACTCAGCAGTGGGAGGTTTAGATTCCTCATTATGGATCCATTCCTTTTCAATAACCTTTGAATTGTCTTCATCTTCAAACTTAGAATAATCAAGTCCGCTTCAATTCCCAAGGGACGAATCCGAGCCTTGCATATAACTATCATGACTATGTAAAGTGTTATGCATGAGATGTAATAAAAATGGTTAGTATAGTAACAACAAATGCAATGCGTGTTGTTTTTATGAAAAAATCCTTTTTAACGCCATTTTGAAAAATGATTTATAGGGAACTCGTCCTCATATTTTTAGGCATCCTTGTTCCGAAAATCCATGTGGAAAAGTAGGAAACGTGTGGTAGTCCGAGCCTCAAAGTATCATCATAGGACTGGTTTGGAGTGCTTTCACATGTCCTTAATAAAACATGCATATGCTTTATTGAATCTAAAATGATAAGGCCATATTACAAAGTCTACTACCTTGGATCAACGGCTCAACATCCAAGTGTTTACAAAGATGACAAATGAAAGAACAGCTGGAACAAACGAATTGAACATATGGAAATTCCCTTGTAGGGGAGATTTAATGGAATGAGAAACTATTAAAGCAATTTTTTTTCTACACTAAGGGAGAAGTAGGCATGCTTCCATTTGGTTTAGTAATGTCAATTATGATCTCATTCATAACTCTAGGATGATAGACTCATTTATACCTTTGGTGTAACATCCCTAAAAACCATAATCCCCTTATCAAGAAAATTTTGAACTTTGACCTTAAGGACCAAGCAGTTATCGACATCGTGTCCTTTTTCTCCCATGTGATACACGCATGCTTTGCACATATCGAATCCAATAAACTTTGGAGGTTTTTCTCTCGGAATTTCCTTAGCCACCGATCTCTCTTCCAAAAGCATGGGCAATAATTGAGAGAGTGGTCTTGGTAAACTGACGAGCCGAGCTACACTTACACGGCTTCTTATTGAAATCATGACATGATTAAACATGAACCGTGTCCATTTTATTTGGATATCTTTGATTACAATCTCCAGTCCCAGAAGATAGTTCAATTTCAAATACTTGTTCTTTATAAGCCTGTTTTCCTTTGCCCTTTGAATAAAAGCCAGTCGTCTCTAGCAAAGAAAGGGCTGATAATTCTATAGCCATTTGATTTACATGATCCATACGACGCATCATCATTCCACGCATTTCATTTACTTGATTATGAGGATCTTCAAGAGTGGGCACAGTTTTCGTCGGAAGCAACGGAGTTATGAATGCTTCAAAATTTGCAAATGTGGCGATTATTTCGTCAAGTCGATTTTCCACATTTATTACTCTGACCTGAGACTTGAGTGTCTTTGTTCTCCATCCTTGTTTGAGAGCAAGTCCTTATAATAGAGCGCCTTTCAGCCTTTGTTAGTACCTTTTGAAAGGAAAAAGGAGACGAATCAGCACGTGGTCAAGCAATTTTGGCAATAAAATATAAACCTCTAGATTTTATATATTTTTTTAGATGAAATAACGGGAAGAAAATTTATATGACCCCAGTACCATATCAACTCTTTCCAAAAATTTCTTCAAAAGAAATTATACAATTGAAAAGGTGACAATGAACATTTAATTGAAATGTCCCTTTTCAAAATTACATTCAAAGTTAAATGAAATTTCGTTGAATCATTATAAGGCAAGAAAACTTGGCTACATTAATTTAGGAAAATATAGGGAAATTCCAATTACATGGGAAATGGGATTGAACAAGTACACGAAATTGAAATTGAAATTGGAAATTACAGGGAAAATATGATTACAAGAAATAGGAATGTATTACATGGAAAATCCTATACAAAGTCTCTGTCATGCCCTGACCCTCGAGCGCGTAGCATCCCTCCTTCTTCTTTAGTCATGGAATTGCGACGTCCCAAGACGCATCACCGACCCATTCATTTTATCTTTTGATTATTCGCAAGTGAAAGCGAAACAAACATCTCCCAACCATTAACAAACAATAGTGATAGTAAAAGGCATACATCAGAACATCAAACCATAAACTTCCTTTACAAATTTACTATTAACCCTAAGAAGTTTAGTGATTACAAACCTTTACACCGGCAACTTCCAACAAACCAACAAAACCAATGGTGGGTCAGGATTAACCTAAACTTCACTAATGCCAGGCCAAACTCTTGTCTCCAATGTAAACCCGAACTGAACATGATAGTTCTCCATACTACGGGCCTGAAAAATTTTAAACCATGACAGGGTGAGTTCGATAGCTCAATAAGTAAATCACCTAAACCCCAGATAGGCAGATGCCTCATTTTGGAACCTATGAACTCGGCGCCCACTTGTCAATGGCAGATGAATAGCAAAACCTTTGCTTTGTCTTAACTATAAACATGAAGGAAAATCTTCCTCTACCTGAACATCCATCCTATCAAGAATCTATGATCTACCTCATACTCATGAAAATTCTAAGCATGCCAATTAATGATTTCAACCACATACACGGTTTCCTCGAGTCCTCTTTAATAGCGTATAAATTCACACATGCTACAAATCATGCAATAAATAGCCAATAATACTCCCATGCATCATATATCATTTTCTAAGGTATCACCATGGCCTTCAAGTCTCAAACAATGACTTGCAAAACATTCATGTGGCCCTCTCATCCCAAATAACAATTATAACATGCACGTGCCTTTCAAATCACTAAGTGTTCCAATTCAAACATATGCAAAGACTTAATAATACATATTAAAAACAAACCCAACTTTTGCAAGCATCAAACATGTATCAGTCTCATGAATCTCATATAAGGCCATATCAAACATGCACGAGCCATAAAACAATTTTCAAGGTATGCACATATCATTCAAATGCTTCGCACACATTTAGCACCTTGAGAGTCACATGGCATCCCATACTACCATGTTATCTTGAGTCGAATTATTAATCACACATAGGTTGCTCTTTTGAAAACATCCAAGACAATCGTCTCGCCCCATCGAGCATGGCATTCGAACTCCCGTCGGGCATCCTTTTGGGCATCATTCTTATGTAACACATCCCACGAATGGTATCCCTTTGACTTGGGGGCATCCGAACTTAATTAGGCATCGTCTCGCGTAAACGCATCAAGATGGGTTCACTACCTCACATAAACGCATTAGGGTCTTTAAGTGATCACACGAGCATACCATCAATCAAGTTCACCGTTTTCTTTCTCATTAGCCAAGTATGAATGCCTCAATGGCGTGCCAAGCGAAGTGTATCTCATGATCTATCGAAACTACATCAATAAATATGCCAAGCATGAAACGAGAGTCTATGGTTTGAACCGTTACATTGAGCACCAACCTAAGTCCCATCCGGATTGGAAATGATAAACTTTGATATCACACCAAGACCAAGAGAGGACAAGTCCATCGTGACATGATCACCATCCTAGTACCAAGCTTGGCTCGGGAACGATATGTCTTAATATCGCACCAAGACCAAGAAAGGACCAACTCGTCATGATATGATCACCAACCTAGTATCAAACTTGGCTCAAGAACGATATGCCTTGATATTGCTGATCCAAGAGAGAGACTTGGCCCGATGTGCTTCCACAAATGTCCAAGAACCATCACCAATCTAGTCTCAAAGGCTCGGAGTGTTCTCATGCATAGACCATGGACTTATGAACATATATAAATACAAGGACTACTTCCAATGAGCATATGCAAAACATTGCCATTAATATATAGCAACATCATATAGAACAAGCACATCCAACAATATCACAAGATCTCCAAATAACTTATCCTAAGTTATAACATAACAAGATTTCATATTAGAACAATGCTTTCTCAAACCCAAATTCAAGTATGAACATCAACAAGTCATTTCCAATAACTATATCAAATCAAGCAACCTTGGCAATAACTAAACTTTCCTTGTCAACCTCAAACCTCAAATCCAAGCAAACTCATGATCAAACCATACAAAATTAACCCATGGTTCTAACCTCTCTAGGATAGCTTGATCCTATTCCTAATACAAGTAACTAAATCCAAGCAACGTAACACAACAACCTAGCCAGCGTTTAGGGGATTCACTTACAAACAACCAAGACAAGGATGAGGAGTGGTCCGTGGTGTTGGACGGTGGTCAGCAAGGTGGTGGTAAGATGGCGCGAGGACAACAGTGCACGGTGGTAGGAATTAAATAACATTTTCCACAAAGGAATTAAAGGACAATTCATTTTGTATAAAGAGAAGAAAATCACCAAAGACAACTCAACATTTTGTCCGTCGGACTGATTCAACGACCGCAGAAAAAAATTTCATTTCGACATCCAAATCTTCATAAAAAACTTTGAAATTTTAGTATGTTATAAATATGGATGTTCTCTACAACTTTTGTGAAGAAATAATGTTAAGATTTCAAAGGAAAAATTCTATAAAAAATCGAGAAGACAAACAGGTCACCGTTTTTACTGCACTGGAGATTTTTCACACGGTAAAAGAATAGGCTTTCGTACCAACTATTTCACCTCAAAAAATATGAAATTAAAATATGTTATACATAAAGATTTTTTGAACATCTTTTATGAAGGAATTTTCTCCAAATTCGAACCACAAGAAGTTATATAAAATAGGAAAACAGTGAGGGTCCAGGAATTTCGAAAGCTGGAATCAAAGTAGAATTTAAGAGACTAAATTCTTGGTCTCTTGTAATCATTGCTTATAGAGGACATTAATGAACCAAGACTTTGAAGACAAGCCTAAAATTAGGCTTCTAGAGGCTAGTTACTATTCACACGAATTACTATTCACGGGATTAAACGTTGGTTAAACCGATTAGGGGCATTTCCTAATTATCAACAAAGGACACCCGTAACTAGACCGAGGTTCATGGCTAAATTCAATTGGAAATGGCTTTAATAGGGCCTATATGAATTGGGGGATCTCTTGGGATATCGCTTGCACAACTCATGGTTGATTCCAAACCAATCCATGTTTGAGCCTAATCGATCAATGAATAATCCTCGGTTGTCATGTAACCGAGTGAGAATCGATTTACTTACTTCAGTTCACGGTCACTTAGAATTGATTTAGGGTTGTTCAAGCTTAGTATAATAATTGTGAGGAATCACCAACAATCTAGCTATATATATACTTAGGCCGAATCGATCTATAATCATTCATTCATTCATTGATCTGTGCCGGTGTAAGGTCGTTTCGCATCGATATTTATGGTCAAGCTATCATTCCATGGTCGAGTACTCTAGTTGAGTGAATTTCTCGATCCATAGTTACCTCTCCCAATTAGACAGTTGACTTATAAATGATACTTAAATCAATCCATAGTCTATTCATGTTAAGGGCACACTGAAGCTTTAGACCATTCCTTGAGTCTAGGATAGGGGTCAAATTCGAGGATGTCACAGTCTCTAAGAAGTCATGAGCTGGAAGAACTAGAAGGGGTCACGTGGAGATGCTTGTTATATCATGGGCTAAGCGTTCTACTTTGGCTAAGGCATTGTCCATTTCCCTAATGAGTTGAACTATATAAGTTTGCTGACGACCACGAGGCTCGACAATATCTGGTAGGACCACTTCAAGCTTTGGCTCCACTTCATGATGAATGTAGTTAATAGAAACATGGTAGGCCTTGTCGACTCTAGCCACACGTTGTGGAGTGTAATAGTATTGTACTTGTATCATTTCTACAATTAGGGCCTTTATGTGGTCGATTTGGTTATCCACTACGACTTCATTGCAATAATCAGAATCATATAACTCTAGCTTGAGGATTGGAGAGATCGTTTGATGTAACATCCTTGATTCTAGCCTTGTAAGGATCGGCCATAAGGTCCTAAAAGGATCGATCATGGGCCATTGGCCATGGATCGATCAGTTTGATCGGCAAGGAATCGTTGATCGGTCATGGTCCGACCGACCGACCGATCACGAATTGGTCAAGGTGTTGGCCCCAATTTTCTATCGACCATACCAATGGGATAGGATCACTAGCTCATAAGATGACTTTTTGATCATGAGAATTGGTTACCGGATGATTTTGGATCGGTGGATGGTCATGGATCAATCCAACTAGTCGTAGTTTCTAGTTTCGGGTGATTCCTTTCAGTTATGCACTGATACACGGATGATCCAAATTGATCAAATGCGCCTGTCTTTTGACCAGAAATGCATCATTCCCTATTTAATTCTTAGTGATTAAAGAAAAATTTTGAATTAGTGATATCCGATCATGGATCGGTAACGCATCAACCATGAACTCTACCGGTGGATCAAGTGCCGATTGTAATGAGCCTAGGGATAGACCAAGCTATTCCGTCACTAATTCTAAGGTCCATGAGTGCCTCGGCTTAGTACTAGGCCATGGGTAGCCTTAGGATTGGCCACGAACTGATTGAAGGACAACCGACCCATTAGGCCGACCGACCATCCAAAGGAACGGTTCAGGCGAGCATGGGGCGTGATGGACGAACCTCGGGTGTACGTGATTCGGTTTTTTGAGGTGTGCCTAGTGATCTCTTCCTCAATCCGAGAATCAACTTGGATGATAGAATTCTCTAGCCCACCTTCTTGAGGAAGGAAGATCCCCTTCTTGAGGAAGGAAGACCGCCTTCTTGAGGAAGGAAAGGTAAAGCAAAAGAGAATTCTAGAATCTCTTCATTAAATGAAGGAGGATGAAGTGTCCAAGATAACCCAGGACCTGGTTGGAAACTTGGGAGATAAGGATGCCAATTAATGCTTCTTGACCAAGTAGGACGCCTCATTTTCCCAACTAAGATTACCACCTTTGATTTTTGAAATTTCTAGACCTTCGCTATTCGCCAATTTTACACAGATTTTTTTCGGTGTGAATTTAAAGAAAATTCCTTCATGAAAGTTGTTATAAAAATATTGATCTAAAACATACTTAAATTTCATATTTCTTTAAGGTAAAATAGTAGGGACAAAGGTCCAATCATTCACTATTTGTAACCTATCCCGTGTAGTGGAAATGTTGACCAGGTTGTCTTCTCGAATTTTTATAAAATTTTCCTTTTCAAATTTAACCATAATTCCTTCATGAAATTTTTGAAGGACATCCATTTCTACAACATATAGAAATGTCTAAGAGTTTTGTGAAGATTTGGATTTCAAAATGAGTCTCTCTCTCCAACTATTGAGTCTGCTTGACGGATGAATATTTGGATTGTGTTCAATGATTTTCTGCTCTTTCCACCGCATGAATTTGACTTCACTTCCTAATCAAAATTTTTATTTAAGGCCTTCTCTACAACATATTAAAATTTCATAATTTTTTGATTTTGTTTGATAAGATAAAGACACTAATTTCAGAAATTATTCAAAACTGTTTTTCTCAACTCAGGAGGTGTGAGTCACGCCCAAGCTTGGACTCAAGTCTTTAAATGTTATGTTGAGGTGTCTCAAGCTACTAAGCTAAAGCCCTATCCTACCTTGAGACTTGGTGACCAAGTTACCTTGCATTTAATGCTTCTTGACTTAGAGAGGAAGTCTTGACTTTTAAGGCTTGGAGAACAAGTTAGGATTTCCTATAAATAGGGGAGAGGCATTCCTCCCTCACCCACACAACACACCACTTCCTCTTTCTTCTTCACTTCTCAACCTCACTTTCTCCATCACCCTCTCTCTCCTTCTTGTGGCCACGCCCCTCTTGCCCATTTGCTCGCTTGCACATTGTTTAGTCACCTAGGTCATCCCTTGAAGTGTAGTAAGTAGAACTTACTAATATTTGGCTAGGATGTTATGTTACACTATTCTGAGTGTGTGACAAGTCTTTGAGTGAAGTTGGTTGGCTTGTTGTTGTTGAGGTTATGTTGTATTTGCTTGGAGTGGTTTAGACTTTGATCCTTGATTGAGTTCAGTTCTTGTTTGTTGAGCTTGGCTCATGCTTTGGCTTGAATTGCTTTAAAAGAAGTTTGATTTGTGTACTTGTTTGATATGCTTCGGTCATGCTTTGACTCAAACCAATTTGAAAAGCATTTTTGTGAAAATTTGTTATTTCCTTGCAAAACTATTTCCAACCGTTTTCACAAGTGCATATTCTAGTTCATGCCCCAAGCTTTGAAAAGGGGTTTTGTCAACCTTGATGTATGTGGGATCACGATGAATCAGTCCTTTCTTAGTCTTGCTGCGATATCAAGGCATATCATTCTTGAGCCAACTTTGGTACTAGGTCGGTGAACATGTCATGGCGAGCCAGTCCTTTCATGGTCTCGGTACAGTATTGAGGCGTATCGTTCCTAAGCCAAGTCTGGTACTAGGTCGGTGAACATGTCACGACGGGCTGGTCCTATGATGGTCTTTGTGCGATATTGAACTATATCATTCCCGAGCCAAGTTGGGTACTAGATCGATGCTCAAATGTGTCAAATCAAGTCGCGATCCTTGATTTGTACTCGGCATGCTTAACATCCCGGTTTTGGTAAGTCATTTCACACACTTATGCATGGAACGCTTTTGGGCCCTTGAACTAAAAGTGAAGATAAGAACTGGATTGTGATGCTTGATGCATGGTCACATGATGGACTAATTTCTAGCCGTCGACCAATGGATTTTGGCGACGTTGCTTGATGAACTCATTGTCGGAGGACTACCGTCACCCTTAGATTAAGGGACGTTGCCCGATTAAGTTTGGATGCCCAACGGATGCATAGTCGGAGGACCGCCATCACCCTTGGATTAAGAGATGTTGCCCAATGGATTTCGGATGCTCGATGGATTCCGGAAGAGTCGATGGATTTCGGCTGTTAATAAATGAATCTCGTGTGCATGAGTTCCTCACTTTATAAATTGGATTTTGGTTATAATGCATATTATTGAGTGAGGTGTAATTTCCTTGTATTGTGGAATGGATCTTGTTTATGCTTGCATGATATTGAGTGAGGCGTGAGTTCCTCATGGTGTGAGTGAATATTGGGTTATGCTTGAATATCGTTGATTGAGGATTTCTCATATTTCATCCAAGACAAAGCTTTTATTTTGCTATTGATCTGTCATTGACTAATGTTTTGGGATGAATTATATGCTTGTTGATAGGTGAGGCATCCTCCTACACAGAAATTAGTGTGTTTTACTTTCGAGTCTACGACTCACCTCGTTGTTTTTCAAGATTGTAGGTATTGAGGTCTCCCACTGGTGCTAAAGTTGCAATCTTTCTACAGGAGCTAAAGTTTACCCAACCTTTGGAATGTAGAAAATGTAGTGGTTGTAAATATAGTAGCCCATGACAATGGGGCCTGTAAATGTAACGATATAATTGTATATTTGCAAGTAGTTGTTTTCCGGGTACTTATTGTTGTCTAGGTGTTGTTTGTAATGCTTCCGCATATGCTTAATGAAAAGATAAAAAGAACGGGATGGCGATGTACCTAGGATATTGCATAGATAACCCTCGTTGCTTGTGATCCTAGAGATGGAGTTGGGGTCTTGACATTTGAAGTGCGCGATATTAGTGAAGAACCCTTAGAAGGTATTAGGAAGTTAAACCAATTAATCTCACCAACGGAATAAGGTCATCCATTCCACCAACAAAGCGCACCTCGGGATTCCCAAACTGTTTGACATGCCATTAGATTTGGTTCAAGAGGAGTCTTTTAAGGAAAGGAAATTAGATAAAGAAGGAACAAGTGGGAAAGAATTCGTTCTTTTGATGGAACATTTGAATAGGATTATAGTTCTTTGTAACTTGGATGATCTTCAAATGAGGTGCGAATTCCTTAATATGTGAGAAAAACCAAATTTGTAGGAGGCCTATTGGGGCTTTAAGAGTTCCTCATCCTTTTTCCTTAAAACGGTTGAGGGAAACAAAGGTTTCGTCTAGGATCATATGTGTCAAACATTTAAAAGCACAAATTGATCGACAACGTGAGTGAATAAAGGATCCGTTCTTTTATGAGTATGTGGGACTATGATGAAGCCAAAAAATATAAGGAGGATAGTGCGGTGAATTTGACTGCTGGATTGAGGTTCAAGAATTTGAGAAATATTGTTTAAGAAAGGCGTATGACATGGAATTGCAATTACCCTTGAGAATGGCTCTAGTCCTATTGGAAGGAATGTTAAGGAATAGGCTCGAAAGGATGATTGGATCTTGTTGGATAGGGGGCAAGACTAAATCTAAGGAATCCTTACCTAATCCGATGGCTATATTATACCCCTCAATTGTAGGAGTCACTTCATTCGAATTAAACACAAATGTGGAAGTTAGGTGGTTCCAAAAAAAAAAATGGACCAATGTTTTGACCATTGAGATATAAAGATTGATCTTCAGTAGTTATGGAAGAAATCCGTCCTTTCCTTCACATACTCTTGATGTGTTGGGCTAAAGCCTTCACATATGCTTTTGAAACTCCTCAGGGTCATATTGATCTTAGGCTTATCCATCTAGATCTAAAACCTAATAGGGGCATTCACAATTAAAGATTTATTGTCATAGAAATGAGTAAAGAGCGTGAAATTGAAAGTTTGAAATTGAAAGAATAAGGTAATAATAAAAAGGAACGATCTCTTACCAACCGAACCATGACAAGCACAAATCACACATCATATGAGGACTATGTGGTATTAATGCCTAAGGTGAGCTACTAAAAGCTCAAGGTCCTCATCCTAAAGGATAAAAACAGTTTACCCACCACTACTATCGTCGGTCAGTGCCATTTTATTAGCTGGGATGATCAAATTTATGAAAGTAATGGATTACCATGAGTATTCACTTGCGGATTGCACCCATAAACCCTCCTAAGGTCCTAAATTGGGCAAGGGTTTTCTTTTCATTCTAATTTTTTAATAAACCAAATCGATCGGATTAGAATGCACCAAAGTGAATCTCCCAAAATTGACCTCGAATTTGGAATGTCACTAAGAAAATGAGTTTAATGGAAATATTGATAATTAAATCATGAAAAATTGATTTGAATCCCTAATCTAGGACAAAAACAGCTATTGAAGCTTGAAACCTTATCTCAAAATTCGTTGAATGAGTGAATAGGTAATTACCTCTAGATCAAATGTCAAAAAAGGAACTAGACCTAATTAAGACTAGAATGAAAGTAATTTTATTTTTCGTTGATTTTGAACATAAAACCTAAAAATTCATAGAACAAGGTTCTTAGTAGATTTTTGAAAAAAATTTCAGCACTAAAATCAAATTGGCACTAAAATGAAGTTTTTGTGGATTTTTGATTTTTTTGAATTTTTTTATCAAAGGTTTGATCAAAAGTCAACAATTTAGTTGACTTTTCTCAAACGATTAATAATTTCCATGTCAAATCTTTGAAATTTTCAAAAAATTAACTTAGCTAAGATGAAATTAAGACTATTCAATATCTTTTGAGCAAAGGCCAACTTTTAACTCGGGATTGACTTTTGGTCGAAGAGTTGACCAAAAAGTCAACTTAAAAGTCAACCATTTGACTTTTTGTGTTTTCCATGGAAATGAATGAGAAATTGCTTAAAAATGACAAAGCAAAAGAAAGGAATGAGAAATGGGTTTTGTCGTGATTGAAAACCTAATCTCAATTTTTTACCTTTTAATGACATGTCGGCTAAAAATCTTGTGTCAACAATGATATCTTTTGGAACGTGAACCATGAGGGAACTCTCATGATCAAATACCCCTAAACCCGACCTTTCCCGAGAGTTGGGTTGCGACGGGTCTTTATGTGATCAAACGAGCATACTGTCACACAAGTCCGTTTCATTTATTTCTCATTAGCCGATGTAAGAGTGTGTGATGGTCATACAATATGTGAGAACCTACGTTAGATATAATTATGTCATACTTGTATCTCATATCATATCATGTCAATGCACCACTTAAACACTCCAACATGTTATTGTTTCCACCAATCATTACATGCATGACAATTGACCAGAGTCCTCGGATACCACACACATGCATCATTTCCCCTGAACATGCCTCATAATTAATTTTGCACTTATAATGCATCATCACTGGAACCCAAGCATATAGGACACTTGTTTAAGTCAAGATAAATTATTGAAAACGTCCTAAATCATTACCATAAACTATCCAATGACTTATCTCACTAACATACCTTATTGCAACAACATAAAACCCCCATCACATATTACCACATAATAGTTTATCACCTTATGGTAACATATCAAGGCAACTTGTCTCACTTCACCTATCACATCTTAGTAACTCATCGCATAATTACTTATCACATATTTATAATTTATCAAACATAGCTTCATAACCTATCGATAAAACATGATAACTTATCGGCAAAACTTGATAACCTACCGCAATAACCTATTGATAAAACATTATAACTTATCCCGATAACCTATTGGTACCCTACCATAACTTATCGCATAAAACCCACTTATCACATCATCAAAGCATTTTTTTAAGCTTAATCTAAGCCTAAACTAATTTCCTAAGTACAACAACAACCCTATTCGAGGGCTAGGAAGCCACTCGCACCTAAATCCAAGCTCAACAAGCATTAAGGGACGAGCGGCAAGGCTGAACAATAGCTAAGCTGCTGGACTAGCATTGAACAACCCATGGTGAAGGCTGGTTGGTTGTTTGGGTGGCAGCATGGCAGTCGGCTAGGCGGTGGACGTTCTCCAATCTTCGCGAGGGACCAAGCCAAGAGAGGAAAGAGGGAGAGGAAGCTGCAACAAGGGCTGAACAACCACCTCCTTGCCTCCAAAAACTCGACACGACTATGGGAATGGCAATGTGGAATGGCAGTTCAAAGGTGGCAGTATGGTAAACAGTCATTGGTGAGGAAAATGGAAGGAAACGTGAGGAAAAAGCTTGTGAGGAAGATAAAAATAGAAAAGATGGTGATCAACTATCATAAAGGGAGAGAGAAAAGTGAGAATGGAAGCCAAGTGAGAAAAATGAGAGAGAGGGAGAGCGAGAGTGGGAGAGATGGCCGACAGTTTTAAGGGGACAAGGAAGAGAGAAAATGAGAGAGATCTTTGCCAATTAATGACTTGTACTTCAAATCCCTCAAATCCTTCACAACCAAGTATTCTAACTTGGAGACCAAGTAGTCATAATGAGGGAATCCAAGCCATTAATGAGAAGATAATGCACATGGGAATTAGTGGGTAGACTAGGCTTTAGACTTAGGCTAGGTTGTCTTTTCCCCAACCTTCTTCTAAGCTCACTACTGCCCCTTGCATGCCATTTCCCATCTCGTCCCTTTTCTCCTTAGTTACATGAGAGCGTAGACTAGGCTTTAGACTTAGGCTAGGTTGTCTTTTCCCCAACCTTCTTCTAAGCTCACTACTGCCCCTTGCATGCCATTTCCCATCTCGTCCCTTTTCTCCTTAGTTACATGAGAGGGCAATTTGATCATTTCACGAAGATTGTGCACTATTCATGTACATGGGTGATATTAATGCCAACATCTTGCAAAGAAGAACTTAATAGGCTTGGAGAACACATGGCCCTCCCTTGGGCTACCCGCCTCCTGGGCATGGGCCCTTGGGCTACCCAATGTGAGTGTGGGCCCTATTGGGCTACCTTTTATGGGATTGGACCCATTAGGCCATCATATGTGGGCTTGGGCCTTCCCAAGTCCTTGTTCGAGGCCCGCTCTCAACTTTCCAAATTTCCACATTCCATCAATGAGAAGTTGAGGTTTTACCTCGGAATGGCCTCTTCAACATTTCTGTGGTCTGTCAATCCCCTGTTGTATTTGTCACACCTCCAACCTTTACAGCCGCGCAAGAACCCGTGTCCATCAAACCTTTACTTATCCTTTGGTTATTTGATTAAGACATCTTAGGAGGCGTTGCCAACCTAATTTGTAATAACATCAAAACGCACAAGCAGAAACATAAACAAATCTCCAACCATCAAATAGCAGGGTAGTTAAAACATATTCATATATATAAATATAGAAAAGTGTTATGAGTCAACTTCTCATACAACACAAGTTCAAGGGGTTGATCAACTAGCTTCTTCACCTTCGACACACCTAATCGCTTCACCACGACCTCCTTCAAAAAGGGCCCGGGATACCTATGCCTCTAATACTACAAGGGTAGTCCAAAAAGTGCTAACACCCCACATTTACCTAAGCCCCAATGGCCTCCGAGATCTAGGCCTCCGACTTGGCAATTAGCGTGGGGTCGATCTTGGGGTCGAACACCTCCCTACCAGGAATGTCCCTATCCTTGGCATTCCAACTAACGCCACCCCTAGATCCTCCAACAGCCGGCAAATTGTTGAAGCCATGGATGGGATGGTGGCTCTCGCCATATACCCAAAAGTACCAAGCCACGAATAGGTGTGGCATGAGGTTAGGCAAATCCTCATTGACCTAAATGGTCGTGAAATATCTCATATAGTGCACATCAATTGCTCCCACTATCGGGTACTCTGTCACCCCGACTATGCTCGACGGGAGGCCAAAACGAATTTGACAGAGTAGTTTAGCCATTTTAGGGCCTGAAAACATTTCAACAAACAAATATGAGATAAGCTCAATGAGTGAACTTCCTAGACCTTGCGTAGAGAAGTCGTTTACCTTGGAAGCGCCCTAAACATGCAAATATCTATCGATGGTGAAACATGGCAACATAATTCTCACTTTACTCTCATCAATCTTCTAACAACTTGTCTACTATACAAGGCCCCTTCTATTGGTAAGGGGTTGCCATGGATTGGTCAGGCCAAAGGGGTGTGGAAAGCCCTAAGGAGATCATGGTGGCTTATGAACTCCACTAATTCCTATGTATAGCCCGACGTGAAGATGCTACCCTGTAATGAAAAGGGAAAACCTTCACTTTGGGGGCCATCAATGTAGATGCATAAGAAATTTCATAACATAAAGTTCATGTTCTCGAGCCAAACATATGAATACGCATTACAATCTAAGTCACGCACTCATGCCATGCGGTAATCCAAACCTCAGCACATATGCATTTCATGCACTTCTCATACATATTTGTCTAGATTATTATGGCCATTCAAGGTCCAAAGCCAATTTGAAGGTTCGAAAACCATCCGACCTATCCAAGCATCATCTCACACCATCGAGCATGGCATCCTATTGATTGGGGGCATTCCTGTAAGGAGTTTCGTTCCAAAATCCATCCGTGAACTGCATTCCGTTGACTTTGGGGCATCCCAACTTAATCAAGCATTGTCCCACGTAAAATGCCTTAGGATGGGTTCACACCCCGCAAAAAACACATCAATGTCTTATGTGATCACACAAGCATACCATCATATACTCCATTTCTTATCTTTCTCATTTAACCTTTGTGATGTTCATGCAATATGTAACTTCACTTGTCAAATGCCATCGTTCCATACATGTACATCACTTATATCACACACATATGCACCATTCACTTTCCATACTCATGACACATAATCAACATATCATGTTTAACCGCTAATTCACAAGGCACATATTCCAATTATCATTTTTAAGCATTAATTGTTTACACCTGATTTTTAGCGAACATATCATTAAAAGTTAAAAAATCGAGATTTGGGTTTCGATCACAACAGAAACTTAACTTTAGGCTAAAAGTGTCGTTACTCATTTCTTTCTTTTGGATTGGCTTTTTAAAATAATTTCTAGTTCATTTTTTAGAAAAAACCCGTCAAACCCTTTGACCAAAAGTCAACCACATGTCAAAATTTGACTTTTTATCAAAAAAAAAAAAAGATTCCATTTAGCTTTAATGTCACTTTTGTCAAATCAATTTTTCAAAATTCAAAAATTTGACCAAAAAATCGACATTTTAGGAAAAGTCAACTAAATGGTTGACTTTTGATCAAAATTTGACCAAAAAATTGACATTTCTTTTAATGTAAATTTAACTTTTGTATCGAAAATTTCACAAAATTTGATTAAGAACCCTAATTTCTGAATTTTTTAATTTTAGGTTCTAATCGACTAAAACTAAAATTACTTTTATTCTAGTCATAATTAGGTGTAATTTCTTCTTTGATATTTTGTTTCGAACTATCTAAAATCTGCTTGTGCATTCAATTTTGCGATTTATCGAGTCAAAATGTGAATAGCTATTTTGAGCCTTAATTAGGGGATCAAAATCAATTTTTAATTATTTGCGAACGAACGATTGCTTCTTACTCATTTTCTTAAGGTAAGTCCAAATCCAAAATTAATTTTGGTAATTTCATATCAAAACTCATTAATTTGAAGAATTTTATCCTCCCGTGCATTAGAAAATCAAGCAATTAAGCTTCAATCAACAAAATTCGAATTGACCCATTTATGGCTATGGTTTAATTTCATGAATTCAAGTCCAATTTTAATATTAAGCTTAGATCCATTTTTGACTTAAGCGTGACCGCTTCAATTCAAGGTCAATGTGAATACGATAAGTAATCTTACATATAAATAGCGCATTAGATAGGGCAATTGTGACACTAATTGAGTTCAATTTTAGTTAATTTACAATTTTGCCCATTGAATTGCAAAATTTACCATTTTAACCCTTTAGGCCTAATTCAAAACACCCATGGTTTCAACTTGTTGTTTTTCACAATAATCATTCAATTAGGTCAATAAAAGACCCTTAGATCATATTCATAAGGTTTGATTAGTTTAATTGTATCTTAATTGGCTAATTTCTTCTTAAAAATGATAAAATTCCTTTTAAATTTTATCATTTAGGGACCAATTACATAAATTTTAAACCCACAAGAGTCCCAAGTGGACAAGACAACCGAAATTGGAATGAATCAGTGAAAATCTGGCCAAGCCAAACCAAACCAATGGGCCGGACACTAGTGGACTGGTCGATTCAAGCCTTTTCAGTCGGTTCCCTGACCTCGGTGACCGGTTGCGGAATCCTTTTAATATCAATTTCACTTCTGCACTTTCAATCTCCCAAAATTTTACAAATTGATTCTGGAATTTCGTCAAATTGCAAATTAACCTATAATCGACATTTTGACGCAATTCTTGGTTTTGGCTCGAGTTTTTGCAAATGAAATCCACTAGATCAATTACCCAACACCTTGAGATCATGATAAAGCCTCCGAAAACAATTTTTGGCTGGATCGAAATTTCGATAGTCGATTGAACCGATGGTCGAAATCACTTAATTTGGAGAGTATATAAATGAAATTTTCCCTCCATTTCGAGGGGGGAGTCATTTGTGCACGAAATCTCTCTCTCTCTCTCTCTCTCTCTCTCTCTCTCTCTCTCTCTCTCTCTCTCTCTCTCTCTCTCTCTCTCTCTCTCTCTCTCTCTCTATTTTGCTATCAACAAACTAGATCTCTCTCTTTCTCTCCACCGGTTCGATCGGATTCTTCTTCGATGAAGCCATTTCTACTAGTTCTAACCCCCATCGATACCATTCTTGCTATTAGATCTAACCCAATCTAATCTTTAGATCGTCTTCTACTTTCATTTGGTCGGCATTGGTCTAATTAGTCACTAGATTAGCTCGAGTGACCTTGATCTCTCAACCAACGCATGAAGGCTAGTCCAATTAGATTGGTTCTATTTTCCTTCACTACAGGTGCTTCAACTGCCTCTAGAGGCTATTCCTTGCTATTTGGATCTACTCCTTAGTGGTTAATGGAGGTTTGATCGAAGTTTCAGTGAAAACTTTGATCGATTTCAATCAAAATCAACTAAATCACGATAAAAGGTAATTTCTTGGTCTTCAACCTCATGAAGCAAGGTTGGATTAGTAGGTTGGGGCTAGGGTTGATTAGATGTTAGATGATGGATTTGGATGATGATTTGTTGCAATTAAGTGTTCTTGAATGAATAAATTGAATAATTGTACTTGATTTTGCTTAAATCTACAATTTTGTAGCCTTAAGACCGACTTATTGTTTTAACCAAAATGAGATATGAAACAACCAAGATTCAACATGAGTTCTCTTAGGATTAGATAATAGACATCCCAATTTTCGAATGGTAGGTTGCACGCCTCAATCGAGCGTCATTTGACCCTAAAAATATCTCCAAAGATGAGCAATTCTGCTGTAGTTTAGTTGGATTTTCGGTTCTAATTTTTGTTCCGCAATGAGACTTTACTACTTTTGTGTAGCCTGCCTGCTATGACGTTTTTTGAACAATCTTTCTTTCATAAATTTTGTTCTAAATTGTTTTCTGCACATACTGTCATTTTTTCATGATTTTTGGCTGTGCTTAACTACGTTAGATCTATTTAGATTCAAACCTAGGTCAATCTGCTCAATATTGATCTCTAATTTTGCCATTTTTGTACTGATTTTTACGTTGAGTTCTGGAATGACTTTCCTTCATGAAAGTTTCTCATATTAGTGTTATTCATGTCCTGTATATTTTTTTTGAAATCTTTAGACATGTTTAACAAGGACAAAATCACATAGATCTAAACATAGGATAATCTATCCTATATTGGTCCAAATTCTATTTTGATGAAATTGAGTCCACAAATGCACCTATTTGGTCTCAAATCTTTGATGAGAGTTGAAATATATGATACATATGTTCAATTGATGCATGCTTTGCAAATTCTTGACGATGGCAAGTGAGTCAATTGCATGAGTTAAAGTTTAAAACATGCTGCATCGGTATATAGTTTAAATGTACATCTCTATTTTGTTGATTTTGTTGTGATTTGTGTGATCACATTTAGACTTCAAATTCTTAATGAGAAAGTTCATCATTGCATGTTCTATATGTAGGATTTTTCGTAAGATGTTTGCATGTCTTGAGATGGCTGAAATTGTGCACGTTCTGTGAAATCAATGCTGAAATGAAATCTTGTCATATATGAATCTTACCATGCTTGTTTGAGACACTTAAAAATCATGTTAAATTTTGAGATAATTTCTTCTTGACACTTAAACCTCATGTTACAAGGTTTGAATACATATTCGCATCGTTGTATTTGAGTGTCATGTTGTATGTTAAATTTGTGTCGCAAGAGCATATGTTCACCTAGAAGCTCTCAAGCATTTCATCATGAATCTTAAGTCATCTTGTATTGTCATCAAATTGTGTGACATCTTCTCATGCCAACTTAGGGTTAAATGATTACTCAAATTATTTGTCGCATCTAATTCTAAGTCACATTTGATCTTTTCATACTGTTTGTGCATTACTTAAATGATTTGAGATTTATTAATGCATGTTTGTGTTCTAATTTTTAGTTACTGATATACACACCTTTTGAAATTTTGATCTTATAACACCTAATTGACCTAGTTTGGACTCAAGCCCTTCTGGAAAGTTGAAAAGCACACTTAGAAGTTTCCAATGCCACTAATTTCATGCCAATCGCTCATTGTTTTGACCACTTTCAATTTTTTTTTTTCAAAACTAGATCAAAATCTAGACATGAGATCAAATTTGGACCTCTGTTCTAACCCCTGTTTGGATGGACCTTTGATGTTTTTGTTCTATTTTTTCTATTAGGATTTTGTGTTTGGCCTTTTAATAAAACTTGTTTGTAAACATATTGGCTGTGTTGTGTGAAAATTTGGTGATTTTTAGACTTGTACTGGTAGGACAAATCCTTGTGATATTGACTAAGTGTGTTGCTGATTTGACAAATTTCTGACATGCTGTTGCTCGTTGTCTAATTTTTGTAAAATCATGTATAGCTTGTTTAGGAAAGTTTCCTTCATGAAAGTTGTTCGTTATCATGTTGTACATATTAGGAAAATTTTCCATATCTAGATTGTCAATGAGTATTACTCAATTTTGTTGTCGTTACATGCTTATTCTGAAATTTCCTGATATAAACATGATTGTGGTTTTTAGTTATACCTTTTAGGTTAGTTTGTGCATGAAATTATGCCGTGCCATCTTCATGGAAGTTGTTCCAAAAGTTTTGATCTTTGTTGTTAAACAATTGGCCTTTTCAAATTGCATCTTTCAAAAATACTTTGGTACATATGATGTTGCCCAAGAACAATTGGTTAAGAAAGTTTTTCTCATAAACTTGATTTGGCTTAAGGAAAAATCATGGTTTGGATCATATTTAAAATGCTTGCAATGCATGTGAGTGCATTTATAAGAGTCTTAGGCTAGTCTCAACAATTGAATGTATTCCCTAGCCTAGATATTCCTTAAAACTAAATGTTTTGAGACCTTGTTAAAATCCTGATTTGACATCGTGAAAGTCATAGTTTGAATTGTATTTAAATTGCCTATAATGCTTGTGAGTGCATTTATGGGAGCCCTAGGCTAGTCTTGGTAATTGAATACCTTTCATAGCTAAGACACCACTTTGTCTCAAAACTTTTCATAGATGATTTCGAAATGTGTTATTGAAATATCACACGTACCCTCGTACATATAGTCACACTATCCATTAGAAACATATGTATTTGTAATTGGCACATGACTTTGGTAGTAAGTGATCCAGCGACCACTCACTCATCTGTTTGATTGGTTGAGAAATAAGGTCCAAAAGACCTACACACATGTTTAAATTTTTGCAATACATGTGACTTTTAGATGAATGATGGTGTCGATGCATGATATCAAGGGAAAACCTTGAGATCACATAGATTGCTTAATTATGAGACTCATAAGCGTTATTGGCCATGCAAGAACACAATTGGTCAGTAATGGCTATATAAGTCTCAAAAATAGATTGGGTAGGTGCCTTAGTGGAACCCTCGCAGGAAAGATAAAAGCCAACCTTGATGCCTCAAAATTTGACTTTCGGATTGAACTTTCTTTAAATGATTGATCTTGACGTGATGTCGTGTTATTATTATTATTATTATTATTATTATTATTATTTATTATTATTATTATTATTGTATTGATGTGTATGCTTGTTTCTTTCTATTGTATGCACCTAGTTATATGTTTCTAGATTTGGTTTAGATTAGGACCTTCAAAATGGAGAAAGCACAAAGATAGTGGAGGTCGATGTCTATTCCGACCATTATCATATATTATTCATTTTCCCTGACATATGTCTCGGGTTCTCTTTGTTGTATAAAGCTCGATGAGTTGCGGGTTTCTCTCTTCCTCTTATCTTTTTTCAATTGTGTTTCTCTTTCATATTTTCTAGGATAGCATAATAGATTTACTGCTTTCCTTGATTGTTTACGTCATGTCTCGTAATTTCAATTATATTGATTTCTTTCTTTTCTAATTTTCTAGAAATAGAATGGTGTGAAAATGACCAACCACATATGATCACTTAATTTAGGACTAACAATCCCAAGAATGTAAGAAGAAATGCATGGACACATTAGGAAAAGATAACATATTGTTTAGATACTAAAATAGCGTTAATAGAAATATTAGCATAACCCAAGTTCTCAAACCAAGATATTTGGTTTTGTAACAACTGAAGGAATACTCCTAACTCTCAATTGGATTTTCTAGCCGACCTCCAAAATGAGGTTAGTGATGACTCCCGTCTTATTTTTAGGTTGTCACAAACAACTAAACCGTCTTATTTTTAGGTTGTCACAAACAACTAAACCATTGCGTAGGGTACGAGTTTCGATGAAATTCACCATAATTTAGCATACTCAATATGAGAGTACCCCAAAGGATGAAATGATGCCATCCTTATGGGTGAAACGTACTGTCAAGAGGGCTACCATGGTAAAGGTACCCTTAAATCTAATATCCACACTTGGTCTCTTCTCGCACGGTGTGTCGCCTGTGTGGATATGGATTGCAACACTCTGCTATCACGCGGGATACGAGCTTGGGAGAGCTCGTGATTTCATGAAGGGAACTCACGAAGGGCTTGATCTGAAATGTGAGATGATGACGTCTTTTGGAACGTGAGCCGTGAGGGAACTCTCATGATCAAGTACCACTAAATTCAGCCTTTGCCCCTTTTTCTCCCATCGTGATGGTAAGGGATTAAGGGTAGCGAGATCGGGTTGTGACATTCATCCACATGGGACATCATCCAAATATCATGTTTAACCCATAAACCACATGACACATAACCAAAATAACATGGATAACCATTAATCCACATGTCACATCATCCAAACATCATGTTTAACCACTAAACCACATGGCACATAACCCAAATAATATGGATAACCACTAATTCACATGGCACATCATCCAAACATTATGTTTAAGCACTAAATCACACGGCACATAACCCAAATAACATGGATAACCACTAATCCACATGTCACATCATCCAAACATCACGTTTAACCACTAAACCGCATGGCACATAACCAAAATAATATGGATAACCATTAATCCACATGGCACATCATCCAAACATCATGTTTAACCATTAAACCACATGGCGCAAAACCCAAATAACATGGATAACCCACTAATCCACATGGTGCATCATCCAAATGACATGGATAATCACTAAACCACATTGCACATCATCAAAACATCATGTTTAACCCCTAAACCACATGGCACATAATCCAAATAACATGGATAACCACTAATCCACATGTCACACCATCCAAACATCATGTTTAACCACTAAACCACATAGCATATAACCCAAATAACATGGATAACTGCTAATCCACATTTCACATAATCCAAATATCATGTTTAACCACTAAACCACATAGCACATAACCCAAATAACATGGATAACCACTAATCCACATGGCACATCATCCAAATGACATAGATAACCACTAAACCACATAGCACATCATCCAAACATTATGTTTAACCCCTAAACCACGTGGCACAAAACCAAAATAATATGGATAACCACTAAATCACATGGCACATAACCTAAATAGCATGGATAATCACTAATCTGCCCTAAATCGCTCCTTAAATGCAACAAAAGCCCTAATCAAAGGCTTGAAAGCCACTCACGAATGACTCGGGCTTTGAAACATATCGGGGAAAGGGACAAGAAGACCGAATTAGCCGTTAAGGCTACTGGTCACTCGTCCACTACATGTGGGGAGCTAGACAATGGCTGGTCATTTTGCTCCGGTAGCGGCTCGGTAGCAGTCCGATGGTAGTTAAGTGTCGGTATGGCATTTGGTGAGGAAAATAAGTGAAAAACAAACTTGCAATGAAAGAAAATGGAGGTGTGGGGTTTGATTTTGGTGAGAGAAGAGAGAGAGAGAGTGTGTTTTCAAAATTCTAAGTGAGGAAAAATGAGGGAGAATGAGAGAGAGAGAGGGTGCTGGCGTGTGGGGAAAAGAAAGGGAGGAGAGAGAGAGGGTGCTGGCTTGTGGGGAAAAGAAAGGGAGGAGAGAGAGAGGTCTTGTTACAATCCCAACTCCATCTATAGGGTCATGAGCAACGGGGATTATTTTTGTGACATCCTAGGTGTGTCATTGTCCCATTCCTTTATCTTTTTGTTAAGTACATGCGGAAGCATTACAAATAACACCCAGATAACAACCAACAACCAGGAAAACAATCATTTACAAGCATACAATTACATCAATTACATTTACAAGTATTTTTTTTTATCACGGCCATTATATTTACAACCACTACATCATCTATGCTCAAAAAGCTGGGGTAAACCTTAACTCCTCCAGCGAGATTGCAGCTCCCTCTTGCCTACAATTCTGAAAAATAATGGGGTGAGTCATGGACTCAGTAAGTAAAATCCTTATTTCTCTACTAGAAGGATATCTCATCATTAAAATCCAGCAAGTACAACACTCGCAATACAATTTTTATGGTAGATTAATGGCAAACATATTCCTATACCATGACTACATGGAGATGTCCATTACCACATACTTCAATGCATGCTTACCTTCAGCATATCAATGAACACATCAATAGATCATACTTATGCATATGCCGGCACTCATGCAAATTCATTTACTATTGTCTTGGCTTAACCATGCCCTCCCAGCTCAACCGAGGCAGCCAACTTCAAGCTAGGCAACTTGGCTCAACCGGGGCATGCTGGCTCAACCAAGGCATCTTGGCGCTAGCTCACCAAGGCATTTGGGCTTAACCCAGGCATCTAGGCTCAACCAAGGTATCCCGTCCAGTGAATGAGGCATCGCTGCCATCGCTATGTGGCAACGGGCACTTTTTCCTCTTTAGGTGCATCATATAAGTGCATCACACAAGTTGGTTCTTCACCTTTCATCTTAGCCAATGCATACAAGGCCCAAGCGCGTGCTCATTCAAGTGAGTGTATGGTGGGTCTTAACATTATTCTATATAATATGTCGGGCATGATTCTTGGTTCATGGCTTGAGCCGCACGCTTATTGGTCTTAACATTATTCTATATAATATGCCGGGCATGATTCTTGGTTCGTGGGTTGAGCCACATGCTTAGGCCAATGTTTGCACCAAACAAGACTTGGAATCAGCATGCTTCAATACCAATTTAAGGTCTCGCAGCTTAGGCGATCACGACTTGACATCAATTCCAAGCCAAGCAAACCTCGACCTCATCTCAGGTCGTGAACACATTCAAGTATGCAAATGTGAGCAAACCATACAAAAGAACATTATAATGTACACATGGCTTACATGGGTGAGCACACCACAGAATTCGACGACGTAGGCTATCACCCTAGCCAAGAGTTAGAGATTCTACTTACCTTTGATGAACCTCGATGAACTATAGGTGATTTTACCAAGAGAAGGCCATCCAATGATGCAGTGGGCGAGCAAGGCCGAGAAGAAAGAGAGCGCAACGGTGAGAGGGTATGAGAGAAAAGAGAGTGTAAGTGAGGGAGGAAGAGGAGATGGTGTGGAAATTGGGGAGGGGGAAATGCCTCTATTTATAGGCAAACCCCTTATACTTTCCCTTTCAAGTGGACCAATAACATTTCTTTAGGTGGACAACCTAGGATGAAGAGGTGGCGAGCTAAAAGGATGGGTGGCAAGTCTAGTTCCTTGGGGGACACTTGCTCCTCTTTTTATTGGTCTACTTAAGGGATTGAATCATCATGGAATGATTTCATGTAATAGTTATGGGGACACCTAAACCATATGACTCACCTCTTCAGTAAATACATTCAATTATTAGGGGGACACTTAAGCATATGACGGACCTCTCTCATGAATTGCTAAGATTTCATGCAATCATTAGGCTTAGATGTGTTCGCACTAACCAACTTGCTATCCAAGTTTCTTCTCTTTAACACACTAAGGTCCAAAAGCATTTAATGCATTCTTATCTTCAAGCTAAGAAGTCTCTAGATTAGCTTGCCCCTCAAGTCGGGTGTGTAGCCTCCTTCCCCTCCAAGTTGGGCATGTGACCCTCTTATCCCGATGTGAAAGACAGTTTTGAGCAATTTTTGAAATTGGCATTGTTACCTTATTAAACGGGCTCAAAAAATTATAAAATCTTGATATGTTGTAGAGACGACCTAAAAACATATTCTTATGAAGTAAAATTAGCCAAATTCGTGCTATTAAAGGAGAAGCAACTCAATGAACACAGCCCAAAAGTTCGTCAATGAAGTAGATTCAATGGTCGAGAGAGAGAGACTCATTTCAAAATTCGAATCTTCAAAAAACTCTTTGAAATTTGAATATGTTGTAGATATGAATGTCATTTAAAAATTTTGCGAATAAAGAATATCTCAATTCGAAAGGGAAAATTTTATAAAAAATCGAGAAAGCAACCTCATTACCGTTTTTACTATACTGGGCAGGTTTTAAACGGCAATTGATTGGGCCTTTGTCAACAACTGTTTTACCTCAAAAAACTATAAAATATAAGCATGTACTATATAAAAAAATTTTGAACAACCTTCATGAAGAAAGTTTCTCCAAATTTGAAGCAAAAAAAGCTCTAAAAAATTGGAAAATAGGAACGGTCCAGCGGTTTCGAAAAATTGGGAAGTCAAAACCTATGAAACTCAAGGTGGCAAGTCTATGGAGGAGAGGTGGCGCCCCTAATGGTCATCCAATACCATCATTCATTAATTACTTGGCCGATGATTCATCAAGCATTTAAAGTTGGAAATAACTTGTCTTTGAAGTCTCAAAGTAGAGGAAATGATGACCCTAATCTAATAGGAACACATGGACATGTGATTCACCTCATTAATTAATAGCTTGTCATGATGACTACACACCTAAGCTTATGAGTCATCTTCTTTCATTAATTACTTAGGACACCTAAGCCTCCATACTCAATACCCCCATTTAATGCATTTGACTCTTGTTCTTCAAGAAGATTGGCCTATCTAGCTTAGCCTTCTAATTGGGACCAAAAGAAAGGTCGAAATTGAGGATGTTACAAGTCTTATCTCTTGTCCATCAAGGTTGCCCCATTTTGAAGCAACATCTAGCATTTAATGGAAGGATTTACACTCAAGTGGCTTGATAGGACTATATTAAACTAGGTAGGTTGGATTCAAATCCTCCTTTGCCACCCACGTACATGGCCGCCACTTCCTTACCATTCTTTCATTTTTGTCCTTTTATTTTTTGTGGCATCCCAAAATTCAAGGCAACCTCTAGATGTATTAAAGCCTATGATTAGGTAATGAAATTACCTTTGGTTTATGCTTTAGCCATTGGTTTTCTTTTAACACCAAGTGTTATGTATCTTGTGTTCATGAGTTATTAAAATTAGTATTATAGGATAAGTTGATAAGAAGAATTTGTTCTTGGCTATGCACCTCATAGATTTGATCCCTATAGTTTAAATGTTACAAGATATATGGCCATATGAAATTGAGAATTTGAAATCAATAAAAGACGGAATTAAAAATGAATTATTAAAAGTAAAATTGAAATTTATTAGGATTGAACTTTAGGCCCAAGGGTATTAGACCTCAAGTGGGCCAAATTGGCGTGGCCCATGAAGCCCATGAAGAGGGCTGCCGTTGACCACAAGGGGGAGGAGCCGGCCCACCTCCAAGCCCATCATGCATGGGATTTGCCAAGTGGCAAAAAGGGGGCTTCACCTATTGGCCATTTTGTGTGGCTCCAAATGATGGCTAAAGATTGAATTGAGGGGGGAATAAAAGGAAGGGGTGACCAGTTTAGGGGCTGTCGACCATAAGGGAGAGAGAGAGAGGGCTGTCAAGAGAGCGAGGAACCAAGAGAGAGGAGGAAGAAGCCACGTGTCCATCTGTCCACTCGTCTGTCACTCGTCGCCGTGTGTCCGTTTGCTGCCGTCGTGCTCGCTGTAGCTCGGTACAAAGGCAAGTTGGGATCCATGTTCTGCTCTTGCATGTTATATCTTGCATATGTGTTTGAATGGTGATGAATCTCAGACGTTTAGGGTATGAGAAACCGAAGCTTTGAGTGTGTTGTTTTTGAAATAGCATTCTATTTTCGAGTATACCGCCTGAACCAGAATGTTGTAGAGGCTTGAATGCGGGGTTTGAGTCGGATTTTGGTCTCAACTTCTTCACAAAATTTGTATACAACATCTCAAAGTATAACATACTAAAATTTGAAATAAAATGGTTGATTTTTGAGGGGTGAAACCCTCCCTCTACGAAAACGCTAGATCTGAAACTGTTTTGTTGACCTCTTGGTGGTTTTGTGTGTTGCATGTCACTTTTTACTGAGAAGTTCATTTTGACTTCTTCACGAAAGTTATAGAGAACATCTTGAAGACTAACATACTCAAATTTTAGGTAAAAAGATCAATTGTAGCCTAGTCAAACGATTTTTCCTTTGAAGACGACAGATCTGGAAGTGTTGTACTGGACTCCAGCGACTTCGTGGACTATAAAGTGACTATCCTTTGAGAATCACACCTAGATCATTAATGAAAGTTGTAGTGGACCTCTTGAGGCAAAATTTATCTAAAATTCAGAGAAAATGAAGGAATATAAGTAGGTGAAACCTTGATTTTTCGGAGACAGCTAAATCTGGACTGTTCGGTACTAGGAACAGGGGATTCGACCGTCCATAGTTAATAATCTAGGATGAATATGACCTTGATGTCTTCATGAAAAATCTACCTTAGGGTCTCGACTATCACCTGGTAAAATTTCATATTTTTTAAGGTCATTCGGGTACTTAAATTGAAATATTTCAAGAACCGCGGAATCTGATGTGTCCGAATTTTGCAAGCTGTAATGTGAGAGCTATATCTTTTTGTGTGAAGTCTTTTTGGGCATGTGTTCTACATGGAGTTGCTACCTTTGTGTCTTGACTATCACATGTTCAGATTTTATCATTTTTGAAGATCATATGGATATTTAATTTATATGTTTTCTGATATTGTGCAAGCTAGAATTTGGTAAATTTCAAAAAGTCATGATGTATGGATTATTCTAAGTTGTATGGACCCCATGGATTGTGTTGTCATAAGTGATTGGATCTTATTGCATATATGATGATGATTAGAAATACATATAAGAATCAAATGCTGAAAATGATCTTGTTGCCATCATATTATATGCCATGTTGAAATTGAGCTATAATTGTGAATGTGCACTATAACAAATGAGAAGGCCATCGGAGGTGTGAGCTGACGATGCCCCGGGAGTGTCGAGATGCCCGGCCAAGGAGTGTAAATGCCGGATGCCCGGTGGCCTAGTGGCGTAATTCCGGAGGGTCCTCGGGAGTTTCGAAATGCCTGGGATGTGGGGGTGCCGGAAGCCCAGAGATGTGAGCCGGGGGATACCTCGTGATGTCAGTTGGGATACGAGATACCCAGAGTGTGTGTGTCAGATGCACAGGGGTATGTGTCGGAGGTTCCTTGCGATGCCAGGTTGGGTGTGAGCAATAAATGTGGGATGCAAATACTGGTCCCGGGAAAGAGAAATGTGGCGGCCCATAATGAAAGAATAAAATTGGGAAATTGAAATTGAATTATGCATGATATGGTAACATGTATGCATGAATGCATGATGATGAGTGCATGGATGTATGTGCACCTATGGCATGATGGTATATGCTACATGATGATGGTGAGTGCATGGATGTATGTGCACCTATGGGATGATGGTACATGTATGACATGATGATGGTGAGTGCATGGATGTATGTGCATCTATGGCATGATGGTAAATGTATGACATGATGGTGAAGGTTATATGAGGATGTATGTACATTTGGTGTGACGAAATATGCATGGCTTCAAGGTAAGTTATGCATGGATGCATGAATGACATGTGTTATGCTATGATTGTTATGATTGTATTGCGTGATGCATTGAGTGGTTTATTGGATCTTTTACCTGCTGAGTGGCTGTACTCACCCCTTCAGGGCCAACATTTCAGATTAGAAAGATACAGCTCCCTGCTGTCACGCTGGGCGTCTTTTACGGCCTTCCATCGAACATGGAGGTCAAGTGTGTGGAGATTTATTGTCTCACCATCCCTGGTATGATGTTCATTCAAGTTCGTGCATTAGTGATGTTTGATGTGGGCCTAGCTGGGGGCCCAGTCATACAGTAGTTCATATCTATTCACGTTCGTCGAGACGGAGTGATGGGGGGGATGTTGCCGCCGCCGCCACCGCCTGATGCACCGAGATGGGTGTGATGGCCTGCGCGTGAGGAGTAGGAGCTGCTACTTTTTGGATAATAGCCGACACTAGTAGATGGAGGATTTTGCATGATTGACATAGAGGGTCGAGTTGTCTTTTTTTGGGGTTATGGCTAAGTGTAGATAAAAGTCTTGGCCTTTCTTTTGTTCTACCGACCCGAGAAAATCCATCATGAAAATATGTAAATAAAAGTGTCTTGGCTGTATCTTTTCTTATGGTGTTTAGTGGTGTGCATTGTATCATGATTGTTGGAGGGAGAATTGGTAAGACTTGATTATGCTTCCGCAAATAAGATGCATTGGGGCCATTAAAAAAAAAAAGCTTTGGAACTAAGGTTCTTCTTTGGTATCTGTCGTGACCTTAGGTGTTTCAGGGTGCGACAACCCCTCTTTGGTATCAAAGCAATGGTTATAGATTGAAGTGATAAGGAGCCTCACTTGGAAACTAAGGAACATGATGACAATGCACACCATAGGATATATGTGGCATCCCAGAAATTCAAAGCCAAGCCATAAGTTGTGATTAAAGTCTTTAATTAGGTGATGGAATTTTATGGCTTATGCTTTAGCCAATTTGTCTTTTAATTTGATGAATTATGCTTGTGATTTTGGAAATTTAAATTTAATTTATAAATGCTTGGCCATATGATTTGAATTTCAATAATTAAAAATATTCCAAGACTTTGGCCAAGATGGAAATTGGAATTTTGAAATATTATAGAAGGAATTTCAAAAAAAAAAAAAAAAAAAAAAAGAGAAAAAGGGCTAATTTTTGGAATGGGCCTTGAGCCCATTAGCCTCAAGCTTGGTGGGCCAAGCTAGTCGGCCCATTGGGCCCAAGAGGATTTTCGACCAGCCCAAGGGGAGTGGCCGGTTGGGCCTAAGCCCAAGCCCAAGCCCAAATCAATTCAAAAATTAGTGTGACAAGTGGCAAATGGCAAGAACATGCATTGGCCATTGGATAGGTGAATAATCATTGCAAATGATGGCCTAAGGGGGGTATAAAAGGATAAGGAGAGAGAGTGGCCGGACCTTGGCTCCATTTTCGTCCAAGGTGAGAGAGAGAGGGAGAAATTGCGAGTGAGAGGGAGAGAAGCCGAGAGGGAAGGAGGCGGAGCCGGAGGAGGTGCTGTCCGTTCGCCGTCCTACGCCGCCGTACGCCGCCGTGTGTTGCTATTCGTCCATCATAGAGGCAAGTGGGAGTTCATAACTTCTCTTGCATGTCTGTTTTGGTAGTTGCATGTCTGGTTTTGAGTGTTATGTGTGAGAAAAACCGAGCCAAGGAGGGTTTGTTTGCATGCCATGTAGCTGTTTCCGTTCGGTTTGTGGTAGACAGTTTCTTATTCGGGCTTGCATGTGTACTTGGAGTGTGATTTTGGCTTCGGTGTCTTCATGAAAGTTGAAGATAACATGTTGTAGTATGACATACTCGAATTTCATGGAAAACGAAGGTGATATGAGGGTCAAATGCTTTGTTATACGGAGGTTCTAGATCTGCGAATTTCCTACTGACCTCTTGATGATTTCTTGGTTGCATGTTGATTTCTGTTGAAGATCTCACTTTGTTGTCTTCTTGAAAGTTGTAGGAAACACCTAAGCTACAACATACTCGAAAATGAGGCAAAAAGAACAAGTATAACTTGGTGAATCGGCTAAATCTTTGAGACGGATGGTTCTGTTGAAGTGAACCGAGACACCCGAGACTTCACGGGTTAAAATGGTGACCAAAATCTGGGTATTTTACCTAGATCCCTTCATGAAAATTTTAAAGGACACATTGATGTATAACATACTCGAATTTCAGAAGAAACGAAAGAGATTTAATGGGTCAAATCTAAGTTTTTCGGTGATATGTATTCTGGACGAAACGGTAGAGGTTCCAGAAGCTTCATGGAGTTGTATAAATTAATCCATAAAGAATTTGGCTTAGTGTTCTTCATGAAAAGTGTACGAAAATGTGTTGGCTATCACCCTGTAAAATTTGGGAATTTTCGGAGGTCATATGGGTATTTTAATTGAATAAATCCGAAAACTGTGCAATCTGGCCATTATCCGAATATTAAGTGTATTTGGTGGAAATTTGGGAAACTATGTGAAATACGAAATTGGCCATGAAATTGTGTGAAATTGTGATTCTAATTAGTTGTTTAATGATTGTGTGATTTTCATGATTTTGGAAAATCATAAATGTTAAAGATAATATTTATTTATGGAAATAAATAAATATAATATTAAAATAATAAAATAATAATAAAATAGTAATAAAATAATAATAAAATAAATATATATATATATATATATATATATATATATATATATATATATATATATATAAAAGTGGATTTTTCGGCCATGAGTTCTATTGAATTATGATGCATTGTTATATGACGTTGATGCATGCATGATCGTGAATTATGATGCATTGTTATATGACCTTGATGCATGTATGATCGTGAACTATGATGCATTGCTATATGGTATTGATGCATGAATGATTATGAATTGTGATGCCCGTGTGTTAACCATATGCCATGAAATAATGAAATGAAAAGAATGATAAAATGTGGAAGTGGTATGTGAGTAAGAGGATGTGGCGGAGGTTGATGTCTGGTGGCCGAGTGGCATAATTCCAGAGATTCCCCGGGAGTTTCGGGATGCCCGGTGGTATACGGTACGTAATTCCAGGGGAGGCCTGGTGGTATGTCGGTACATAATTCCGGAAGCCCTGTCGGAGGTTTACGCCGAAGGAGTGACTCGCGATGCCGGGATTAGGGTGCGAGATCCCCGGTTAGAAGGGTAAAGACCGGAAGTCCCTGTCGGAGGTTTACGCCGAAGGAGGTTCCTCGTGATGCTAGTTGAGGTGCGAGATGCCGGAATGTGGGGGCCGGAAGCCCGGTGGCCATGAGATGGCTGGAATCGGGAACCCTGTCGGAGGTTTTGCCGAAGGGTGATGATCAAATTGATCATGGAATCTGTCGGAGGTTTCGCCGAAGGATTGATTAATGATACCACATCGGAGGTTTTACGCCGAAGGATTGATTAATGATACCCTGTCGGAGGTTTTACGCCGAAGGGATGGTGATGATTTGAGAAAAGATAATGTGGGGATCAATTGATAAATAAAAATGGCCAATGATGATATGATGTGATATGCATGGTGATGCATGGTTAATGATGATATGATATGCATGGTGATGCATGGCCAATGATGATATGATGTGATATGCATGGTAATGCATGGTTAATGATGATGTGATATGCATGGTGATGCATGGCCAATGATGATATGATGTGATATGCATGGTGATGCATGGTTAATGATAATGTGATATGCATGGTGATGCATGGCCAATGATGATATGATGTGATGTGATATGATGATCACCTATGATAATATATGCATGATGATGCATGAGGACGATGGCATGTGATGTGATATGATGATCACCTATGATAATATATGCATGATGATGCATGAGGGCGATGGCATGTGATGTGATATGATGATCACCTATGATAATATATGCATGATGATGCATGAGGCGATGGCATGTGATGTGATATGATGATCACCTATGATAATATATGCATGATGATGCATGAGGGCGATGGCATGTGATGTGATATGATGATCACCTATGATAATATATGCATGATGATGCATGAGGGCGATGGCATGTGATGTGATATGATGATCACCTATGATAATATATGCACGATGATGCATGATGATGATGTGTGATGTGACATGATGATCATCAATGGTATGATATGCATGATGATGATAATGATGTATGATATGCATGATGATGATAATGATATATGATATGCCATGATGATGATGATGATATATATGATGTGATGATGCATGATACGCATGATTACAAGGTAAGTGATGCTTGCAACGTGTGATGATATGCATGATGCATTGGGATGTTATTGGATTTCCCTATCTGCTGAGTGGTTGTACTCACCCCTTTTGGGGACCAACATTTCAGATTAGTAGATGGTTTGAACGGTTGGATATAACCGTGAGGAGGAGGAGAGCAAGGGAAGGAGCTTTCAGACGCCGACACTGATCGATGGACTTTAAGTGTATGATTGTTGGAGGAAATGTCGGTCATCTTTTGGAGTGTAGCCGAATATAGAAGACTACGGCATTTTGATGTACCGATGAACAATGTCCATCGATTTAAGTAAATAAAAGGTGTACGGCTTTTACTTATAAATATTTAGTAGGTGTGCATCGTTTTCGAATATAGGGAAGGGAGTTGTTGGATGTGCTTCCGCATATAAATTGCGCAAGGGACCGATCGAAAAAAAAAAAAAAAAAATGTGTAAACCCCAAGTTGTATGGACCCGCTGCAACTAAAAATGGTATCGAGTGACTTGTTAATAAGGAAAATGAAAGGTAAGCGGCTGTGGTGACTCTAGCGGATCGGGGGCCGTCGAGGGGTGCCACATCTGTTTTGGTATCAGAGCTATGGATCATTTGGAGTGATAAGGAGCCTCAGATGGAAATGAGGATAGAATGATGCACACCATAGGATCTAAAATGAAATAATTGAATAACGGGTGATGAGAATTCACTCGTAGATCCCTAGTAATTGTTTTGAGTTATTTTAAGTGCCAGTAACATGTATATGTTACTTATGTAGTGATAGTAGTTGCTTTGAGTGGAGATAGTGAGTCTCGGATTATTCTGAGGCAATGCTTGGAAATTGCGGGAGAGTCATGGTGCGAGCTGGAAGTGCTCATCCATCGAGGCTGAAGCCTCTGCTGCAAGGGCTGAACCCGAATGGAAGATATCCTGCAAGCATTGGCCAATATTGGAAATCGATGGAAAGGCAAGTGCAGCAACAACCCGGAGTGGAACGTCGCCCTCGAACTGGTGGAACAGGTTTCTGAAGTTAAAACCACTTAAGTTTAGTGGGATGGGAAGTCCTGAGGAGGCGGAACAATGGATCGATGGAATGGAACGAATTTTCCGGTTGTTGGACTGCGGTGATCTTTGAGAGAATAGTTTTGGCAGAGTACCAGCTGGAGGAAATGCAAAGTTTTGGTGGAGAGCCTCGAAGGATACGATCTTTCCACCAGTGCGATGTGCTGGGATGAGTTTGTTAGGGCTTTCAATAGGAAGCATTTCTCTGATTGTGCTAAGGATAGAAAGATCACTGAATTTGTTCGGTTAGAACAAAAGGGCGACGGTAGATCGGTATGAGGCAAAATTTTCTGAATTGTCTAGGTATGCTCCTAGGTTGGTTGAGGATCGAGAGGAAAAGGCTAAAAGATTCTGAAAGGATTAAGGACTGATATTAGGAAACAACTGGTGCCTTTGAATATAAGGGATTATAATGGGATTTATGAGAGGGCACGGTTGGTGGAGCAAGAGTTAGTGAGGAGCAATCAGAACCTAAAAAGCGAGATGACCTTTAATGATGTTCGAAGGGTAAGAGACCCTATCTGGTCAAGGTCGGACCTGGGAATCTAAGAAAAAAGAGTAATTTTGGAAATTTTAGAAAGAGCTTGGAATGGCCCAATTTTAGGAAGAGCACCCTACCAAGGTAATTTTGCCGGAGATGTGGTAGACAACATGGGCCGGGACCTTGTAATAGCCAAGCGAGATGTAATGTATGTGGGCAAATAGGACACTTTAAGAAAGACTGTCCACAAAAAGAGGTTGCAGCCGAATGTTAGCTCGGTGCGACAAGTACAGCAAAGTGCTATTGAACCAAATTTACCAAGGAATCCACAGAGGCTGCCACCACAAGGAAGGGTGTATACGGTCACTCAAGAGGAAGCGGGAGCTTCCAAAAGTGTTATCTCGGGTATGATTTCAATAGGGGGATAAGAAGGTATATGCATTATTTGATGTGAGTGACATGCATTCATTTGTGTCCGAAAAATATAGATGATTGTGAGGAGTAGGAACAAATCTCTAGACATGCCTCTTCATATTTCTACATCGCTGAAAGATATGTTGTTATCTACGTTGGCATGTGAGATGAGTGAGATAACCCTAGGGGAATGAGATCTGGAAATGGACTTGATAATGATAGTTATGTATGACTTTGATGTCATCATAGGAATGGACTAGCTCCATAAGCAATGGACTAGGATGAATGATCTTCTGAGATAGTACTTGCCTGTGTGCTAAGGATAAAACCGTGAGGCCTAGTATGGGATGGGCCAAAATGGATAATAACTCTGTAAGTTAATCCCTATTGAAACGAGACCCTTCAGTAGATGTGTAGTTCGGGTACCAACCAAGCGAAAGCTGGTGTACTTGTAACGTCCCGGTTTGATGAGAGCGGGGAGTGGACGCCGAGGTCAGAGGACCTGAACAAGGAGCGGCTCCTGGCAGGCTTCTAGAATGGCAAAAGGGGACAGGAGTGAACCGAACTAGGAACTGAACTGGAAAGGTAGTGTTTCTGGGATAATTTTATCAGAGTGGCACAGGGGAAGCATGGTTAAGCTTGTAGAACTGTTGTTGTGAAAGAGAAGGATGGTTGATGTAGTTGTGCTTTGATAATAGGCAATTGAATCATGTAATTGATGACCTATTTGATCAATTGCAAGGAAGTTTGGTCGTTAATTGACTTGAGATCAGGATATCGACTAAGGATTAAGAAGGAAGACATTTCTAAGATTGTATTTAGGACTCGCTATGGACACTATGAGTTCATAGTCATGCTATGTGGATTGACGAATGCCTTAGCAACATTCATGGATTTGATGAATAGGATATTTAAGCCTTATTTGGATCAAATTGTGATGGTCTCCATTTGATGATGTCCTGATGTATTCTAAAGGATCTAAAGAGCATGTGTAGCATCTAAGCGTAGTGCTGCAAGCAAGGTTAAGAAGTGAATTATGAAAGGTGAGATATAAATTTGAGGATTAAGTTATGATCATTTGAGCTAAGTAGTGACTTCCTATTTGAGGATTTCATTGGAAGTCTTGATGCATTACATGGAGGTATTAAGTATGTATAGATTGATATTGGAAGTCATGAGTTTGAGTGGTCATATGAGACATGAAATTATTTGTGGTTTATATATTGGAATGATAGGTTTGATCGATGGTAGTCAACTTTTAATTTTATGTGATGATCTCAGTTTGAAAAAGGTTTGGTGGAATTAGCGAATATGATCACTTGTGGTTATAGTCTTTCCAAGATGAAATGGTGAAAGTTCATATTGTGGATTTGATGAGTGATTAGTCTAAGTAATGATCATTTAGGATGAGATTTGAGATATATTCGGTGGAAACTAGACAAGTTTTATTTTGGTGGATTGTCGATCTTTGAATTGAATGAGCCTTGGTGGACTATCGATATTTGAATCGAAGGAATGATGCTATATTTTAGGCTTGAATCTATGTTGCGGTAAATGCATGGTGAATGTCTTTCTTTGGACTGAACCAAATGAGTTATTGGTGGTGCTAATTTTGATGATTCTAGGCTTGAATTGGTGGTGACTAAGGTATAGGAATGATTCGGCTAAATGGTGTGTTAGATTGGAAATACTTGAGTTTGGATGTTTTCAAAGCTCTAAGATTTTATATGCAAACTACTTTGGAAATCTTAAGGTCGGAACTGAGTTTGATGACTCGCCAATGCGTTGATTTCGGTATTTCAAGAAAGGCTTAGGATTTTGGTATTTCAAAGTTTTTGGTTTCAAACATCTTGGACCAATATTATCGACTCGCCGAACTATGAATTTCAACACTTCAGGAAATGCTTATGGTTTTGAAGGAAATTATCACCTGTACATTCCGAGTTTTGAACTTCAATCGAAAAGTAGATTTTGATTGTGAGCTGTTTTAGAAAATCTCTTGAATTTCATCAAAATTTATGAGTACTGTGACACCGTACAAAGAATTCTGAACTTTTTATAGAAAACATTCCAACCCATTGGAGTTGGGATTGAGATTGGAATTTTGCCAACGTATCGATTTAAATTTTACTAAGGGTTTTGATAAAGTATTTTATTTCGTGCCGTGATGCAAGTACGACTCGAGGCTTTACATGTGAATTCCAAAAAACATTTGGAAGTTTAAACGTGATCATGGATTTTATGGATTTGGTATCATGCTTTGATTTTGTGAATTGGTTTCAACGATATGAGATTTACCTTACTTTCAAAGACTATTACTGTTAAATTGTTGTGTCTTTGAAATCCATGTTTTGCATTATTTGGTATCATAAAGTGGGATTTTCGAGAACTCAAAGGATTTTCCACATTGGTGATTTGAAAACGTTTTGACATGGAAATGACATATGATTTCAAAGCTTGTTGTTGTTGTTGGATGCTTTTGAAAACCTCAGTTTGTATTGTTTGATTTCATGAAGGAAGATTCTCAAGCATTCAAAAGAAATTTCAGATGTGGTTATTGTTTTAAAACTGTTTTTGGTGTTGAGATAAATTAAGATGTGTTAAGAGCTTGCATCCTTAATTTTAGAGGTAGTATCAACCCGACCCTAGTTGCATACTCGATTATGAAGCCATCAAAATAGATGAGGAAGTGAGGTACATTAAGGAGCCTATGCAAGTATTGGATTGAAAGAAATAAATTCTCAGGACCAAGAGAATTCCATTGCTTAAGACATTATGGCGATATCATGATGATGTGGAGGAAGCCACATGGGAGAGTAAAAGTGAGATGAGGAAAGGTACTCTCACTTATTTCAAGAGACATAGGAAATGTCTAATTTCGAGGACGAAATTCTCTAAGGAGGGGAGAATTGTGGCATCCCAGAAATTCAAAGCCAAGCCATAAGTTGTGATTAAAGTCTTTAATTAGGTGATAGAATTTTATGGCTTATGCTTTAGCCAATTTGTCTTTTAATTTGATGAATTATGCTTGTGATTTTGGAAATTTAAATTTAATTTATAAATGCTTGGCCATATGATTTGAATTTCAATAATTAAAAATATTCCAAGACTTTGGCCAAGATGGAAATTGGAATTTTGAAATATTATAGAAGGAATTTCAAAAAAAAAAAAAAAAAAAAAAGAGAAAAAGGGCTAATTTTGGAATGGGCCTTGAGCCCATTAGCCTCAAGCTTGGTGGGCCAAGCTAGTCGGCCCATTGGGCCCAAGAGGGGATTTTCGACCAGCCCAAGGGGGAGTGGCCGGTTGGGCCTAAGCCCAAGCCCAAGCCCAAATCAATTCAAAAATTAGTGTGACAAGTGGCAAATGGCAAGAACATGCATTGGCCATTGGATAGGTGAATAATCATTGCAAATGATGGCCTAAGGGGGTATAAAAGGATAAGAGAGAGAGTGGCCGGACCTTGGCTCCATTTTCGTCCAAGGTGAGAGAGAGAGAGGGAGAAATTGCGAGTGAGAGGGAGAGAAGCCGAGAGGGAAGGAGGCGGAGCCGGAGGAGGGTGCTGTCCGTTCGCCGTCCTACGCCGCCGTACGCCGCCGTGTGTTGCTATTCGTCCATCATAGAGGCAAGTGGGAGTTCATAACTTCTCTTGCATGTCTGTTTTGGTAGTTGCATGTCTGGTTTTGAGTGTTATGTGTGAGAAAAACCGAGCCAAGGAGGGTTTGTTTGCATGCCATGTAGCTGTTTCCGTTCGGTTTGTGGTAGACAGTTTCTTATTCGGGCTTGCATGTGTACTTGGAGTGTGATTTTGGCTTCGGTGTCTTCATGAAAGTTGAAGATAACATGTTGTAGTATGACATACTCGAATTTCATGGAAAACGAAGGTGATATGAGGGGTCAAATGCTTTGTTATACGGAGGTTCTAGATCTGCGAATTTCCTACTGACCTCTTGATGATTTCTTGGTTGCATGTTGATTTCTGTTGAAGATCTCACTTTGTTGTCTTCTTGAAAGTTGTAGGAAACACCCTAAGCTACAACATACTCGAAAATGAGGCAAAAAGAACAAGTATAACTTGGTGAATCGGCTAAATCTTTGAGACGGATGGTTCTGTTGAAGTGAACCGAGACACCCGAGACTTCACGGGTTAAAATGGTGACCAAAATCTGGGTATTTTACCTAGATCCCTTCATGAAAATTTTAAAGGACACATTGATGTATAACATACTCGAATTTCAGAAGAAACGAAAGAGATTTAATGGGTCAAATCTAAGTTTTTCGGTGATATGTATTCTGGACGAAACGGTAGAGGTTCCAGAAGCTTCATGGAGTTGTATAAATTAATCCATAAAGAATTTGGCTTAGTGTTCTTCATGAAAAGTGTACGAAAATGTGTTGGCTATCACCCTGTAAAATTTGGGAATTTTCGGAGGTCATATGGGTATTTTAATTGAATAAATCCGAAAACTGTGCAATCTGGCCATTATCCGAATATTAAGTGTATTTGGTGGAAATTTGGGAAACTATGTGAAATACGAAATTGGCCATGAAATTGTGTGAAATTGTGATTCTAATTAGTTGTTTAATGATTGTGTGATTTTCATGATTTTTGGAAAATCATAAATGTTAAAGATAATATTTATTTATGGAAATAAATAAATATAATATTAAAATAATAAAATAATAATAAAATAGTAATAAAATAATAATAAAATAAATAATATATATATATATATATATATATATATATATATATATATATATATATAAAAGTGGATTTTCGGCCATGAGTTCTATTGAATTATGATGCATTGTTATATGACGTTGATGCATGCATGATCGTGAATTATGATGCATTGTTATATGACCTTGATGCATGTATGATCGTGAACTATGATGCATTGCTATATGGTATTGATGCATGAATGATTATGAATTGTGATGCCCGTGTGTTAACCATATGCCATGAAATAATGAAATGAAAAGAATGATAAAATGTGGAAGTGGTATGTGAGTAAGAGGATGTGGCGGAGGTTGATGTCTGGTGGCCGAGTGGCATAATTCCGAAGATTCCCGGGAGTTTCGGGATGCCCGGTGGTATACGGTACGTAATTCCGGGAGGCCTGGTGGTATGTCGGTACATAATTCCGGAAGCCTGTCGGAGGTTTTCGCCCGAAGGGAGTGACTCGCGATGCCGGGATTAGGGTGCGAGATCCCCGGTTAGAAGGGTAAAGACCGGAAGTCCCCTGTCGGAGGTTTCGCCCGAAGGGAGGTTCCTCGTGATGCTAGTTGAGGTGCGAGATGCCGGAATGTGGGGGCGGAAGCCCGGTGGCCATGAGATGGCTGGAATGCGGGAACCACGTCGGAGGTTTCGCCGAAGGGTGATGATCAAATTGATCATGGAATCTGTCGGAGGTTTTACGCCGAAGGATTGATTAATGATACCCTGTCGGAGGTTTCTGCCCGAAGGATTGATTAATGATACCCTGTCGGAGGTTTCTGCCCGAAGGGATGGTGATGATTTGAGAAAAGATAATGTGGGGATCAATTGATAAATAAAAATGGCCAATGATGATATGATGTGATATGCATGGTGATGCATGGTTAATGATGATATGATATGCATGGTGATGCATGGCCAATGATGATATGATGTGATATGCATGGTAATGCATGGTTAATGATGATGTGATATGCATGGTGATGCATGGCCAATGATGATATGATGTGATATGCATGGTGATGCATGGTTAATGATAATGTGATATGCATGGTGATGCATGGCCAATGATGATATGATGTGATGTGATATGATGATCACCTATGATAATATATGCATGATGATGCATGAGGACGATGGCATGTGATGTGATATGATGATCACCTATGATAATATATGCATGATGATGCATGAGGGCGATGGCATGTGATGTGATATGATGATCACCTATGATAATATATGCATGATGATGCATGAGGGCGATGGCATGTGATGTGATATGATGATCACCTATGATAATATATGCATGATGATGCATGAGGACGATGGCATGTGATGTGATATGATGATCACCTATGATAATATATGCATGATGATGCATGGGCGATGGCATGTGATGTGATATGATGATCACCTATGATAATATATGCCGATGATGCATGATGATGATGTGTGATGTGACATGATGATCATCAATGGTATGATATGCATGATGATGATAATGATGTATGATATGCATGATGATGATAATGATATATGATATGCCATGATGATGATGATGATATATATGATGTGATGATGCATGATACGCATGATTACAAGGTAAGTGATGCTTGCAACGTGTGATGATATGCATGATGCATTGGGATGTTATTGGATTTCCTATCTGCTGAGTGGTTGTACTCACCCCTTTTGGGGACCAACATTTCAGATTAGTAGATGGTTTGAACGGTTGGATATAACCGTGAGGAGGAGGAGAGCAAGGAAGGAGCTTTCGACGCCGACAACGATCGATGGACTTTAAGTGTATGATTGTTGGAGGAAATGTCGGTCATCTTTTGGAGTGTAGCCGAATATAGAAGACTACGGCATTTTGATGTACCGATGAACAATGTCCATCGATTTAAGTAAATAAAAGGTGTACGGCTTTTACTTATAAATATTTAGTAGGTGTGCATCGTTTTCTGAATATAGGGAAGGAGTTGTTGGATGTGCTTCCGCATATAAATTGCGCAAGGGACCGATCGAAAAAAAAAAAAAAAAAATGTGTAAACCCCAAGTTGTATGGACCCGCTGCAACTAAAAATGGTATCAGAGTGACTTGTTAATAAGGAAAATGAAAGGTAAGCGAACTGTGGTGACTCTAGCGGATCGGGGGCCGTCGAGGGGTGCCACAATATAAAACAGAATAATTGATTTACTTTGAATAACAGGTGATGAGTATTCACTCGTAGATCCCTAGTAGTTTATTTTGAGTTGTCTTTAGGTACCAGTAACATGTATGTGTTACTTATGTAGTAGTAGTAGTTGCCTTGAGTGGAGACAGTGAGTCTCAAATTATTCCTGAGGCAATGCTTGGTTATTGTAGGAAAGTCATGGTGCGAGCTAGAAGTGCTCATCCATTGAGGGCTGAAGCCTCTGCTACAAAGGCTGAACCCCAAATGGAAGACATCCTGCAGGCATTGGCCAATATTGGAAATCTGATGGAAAGACAAGCGCGAAACAATGCGGAGCGAACGCCATACTCAAGGACTGGTGGAGCAGTTTTTAGGCTAAAGCCACCTAAGTTCGGTGGAGTGGGAAGTCTGAGGAGGTGGAACATTGGATTGATGGAATGGAACAAATTGTCAGGTTGTTAGACTGCAGTGATGCTGAGAAAATAACTTTGGCAGAGTACCAGCTGGAGGGAAATGCAAAGTTTTGGTGGAGAGCTTTGAGGGACACGATCTTCCCACCAAGTACTGATGTTAACTGGGAAGAGTTTGTGAGAGTTCTCAATAGGAAGCATTTTTCTGACTGTGCCAAGGATAAGAAAATTACAGAATTTGTTCAACTACAATAAAAGGAGTTGACAGTAGACTAGTATGAGGCAAGTTTTTTTGAACTGTCTAGATATGCTCCTAGGCTAATTGAGGATCAAGAAGAGAAAGCTAAGAGATTTCTAAAAGGGTTGGGGACCGATATCGAAACAAGCGGGTGCCTTTGAATATAAGAGACTATAATGAGATCTATAAAAGGGCATAGTTGGTGGAGTAGGAGTTAGTAAGGGAACATTCGGAGAATAAGAGACCATTGTCTTTTAGTGATGTGAGATGGGGTAAGAGACCCTATACAGGTCAAGGTCAGCCCTGGAGTCTAAGAAGAAGGGCGATTTCGGAAACTTTGGAAATGGCGGGGTAGTCGAATTTGGAAAGGGCACCTTATCAAAATGAGGAGTGTCGAAGGTGTGATGGGCGACATGGGCCAGGACCTTGCAATGGGCAACCAAGATGTTATGGTTGTGGACAAATAGGTCATCTTAAGAGAAACTACCCACAGGAAAGGTTGCAAGTGAGTATTGGCTCGGTGCGACACCACAACAGCATCTTTGTTAGACCAAACTTACCAAGGAATCCTCAGAGGCTACCAACACAAGGAAGGGTGTATGTGATCACCCAAGAGGAAGCGGAAGCTTCCAAAAATGTTATCTCAGGTACGATCCTCATAAATGATAAAAAGGCATATGCATTGTTTGATACGGGTGCTATGCATTCATTTGTGTCTGAAAGATATAAACAGTTGAATAAGATAGAAACTACGCCTCTTGAGACGCCTCTTTGTGTTTCTACACCTTTAAAGGATATGTTATTGTCTACGCTGGTGTGTGGAAATTGTAAGATAACAATGGGAGGAAAGGATATGGAAATAGACTTAGTCGTAATGGCCATGTATGATTTTCATGTTATCATAGGAATGGATTGGCTTCATAAGTATCGGGCCAAGATGGATTGTTATTGGAAAGTGATCCAATTTACCTTACCTGATCAGTCTAGCTATAAATTTCTGGGAGGTCAGACCCACCTACCGTAGCACTTTTTTCAGTAATCAAAGCCCGTGCGTTACTTGACAAAGGATGTCAAGGGTACTTGGCCATGATTAGAGATTATGCTAAGGAAGAGCCTAAGCTTGATGAAATTCGGGTAGTTAATGAGTTCCAAGATGTATTTCCGAGGAATTGCCTAGATTACCATCGGAATGAGAAATTGAATTTGAAATTGAATTAATGTCTGGAACAAGACTTATACCAAAAGCCCCATATAGGATGGCCTTAGTCAAATTGAAGGAATTGAAAGTGCAACTACGGGAGTTGCTCGACAAAGGATTCATTAGGCCAAGTGCTTCACCTTGGGGTGCACCAATCTTGTTTGTAAAAAAGAAAGATGGATCGATGCGCTTGTGCATTGATTATAGGCAATTGAATCAAGTAACCATTAAAAATAAATATCCTTTGCCTAGAATTGATGATCTTTTTGACCAACTCCAGAGAAGTTCAGTCTTCTCTAAGATTGACTTATGGTTGGAATACCATCAGCTAAGAATTAAGAAAGAAGACATCCCTAAGACTGCGTTTAGGACTCGTTATGGACACTACGAGTTCCTTGTTATGCCATTTGGACTAACCAATGCACCGGCGGCATTTATGGATCTAATGAATAGGATATTTAAACCTTATTTAGACCAGTTTGTGATTGTTTTTATAGGTGACATCCCGATATACTCGAGAGGACCTAAAGAACATGAACAACACTTGAGGATAGTTTTGAAAACTTTGAGAGAGCATAAGCTGTATGCTAAATTTAGTAAGTGTAAATTATGGCTGTACCAGATAATATTTTTAAGGCATGTAGTATCGGGAGGAGGAATTGTAGTAGACCCGGCAAAAGTTGAGATGGTAATAAATTGGCCAAGACCGATAACACCTACTGAAATACGAAGTTTCTTAGGACTGGCTGGTTATTATAGAAGGTTTATTGAAGGATTTTCATGACTGGCAGGTCCTTTAACTAAATTGACTCGAAAGAACGTGAAATTTGAATGGAATGGGGAATGCGAGAGGAGTTTCCAGGAGCTTAAAGGGAAATTGACCTCAGCTCCAATCCTAACTATACCAACTGGACTGATGGTTTTACGGTATATAGTGATGCATCTCACAAAGGACTAGGATGTGTTTTGATGGCAAGGTCATAGCCTATGCATCTAGACAATTCAAACCCCATGAACTGAACTACCCAATGCATGATTTAGAATTAGCAGCTATAGTGTTCGCCTTGAAGATATGGATGCACTATTTGTATGGGGAAAAGTTTGAGATTTATACGGACCATAAGAGTTTGAAATATCTGTTCTCACAAAAGGAGTTGAACATGAGACAAAGGAGGTGGATGGAATTGTTCAAGGATTATGATTGCGAAATAAGATACCATCCAAGGAAGGTGAATAAGGTAGCGGATGCTCTTAGTCATAAGTTGGCTATGGAGATGGCTAGTTTAAGAATGGCGGAATGGAGCTTGTTAAAGTCTGTGACGGACTCAGAGTTTAAATTAAAAGTAGATTGTCTTACCCGTATGCTTAGTGCATTAAGGATTGAACCTGAAATTATTCAGAAAGTTAAAATCTTACAAGAGTCTGACCCAGAGATTATGAAAGTGAAAGATGCAGTGCCTTTAGGAAAAAGACCAGAATTTCAAGTCTCTGAAGATGGAGTGGTAAGATGCCGGGGACAACTTTGTGTTCGACAACGAAGAATTAAAGAAGGAAATCTGTCAAAGGCACATGAGAGTAATTATAGTATTCATCCGGGTAGTACAAAGATGTATAGGAACTTACATCAACAGTTTTGGTGGAATGGTATGAAAGTAGATACGGCTATGCACGTTTCTCAATGTTTGACATGCCAACAGGTAAAAGCGGAACATTGTAAACCTACAGGACTCTTGAGACCATTAGACATACCAGAATGGAAATTGGAGCATATAACAATGGACTTTATACAAGGATTACCATGGACGTCAAGTAGTCATGACTCTATCTAGGTAATAGTGGACCGTTTGACTAAATCTGCTCATTTCCTAGCGGTTCGCATGGACTACCCAATGGACAAATATGCGGATATATATGTAAGTCAAGTGGTATGCTTACATGGTGTTCCAGTAACTATTACCTCAGATTGGGATTCGAGATTCACTTTAAACTTTTGGCGGAGTCTTCAAATTGCATTAGGAACTAAACTTCGGTTTAGTACGCTTTTCACCCTCGAGACAGATGGACAAATAGAAAGAGTAATCCAGACATTAAAGGATATGTTAAGGGCCTGTGTAATTGATTTCAAAAGAAATTGGGATGAAAGATTGCATTTGGTGGAGTTTGCCTATAATAATAGTTTTCAGAAAAGTATAGGCATGGCTCCCTATGAAGCATTATATGGAAGGAGATGTAAGACTCCTGTTTGTTGGAATGAAGTAGGTGAAAGGAAATTGACAGGACTTGAATTGGTACAAGTTACCACTGAAGCTGTTGAAATTATCAAAAAAAGGCTTAAAATAGCTTAGAGTAGGCAGAAAGACTGCGCAGATAGGCGTAGAAGGCCTGTGGAGTTTAGCACAGGAGACCATGTATTCCTTAAGGTATCTCCAATGAAAGGAATATCTCGATTTGGAATGAAGGAGTTAAGCCCTAGATTCGTCCGACCTTTTGAGATACTTGAAAGGATAAGCGATGTAGCTTATCGTTTAGTGTTGCCTCCTAAGTTGGGAAATTTGCATGATGTGTTTCATGTATCGATGCTAAGAAAGTACCTACCGGATCTGGTCACATACTCGATCATGAAGCCATTGAAGTGGATGAGAAAGTGAGGTACATTGAAAAGCCTGTGCAAGTACTAGATCAAAAGGAACAAATTCTTAGGACCAAGGCGATTCCACTTGGTTAAGGTATTATGGTGACACAATGATATGGAGGAAGCCACATGGGAAAGTGAAGATCAGATGAAGGAAAAGTACCCTACTTGTTTCAAAAGGGCATGAGTGGTGTCTAATTTCGAGGACGAAATTCTCTAAGGAGGAGAATTGTGGCATCCCAAAATTCAAGGTAACCTCTAGATGTATTAAAGCCTATGATTAGGTAATGAAATTACCTTTGGTTTATGCTTTAGCCATTGGTTTTCTTTTAACACCAAGTGTTATGTATCTTGTGTTCATGAGTTATTAAAATTAGTATTATAGGATAAATTGATAAGAAGAATTTGTTCTTGGCTATGCACCTCATAGATTTGATCCCTATAGTTTAAAAGTTACAAGATTTAAGGCCATATGAAATTGAGAATTTGAAATCTATAAAAGAGGGAATTAAAAATGAATTATCAAAAGTAAAATTGGAATTTATTAGGATTGAACTTCAGGCCCAAGGGTATTGGACCTAAAGTGGGCCAAATTGGCTTGGCCCATGAAGCCCATGAAGAGGGCTGCCGTCAACCACAAGGGGGGAGGAGCCAGCCCACCTCCAAGCCCATCATGCATGGGATTTGCCAAGTGGCAAAAAGGGGGCTTCACCTATTGGCCATTTTGGGTGACTCTAATGATGGCTAATGATTGAATTGAGGGGGAATAAAAGGAAGGGGTGACCGATTTAGGGGGCTGTCGACCATAAGGGAGAGAGAGACAGAGGGCTGTCGAGAGAGTGAGGAATCGAGAGAGAGAGGAGGAAGAAGCTGTGTGTCCGTCCGTCCGCTCGTCCGTCTGCTCGCCCATCGCTCGTGGCCGTGCGTCCGTTTGTCGCTATCGTGCTCGCTGTAGCTCGTTACAAAGGCAAGTTGGGATCCATATTCTGCTCTTGCATGTTTTATCTTGCATATGTGTTTGAATGGTGATGAATCTCGGACGTTTTGGGTGTGAGAAACCGAAGCTTTGAGTGTGTTGTTTTTGAAATAGCATTCTGTCTTCAAGTATACCCCCTGAACCAGAATGTTGTAGAGGCTTGCATGCGGGGCTTGAGTCGGGTTTTGGCTTTGACTTCTTCACAAACATTGTAGAAAACATCTCAAAGTATAACATACTAAAATTTGAAATAAAATGGTTGAGTTTGGAGGGGTGAAACCCTCCCTTTACGAAAACGCTAGATCTCAAACTGTTTTGTTGGCCTCTTGGTGGTTTTATGTGTTGCATGTCACTTTTTACTGAGAATTTCATTTTGACTTCTCACGAAAGTTATAGAGAACATCTTGAAGACTAAAATAATCAAATTTGAGGTAAAACGATCAAGTGTAGCCTAGTAAAACGATTTTTCCTTTGAAGACGACAGATCTGGAAGTGTTGTACTGGACTCCAGCGACTTCGTGGACTATGAAGTGACTATCCTTTGAGAATATCACCAAGATACCTTAATAAAAGTTGTAGTGGACCTCTTGAGGCAAAACATATCTAAAATTCAGAGAAAATGAAGGAATATAAGTAGGTGAAACCTTGATTTTTCGGAGATAGCTAAATCTGGACTGTTTGGCCTTGATGTCTCATGAAAAATCTACCTCAGGATCTCGAATATCACCTGGTAAAATTTCATAATTTTTTAAGGTCATTCGGGTACTTAAATTGAAATATTTCAAGAACCACACAATCTGATGTGTCCGAATTTTGCAAGCTGTAAAGTGTGAGCTATACCTTTTTGTGTGAAGTTCTTTTGGGCATGTGTTCTTCAAGGAGTTGCTACCTTTGTGTCTTGGCTATCACATGTTCAGATTTTATAATTTTTAAAGATCATATGGATATTTAATTTATATGTTTTCGAAATTGTGCAAGCTGGAATTTGGTAAATTTCAAAAAGTCATGATGTATGGATTATTCTAAGTTGTATGGACCCCATGGATTGTGTTGTCATAAGTGATTGGATCTTACTGCATATATGATGATGATTGGAAATACATATAAGAATCAAATGCTGAAAATGATCTTGTTGCCATCATATTATATGCCATGTTGAAATTGAGCTATAATTGTGAATGTGAACTATAATAAATGAGAAGGCCATCGGAGGTGTGAGCCGACGATGCCCCGGGAGTGTCGAGATGCCCGGCCAAGGAGTGTAAATGCCGGATGCCCGGTGGCCTAGTGGCGTAATTCCAGAGGGTCCTCGGGAGTTTTGAGATGCCTAGGATGTCGGGGTATCGGAAGCCCGAAGGTGTGAGCCAGGGGATACCTCGTGATTTCAGTTGGGGTACGAGATGCCGAGAGTGTGTGTGCCAAAAGTTCCTCGCGATGCTAGGTTGGGTGCGAGTGATAAATGTGGGATGCAAATACTGGTCCCGGGAAAGAGAAATGTGGCGGCCCATAATGAAAGAATAAAATTGAGAAATTGAAATTGAATTATGCGTGATATGGTAACATGTATGCATGAATGCATGATGATGAGTGCATGGATGTATTTGCACCTATGGCATGATGGTATATATGACATGATGATGGTGAGTGTATGGATGTAGGTACACCTATGGCATGATCGTACATGTATGACATGATGACGGTGAGTGCATGGATGTATATACACCTATGGCATGATCGTAAATGTATGACATGATGGTGAAGGTTATATGAGGATGTACGTACATGTGGTGTGACGACATATGCATGGCTTCAAGGTAAGTTATGCATGGATGCATGAATGACATGTGTTATGCTATGATTATTATTGTATTGTGTGATACATTGAGTGGTTTATTGGATCTTTTACCTACTGAGTGGCTGTACTCACTCCTTTAGGGACCAACATTTCATATTAGAAAGATGCCGCTCCCTGCTATCATGCGCGGCGTCTTTTACGGCCTTCCATCGGACGTGGAGGTCAAGTGTGTTGAGATCGACTATCCCACCATCCTTGGTCTAACGTTCATTCGAGTTCGTGCATTAGTGATGTATGATGTGGGCTTAGCTGGGGGTCCGGTCATAGAGGAGTTCATATCTGTTCACGTTCGTCGAGACGGAGTGATGCGGGGGATGTTGCCACCGCCATTGCCTGACGCACCGGGATGGGTGTGACGGCCTGCGCATGAGGAGTAGGAGCTGCTACTTTTTGGATAATAGCCGACACTAGTAGATGGAGGATTTTGCATGATCGACATAGAGGGTTGAGTTGTCTCTTTTTGGGGTTATGGCCGAGTGCAGTGAAAAGTCTTGGCCTTTCTTTTGTCGTACTGACCCAAGAAAATCCATCATGAAAATATGTAAATAAAAGTGTCTTGGCTTTATCTTTTCTTATGGTGTTTAGTGGTGTGCATTGTATCATGATTGTTGGAGGGAGAATTAGTAAGACTTGATTATGCTTCCGCAAATAAGATGCGCTGGGACCGTAAAAAAAAAAATGCCTAGGAACTAAAGTTGTCACGCCCGATCCTCGGAGACGCGCTCATCCTTCTACTTGGTCGATTTTAAAGTGCGATATCCCAGGACTAAGTATCGCCGACCCTTTCATTTTATTACGCAGGCGGAAGCAATTATAAATCCCCAGACAATAAAACAATGGGATAGAAAAGCAGGCCATATTTTTCATATTGAAATTCACAACCACACTTTCTAAACAGCACAACTCATAGTATATTTACAATACTATTCACAGCATACTTGTCTCACACCTATCTACACTAAGACAGGTTTTACAAAAGGGATGGGATTTCAGTCTACATCCGGGTTATACTCAAGATCCCTCTCTGGATCATCTTCTTCTTCAAAAGTCTTTCTCCCCTTCAGGTTCCTCTTCCTTAGCTTCTCCTTAGGGTCCTGAAATGGTTATTCAATAACCAATGAGACCACGTCTCAGCAAGTTCTACCCCCTAAGACTCGATTAGTAAACCAATACACCTTAGGCTGTCTAAGCACATCACGAGTCAGAGGACTTACCTTGGCCTCAGCTCTTTCCTGCAAGTTAGTATATATATCAAATATACATCATCACATCACCTCACCCAATCAGATCGAATCATCGATCAATCGACCTAGTCGATTACATGTCATCAAATTATCTCTTGATCAACCTCTTTCATACTTTCTATAAGTCTGATCAACATTCAAGACTACTCACCCTAGGTGATCTATAGATAGTATGTTATCTTATCTCCAGATGACATATAGGGTCATCGATCTGTCAAATCATACCGTACCGTCTCTAGATGCTCCGTAGAGTCATCGAGCCGGTAGATCATACCGTCCTGTCTCAAGATGACATATAAAGTCACCGAGCCGGTATACACACAATTTATCATACCGTACTGTCTCCAGATGCTCCATAGAGTCATCGAGCCGGTAGATCATACCGTCCTGTCTCAAGATGACATATAAAGTCACCGAGCCGGTATACACACAATTTATCATACCGTCTTGTCTCCGGATGCTCCATAGAGTCATCGAGCCGGTAGATCATACCGTCTGTCTCAAGATGCTCCGTGGAGTCATCGAGCCGGTATACACACAATTTATCATACCGTCTTGTCTCCGGATGCTCCGTAGAGTCATCGAGCCGGTAGATCATACCGTCTGTCTCAAGATGCTCGTGGAGTCATCGAGCCGGTATACACACAATTTATCATACCGTACTGTCTCCAGATGCTCTGTGGAGTCATCGAGCCGGTATACATGCCATTCCAAGCAAACAATCAAATAACCAATTTTATCCTTTCCGATAAAATGCCGTGTGCGGGTACACGATCGGCCCTAGCCAAAATATAATAATTTCCTTTTTATAAATCCCACAATTTTCTGTAGTCCACTACAACAGTTTTGGTATCATTAACTGATGCCCAGTTAATTTCCAATTAATTTTCCAAGATTACTTAAATTAGGGAATAAATCCTAAATTCACGAATAAATCATTTCCGCACAAAATAAAGCTCAATTAAATAAACGGACTGCACCACGACAATCAGCATAAAATTCCGGTCACCGGCCATCCCGGTTGAATTTCCGGAAAAATAAATAATTAAATAATTAATTTCGAAAATTAAATAAATAATTATAAAAAATCCAATTTAGGCTCGTAATGCCGGGTGGATGCCGAGACGAGCCCGAAGAATTACCGAGGCTCGTTCCATAAATAACATGGCATGTCTACTTGCTAATGTTTATTTCTAACCACCTAACATGCATCATTAAGTCTCTAATTTAATTGATCTAAACTAATCTAACCACCTAATTGCATTTAATTAAATCTAACCAACCTTAAGTATAATTAGCAAACTAAGAAAGCTTTAGTGAGTAAAACTCACTTGGCAAAACGGAGACCGAATCACCGCGACGGCGACGCGCGGCGGCGAAATCGAACTTTCGACAACACCGGCGGACTTGGACCGGGCCTTGGACTTGGCCCAGCAAATCTCAGCCCAAGCGAGATTTGTTCCTGTTTTTGGGCTAGACCCAAGTTGAATTGGGCCTGCTGAAATTTCTGGACTGAATTTACTTGAGCTTCAAATTGTGGGCTGGGCTTCAATTGATTGCTGGAAGCTGGGCCTTGAAAAGACTAGGCTGTTGGACTCAATTCTTTGGGCCCGTGAGACAAAAGGAGCTGGGCCGAAACACGAAGACGCGTGGCTGATGGGCCGCTCGGTTGCACGCGTGCAGCTTCGCGCAGTGCGGTAGGTGGGATCGGGGCATGCGGGCGCTGGAATTCTCGAAGATGTTGAACCCGCTTCACGAAGATCAACGGACGAGGAAGCGGGCTGGCGGGTGGTCTTCGAACGGTGCTGCCCGAGGTAACGGCGGGAGGTGTCGCACGTGAAGTTCTTGGGTCGGGCCGCCGCACGAGCTGAAGAAGACGCCGTGAAGAACGGGCTGCCGACTTCGTTCGGTGGTCAACCAAATGGGAGCAACCTGCGTTTCTTGACCAAAGAATCGCGGTGCGGGGGCAAGTGGTGCGAACGTGCGGAGGCTTGGACGTCGCTGCAATTGAGTTCAATGGAGCTGAAGACACGCGGCCACAAGGTCAACAAAATAGGAAATCGGCTGGCTTCAGTGGATTGTGGCTTCGCTGGACGCACGAAGCGGTGAGGAGCTTCAATCAACAAACGGCAAGTTGGGTCTTGCGGCCTTAGCGAACACATGGGGCTTCTTCTTACGTGGCCGTGTGGCTGCACGAAGACGCGGCGAGTAGCTTTGGTCAACCAACCGAAGTTTGGGTAGAGAAACGTGGAGATGCGAGAGGATATGGAGGCTTCGGTAGATGGTAGAAGAGATGGAGAGGTAATGATCATGGAACCGGAGCTGTTTGCTTTGATGAGATGAAAAAAGAAAAGTGAGGCGAAGCGGGGAGAGGTCGCACAAATGGAGGGAGGCGGTGGACGGGCGTGCGATGGAAGGAAGCCAGCTAAGATGAAATAAAAATCTTCAATCCTTAGCCAATACATTAATACCTTGGCCCCACAAGCCCACAATGTTATCCTCTTTTTCCCCCATCACTTTCAAGCTTATTAACTCACAAATAAACCAATTTAAAGTCTAAAATTGCTGTCCTCATCTTATCATACGAATTTCACAACTTGAGCTTCAAATCTTCATGAAATTTCTCAAATTGAGGTCCAATTTCGACGCAGCAAATCCCAAATGATTTTCTATAAATCTCCAACACACAACGGCTTAGTCTGAAAGTCCAATTTCCCATTAATTTAGCGAATCGAACTTCGCAAATTTCCGCGACGTCCGAACCCAATTCCGTAAAATTTCCCGAACCTCCGAAAAATCTTCGAGACTGAGTCGATGGTCCTAAAATTTATTGTGACATGGCCAAAACTTCAATTTCTGAAATCGGACTTGAATTGGCGGTTAATTTCACTCCAGCGCGCTTTTAGCGTGACCTAGACTACTAGGTAACTTTCAGATATTTTTAAGTGCAAATGACCCGTGGTCGATTTTCTTCGAACCACTATGAACCCACTCGACTCATTTGCGACTCTTGATTGTCGTGAAAATCTCGAGGATTCAAATACGAACACGGGGTACCAACACGATAAGAAAATCAGTCTAGTGTTGGTCGATGAGAATTTTCCAATTTAGTCGTGTCACCCACGATTAGCCACACATCTCAGTCGAACCAACCTATCTCTGATCTTGAATCGACTTATATCTATGCCATAATGACCTCTAAAGATGAGCACGGTCAAGTAGCCGATTCCTGGTCGAATTCTCAAGTCCATTTGCCTTGAAATTCTTAATGGTTTCCCCAGATAGTCTAGTTATCTCGAGAGTGATCAGCTCTGAGAACAGCCCTATAGACGCGTCAATGAAATGCCCGATTTATTCAGCAGAAAACATGATCGAAAATCTGGGATGTCACAATTCTTCCCCTCTTATAAAAATTTCGTCCTCGAAATTTAAACCTTTACCAATCCTTAAACGAAAAGGTGGGGGTATCGTCATCTCATCTAGTCTCACTTTCCCTGATTGCTTCCTCAGTCCTGTGGCATTGTTAGACCACTTTGACCAAAGGGACCTTCTTGATACATAGAATCTGAACTTTCTGATCCACAAGCTGAACCGAACTTTTCATGTACGACACTCTGTCGTCCACGTCTAATTCTTTAAGATTTAGCACATGGGTCGTGTTAGGCTCATATGTCTTCAACATCAACACATGAAAGACGTCATGAATTTGCGCTAACCTCGGCGGCAATGCAAGACGATACAATAGGATCCCGATTCTTTTAAGAATCTCAAAGGGACCTACGTACTTTGATTTCAGATTTCTCCCCTCCTTGCTGAAGCGCAAGGTATTCCTCATTGGTGACACCTTCAGAAAGGTGCACTCACCAATTTAGAACTTTTAAGGCCTTCAATGCCCAACAACTCAATTATTCGGCAAGTCGGCGGTGCACTCGGCGCGATCACGGCAATTTCAACTGCGGCTTCTTTGAACCGATCCTCGGTCGGATCTTTCTTTCTCTGATCTCATCTCAACAAACTGAAGTTCTGCACACTCTGCTCTTTTCGCCTCAAAAGGAACTATCTGATCGATCTGCTGAAACTAGGAACTTCGGTTCTAGATTCGATATAAGTTCGTCGTTAGTCCTCCATGCGACGAAGCTGCACGCACACATACACTTCTGCCTGCCTATTTCAATCAAGATCTTTTCATGCACCGAAGTGAATTGACTTCATCAGTCTATCAACCCCATCCAAAAGGGATCATTGCTTCTCTGATTCTCTGATAGGCTAGTCATAAGGTTCATCATAACCTACTTCCATTCCCACTCAGAATTCTCACGTGATTTGTAAAAGTCCTCCCCTTTCGCATTACTAAATTTCCACTAACACATCGACACTTGCAACCTTTCGGCGATATCTATCCTTATATCGATCTACCATTCGAGCTTACGCTAATTCCGACCTACCTTGCACTGTATGGTCAAATACTGCAACAATTATAGTGAATTCCTAACAAGGTCTCCTCCTCAAGTTCCATACTATTTGACACTTATCATCACTTACGATATCTCGATGTTTCATCTTCGAAATCTTAACATCAACTTTTCCCTACCAGTATCCTCTTGCAGGATTTTCTAAACATTCTGGTTTGTCAATTGAAGCATCTTCCGAGGGTGATACAAGCCATCTCGATCACCATTCTTCTAAAATTCTAACTCATAACGCTGTCTTCAATATAACTTCCTTCAATGGATTAAACTATATCACATTGCAACAACAATTCATTACACAAAAGCTCATCAAGCCAAACCTTTTTATACATGGTATCAAAGTTATACATAGGCAAACCCATTAAGTACAACTATTGTCGAAATTCCTTTTCCTACTACTTTATTACAACAACGGAAATTTCACAACCTTCACTCAAAATCCCATTGCTCTACTCGATAAAAACACCTCAAAAACATTCTTCCTTTGTTCGGTGCCTAGGCAGTCCGTTCTGTTCTTTTTCTCCTCCTAGTGGTGTTCTATCTGCGGTGCTTTCCCTTTGTCTAGTCCTTCGGTGATGGCGTACACGTACCTTGGCTGGTGGTCTCGGCTGATTTCCTTGTGGTGCGTTCGAGGTGCATACCCTCTTATATGTCCCAAAGGTGGCAGTGGCGACAACTGCGGTTGTCCTCTTCGCTTTCTAGGACAGTCTCGGCTATGTGGCCCTGTTGGCCACATTCAAAGCAGCGCCCGTCCTTCGAGGGCCGGTTCGGTCCATGTCGACTTCCACAAGCACGACATAAATCATTCCTACTTGGCCCAAACTTGCCAACTCCACCCTTCCCGTTGGACGGGATACGAAATCTATTTCCAAGCATGGGTCTTTTTCCTTGATGGATATTTTCTCGATGGGAGCTAAACCTTGATCCGAGATGAAACAACTTGTTCATTCAATCCTCGCTCTATCATCTGGGCTCGCCGATAAACCTCTCTGTAATCTTTCAAGTCCCATGGTAGCGAGAGGTTGTTTCAATTCAGCACGAAGACCTCTTTTGAACTTCCGAGCTTTCTCTTCGGGGTCTTCTATCAGTTTAGGAGCATACTGTGATAGTTTTGCGAACTTGACCCCATCTTGGTCAAGCTGTCATGCTCCCTTGGCGGAGACGGTAGAACTCCTCTATCTTTTGTTCCCGAGCGGTACTCGAAAAGTGCGATCATTAAAGCGCTAAGGAAGGTGTCCCACACTTGGACCACACCTTAGGAATACTATATCCTTAGCGGATCTCCACCATATATTGGCGTTACCTTAAAGTTGGTACACAGCTAGTAACACCTTTTCCTCTTCATTGCACGTCAGAAGTGCAAATGCCTTTTCCAAATCTTGTACCCACAGAGACGCGGCCTCAGGGTCTCCGGTACCCATGAATTTTGGCGGATTCATCTTTAAGAATTGATCCACTAACTGGTGAACCGGCCTCCCAGTGGCCACAACTCCTGGTAGTATTTCAGTAGGGGAGACGGCAGGTGCAACTGCGGGTGCAGCAGTAGGTACGGCGGCAGCTGCGGCAGCAATAGCAGCATTGGCGGCGGTAGTGGCGGCGGTAGTGGCGGCGGCTTCAACAGCGGCAGTAAAGGCGGCAGCTTGATCTCGGGCCTGTTGCCCCATCATCTCCCGCATAGCATCTAAAGCCTGGTTAATTCCGATAGTTCCTTGCTCACACGAGGCTGCTACCCCAGCACCAACAGGAGGTGGTGCTACTCTAGCATCTACAACGAGGTGGAATCATTCCACTCGCGCTAGCTGTGGCGCTCGACCATGGCCTCCTCGGGTACCAACTCTAGTCGGCGCTCTTCCCGAGTCACGGCCCTACTGGCCCTCTTTGCAGGAGTCCTCGGCTCCTGATCGCTCATAGTGTCGCTCTAAACAGCTGACACCTGCTTCCAATTCAACACCAAATTAGAAACAGAGCGATTCAAACAACAAACAATTTTAGCACTCAGCTAACACGGACATGCATCGGTATGAATTTAAAGGCCTTTTCTACTAACTATCCCATGGTCATCGCTCCTTATCACTCCAATCTTGAACTTCGCTCTGATACCACAAAAAGGGGATGTCACGCCCCGATCCTCGGAGACGCGCTCATCCTTTTACTTGGTCGATTTTAAAGTGCGATATCCCAGGACTAAGTATCGCCGACCCTTTCATTTTATTACGCGGGCGGAAGCAATTATAAATCCCGAGACAATAAAACAATGGGATAGAAAAGCAGGCCATATTTTTCATATTGAAATTCACAACCACACTTTCTAAATAGCACAACTCATAGTATATTTATAATACTATTCACAGCATACTTGTCTCACACCTATCTACACTAAGACGGGTTTTACAAAAGGGATGGGATTTCAGTCTACATCGGGTTATACTCAAGATCCCTCTCTGGATCATCTTCTTCTTCAAAAGTCTTTCTCCCCTTCGGGTTCCTCTTCCTTAGCTTCTCCTTAGGGTCTGAAATGGTTATTCAATAACCAATGAGACCACGTCTCAGCAAGTTCTACCCCCTAAGACTCGATTAGTAAACCAATACACCTTAGGCTGTCTAAGCACATCACGAGTCGAGAGGACTTACCTTGGCCTCAGCTCCTTCCGCAAGTTAGTATATATATCAAATATATATCATCACATCACATCACCCAATCAGATCGAATCATCGATCAATCGACCTAGTCGATTACATGTCATCAAATTATCTCTTGATCAACCTCTTTCATACTTTCTATAAGTCGATCAACATTCAAGATTACTCACCCTAGGTGATACATAGATAGTATGTTATCTTATCTCCGAGATGACATATAGGGTCATCGAGCTGTCAAATCATACCGTCTTGTCTCCGGATGCTCCGTAGAGTCATCGAGCCGGTAGATCATACCGTCTGTCTCAAGATGACATATAAAGTCACCGAGCCGGTATACACACAATTTATCATACCGTCTTGTCTCCGGATGCTCCATAGAGTCATCGAGCCGGTAGATCATACCGTCTGTCTCAAGATGACATATAAAGTCACCGAGCCGGTATACACACAATTTATCATACCGTCTTGTCTCCGGATGCTCCATAGAGTCATCGAGCGGTAGATCATACCGTCTGTCTCAAGATGACATATAAAGTCACCGAGCCGGTATACACACAATTTATCATACCGTGCTGTCTCCAGATGCTCCATAGAGTCATCGAGCCGGTAGATCATACCGTCTGTCTCAAGATGCTCCGTGGAGTCATCGAGCCGGTATACACACAATTTATCATACCGTCTTTGTCTCGGATGCTCTGTGGAGTCATTGAGCCGGTATACATGCCATTCAAGCAAACAATCAAATAACCAATTTTATCCTTTCCGATAAAATGCCGTGTCTTGGTACACGATCGGCCCTAGCCAAAACATAATAATTTCCTTTTTATAAATCCCACAATTTTCTGTAGTCCACTACAACAGTTTTGGTATCATTAGCGATGCCCGGTTAATTTCCAATTAATTTTCCAAGATTACTTAAATTAGGAATAAATCCTAAATTCACGAATAAATCATTTCCGCACAAAATAAAGCTCAATTAAATAAACGGACTGCACCACGACAATCAGCATAAAATTCCGGTCACCGGCCATCCCGGTTGAATTTCCGGAAAAATAAATAATTAAATAATTAATTTCGAAAATTAAATAAATAATTATAAAAAATCCAATTTAGGCTCGTAGTGCCGAATTGGGCCTTGAGAGACGAGCCCGAAGAATTACCGAGGCTCGTTCCATAAATAACATGGCATGTCTACTTGCTAATGTCTATTTCTAACCACCTAACATGCATCATTAAGTCTCTAATTTAATTGATCTAAACTAATCTAACCACCTAATTGCATTTAATTAAATCTAACCAACCTTAAGTATAATTAGCAAACTAAGAAAGCTTTAGTGAGTAAAACTCACTTGGCAAAACGGAGACCGAATCACCGCGACGGCGACGCGACGGCGGCCGAAATCGAACTTTCGACAACAGGCGGACTTGGACCGGGCCTTGGACTTGGCCCAACAAATTTCAGCCCAAGCGAGATTTGTTCTGCTTTTGAGGCTAGACCCAAGTTGAATTGGGCCTGCTGAAATTTCTGGACTGAATTTACTTGAGCTTCAAATTGTGGGCTGGGCTTCAATTGATTGCTGGAAACTGGGCCTTGAAAAAGACTGGGCTGTTGGACTCAATTCTTTGGGCCCGTGAGACAAAAGGAGCTGGGCCGAAACCTGAAGACGCTGGGCTGATGGGCCGCTCGGTTGCACGCGTGCAGCTTCGCGCAATTGCTGGCAGCTGGGATCGGGGCATGCGGGCGCTGGAATTCTCGAAGATGTTGAACCCGCTTCACGAAGATCAACGGACGAGGAAGCAGCTGGCGGGTGGTCTTCGAACGGTGCTGCCCGAGGTAACGGCAGGAGGTGTCACACGTGAAGTTGTTGGGTCGGGCCGCTTCGCACGAGCTGAAGAAGACGCCGTGAAGAACGGAGCTGCTTCGACTTCGTTCGGTGGTCAACCAAATGGGAGCAACCTGCGTTTCTTGACCAAAGAATCGCGGTGCGGGGGCAAGTGGTGCGAACGTGCGGAGGCTTGGACGTCGCTGCAAGTGAGTTCAATGGAGCTGAAGACATGCGGCCACAAGGTCAACAAAATAGGAAATCGGCTGGCTTCAAAGGATTGTGGCTTCGTTGGACGCACGAAGCAGTGAGGAGCTTCAATCAACAAACGGCAAGTTGGGTCTTGCGGCCTTGACTGAACACATGGGGCTTCTTCTTCCGTGGCCGTGTGGCTGCACGAAGACGCGGCGGGTAGCTTTGGTCAGCCAACCGAAGTTTGGGTAGAGAAACGTGGAGATGCGAGAGGATATGGAGGCTTCGGTAGATGGTAGAAGAGATGGAGAGGAAATGATCATGGAACCGGAGCTGTTTGCTTTGACGAGATGAAAAGAAAAGTGAGGCGAGAAAGAGAGACGTCGCACAAATGGAGGAGGCGGTGGACAGGCATGCGATGGAAGGAAGCCAGCTAAGATGAAATAAAAATCTTCAATCCTTAGCCAATACATTAATACCTTGGCCCCACAAGCCCACAATGTTATCCTCTTTGTCCCCCCATCACTTTCAAGCTTATTAACTCACAAATAAACCAATTTAAAGTCTAAAATTGCTGTCCTTATCTTATCATACGAATTTCACAACTTGAGCTTCAAATCTTCATGAAATTTCTCAAATTGAGGTCCAATTTCGGACGCAGCAAATCCCAAATGATTTTCTATAAATCCCCAACACACAACGGCTTAGTCTGAAAGTCCAATTTCCCATTAATTTAGCGAATCTGAACTTCTGCCAAATTTCCGCGACGTCCGAACCCAATTTCCGTAAAATTTCCCGAACCTCCGAAAAATCTTCTGAGACTGAGTCGATGGTCCTAAAATTTATTGTGACATGGCCAAAACTTCAATTTCTGAAATCGGACTTGAATTGGCGGTTAATTTCACTCCGGCGCGCTTTTAGCGTGACCTAGACTACTAGGTAACTTTCAGATATTTTTAAGTGCAAATGACCCGTGGTCGATTTTCTTCGAACCACTATAAACCCACTCGACTCATTTGCGACTCTTGATTGTCGTGAAAATCTCGAGGATTCAAATACGAACACAGGGTACCAACACGATAAGAAAATCAGTCTAGTGTTGGTCGATGAGAATTTTCCAATTTAGTCGTGTCACCCACGATTAGCCACACATCTCGGTCGAACCAACCTATCTCGATCTTGAATCGACTTATATACGTGCCATAATGACCTCTAAAGATGAGCACGGTCAAGTAGCCGATTCCTGGTCGAATTCTCAAGTCCATTTGCCTTGAAATTCTTAATGGTTTCCCCAGATAGTCTAGTTATCTCGAGAGTGATCAGCTCTGAGAACAGCCCTATAGACGCGTCAATGAAATGCCCGATTTATTCAGCAGAAAACATGATCGAAAATTACCACCGCCCGCGGTGGAAGCGTTGGTTAGGGCTTGGTACCCCAAACGCAGGGGGAAGGGTTCGAACCTCCGTGGAAGCGATGCTTCAATGCATAACGCGCGTCTTACTGCGCTTGGGGGTCAGCGGTGGGGGCCCCGGCGCTCCCGGGGTTTACTCTCCCCGCGAAGCGCGTTCGGAGGTTCCCGGGTCACCAAAAAAAAAAAAAAAAAAAAAAAAAAAAAACATGATCGAAAATCTGGGATGTGACAAAGGTTCTTCTTTGGTATTTGTGGTGACCTTAGGTGTTTCGGGGTGCCACATTTTTAGTCTAATTGAAGGTTATTTCGGTCATTTCACTAAGATCTCACACTATTCATGCACTATTCACATTCTTTTGTGCATTTAATGCCAATATTGTGTCAAAAGGGCTTGATGGGCTTTGAGGGGCCCATGGGCCTCCATTGGCCACCCACCCCTTGGGAGTGTTGGCCTTGGGCCACCCACTTGGGCTCGGGCCCAATGAGTCCTCGTCCGTGGCCCGTTTCCACTTTTCCATACTCATATGCCGTTGCTGATGAAAAATTGAGTTTTTGCCTGTAAATGGCCTTTCCAATGTCCTCATGGCCTATTGATCCTCAAGACACTCTCATCTAACGATCGCTTGCTGGAATAATTCCATTCTGAAAAACTAGGTCGGAATGAGGATGTCATAGTATTCCCGTTCAAAGATTGGTCATGGATGGGATTCCGTTCTAAATATTAGGGTGGGATCGAGGATGTCACAATGGGTCAACATGGGGACAATGTCTTTGTTCGATGTGGTTAAATTAAAGAAGATGGTGAGGGTAGAACGTGGGGAAGGAAGTTTTTTTCCTCCACGAGACAATGCAGATTCAAATGGTGCCTTCAAACATTAATTAACAGCCCAAGTCGCAGAGCGCACGGACAGCCACGTACTCCCACGCGGCTCAGCATGGGACAATGCCTTGTTTGATGTGGTTAAATTAAAGAAATTTGTGATGTTAGAATGTGTGAAGAAAGCTTTTGTCCTCCACGAGACATATAGGATTTCAAATGGTTCCCCAAAACATTAATTCACGGTCTAAATCACAGTAAACATGGACAGCTGTGGATACTCCCACTCTGGTTAGCGTGGGGACAACGCCTTCTTCAATGTGGTTAAATTAATGAAAATGGTAAAGGCAGAACGTGCGGAACAAAGCTTTTGTCAGCCACTAGACGATGCAAATTTCAAATGGTGCCTCGAAACATTAAATGAGAGTTTAAATTGCTGAGAACATGGACAGCTACGGATTCCCTTGTGGATCAGCGTGAAGACAAGGCCTTGTTCAGTGTGATTAATTTAAATAAGATGTGGGGGCATGGTGATGACGGATTTTGTGATCGAGATGTATGCCAGATTTTGAAACCGGCCATCGTCATTGAGGGCCTTTTTATCACCCCAGGGATTAAGCATCGACTACAGTACGCAATGCCAGAATTTTGCCGGCCAAGTTGTTAATGGGGTGAAGTTTAATAAATGTCAATCCAAAAGATTAACCATCGAGTGTAGTGCACAGTGCCGGACTATTGCGGGGTAAGTTGTCCCCGTTCTTCAATTTCACGCGCTGTTTTTTTTTTTTTTTTGGTCCAGTTAGCAAATGAGAAAGCGTCTTCATAATTACATATTCTCGTCTGGCTAATATTTGAAACACTTGGTGGTTATCATTGGCCCCATGGGATTCACGTTCACACCATGCTTATTTAGCCAGAAAAGTTGCACAGACGAGGCCATTAGCACCAATCGTATCTTTTTTCATACGCAAGTTTGCAAATTCTAAGCTACAGAAGTAAAAAATGGAACCTCAATAACTAAACAGCCTCGCACGTCTGCATGGTCTATAAATTATGTTGACTGAGTTTATCTGGACCTTTATTTATATTGGCCCTATGGTGAATACGAAGAGCTACTCCAAGGCGATCGGCTCAGGAACGAATGCTTAGTTTGTTTAAAGGGGTTAAAGAAGAGGTGAGAGTAGATTGATCTAGAGAAGCTTTATTTTATAATGTATTAACAGTTGCAGTATTCGATACATGACGTATTGATGAGACGTCCCTCATTTAAACGGTTAATTTTCTAACTGCCCTCTTCTTCAATTCGTGCTTAAAATTATAAGAAAAAGAGAAGATTAGGCGGTTGGATGAATATCTTACATCAGCATGTGACTGTACACCAGATTTTCCTTGGGCATCAACAAGCCTTCTTGCTGTGGTTTAATTGTTCAAGGAGATGGTGTTCTAACACAATCATCTAAAGACAAGGAGAACACTCCTCTATCAATGGTGAATGGTATAGAGGTGTCTACAAGCTGAAGATACTTGGTAGAAGGTGAACAAGCCTAGAATGGAAAGTTTGGCAAAGCTTGGAGGTACCATGGATAGGTGAACAGCAACGTAAAGCCACGATTACCAACATGCTTGGAAGGACCGAAAGACAGAAGCTAGAGTGAAGTCAATATACTTTGCCAATATCAAAGATATCCAAAGTATGAAGTAAAAAAGAATAACAAACCTTTATGGACGTGAAGAAATCATGTAGAAAGAGAAATTTGTGGAAACTTAGTAACGACCCCAACTCCATCTCTAAAGTGTTAAGTGGCAAGGTTATTTTTCTAACATCTTAGGCTTGTCGTCATCTTGATTCTTTTTACCTTGTTAATAATCACAAGCGGAAATGTGAACACACAAACTCCCCAGACAAATAATCTAACAACCCCAACTCCGTCTCCATGGTCACGAGTGACAGGGGTTATTTTCGGGGACGTCCCAGACGCGTCACCGTCCCATTCCTTTTATGTTTTCATTAAGCACAAGCATAAGCATTACAAATACACACCCAGACAACAATAAATAGCTAAGAAAACAAGCACTTGCAAGTACACATTTACATCAATTATGTTTATAGGCTCTTTGTCACAGGCCGTTATACTTACCACCCCTACATTTTCTATGCTCCAAAGGCCGAGAAAATCTTTGCTCCTCTAATGAGACTGCAACTCTAGCACTAGTGTGAGTCCTCCATACCTAGAATTCTAAAAAATAACGGGGTGAGTCATGGACTTAGTAAGTAAAACTTACTAATTTCTGGGTAGAAGGATGCCTCGCGTATCAACAAGCATATAACTCTTCCAAGAAATTAGTCAATGGTAGATCAATAGCAAAACAAAAGATTTGTCTTGGATGAAACATGGAAAATCCTCAATCTACAATATTCAGGCATACACCAAGATTCAACCACAACATGAGTAACTCACGCCTCTCTCAACATTATGCAAGCATAACCAAGATCCATTATGTAATATGAGGAACTCATACACCTAGGATTCATTTATTAATAGTCGAAACCCATGGGCTCTTCAGTAATCCACCAGGCATCCAAACTTAATTGGGCAACGTCCCCTAATCGAAGGGTGATGGCTAGAATTATTACAATATCTTGTCCTTCTAACAAGGCATCCCATTGGCCCGGGGCATCTCGTTCTTATTAATGAGGCATCTCGTTGGTGTGGGGACATCTCTTTCTTACTAACGAGGCATCTCATTGGCTTAGGGGCATCATCGCCGAATCCATTGGTCGACGACATAAATTAGTCCATCGTGTGTCCATGCATCAAACATCACAATTCGGTTATTATCTTCGCTTTTAGTTCAAGGGCCCGAAGGCATGCCATGCATAAGTGTGTGAAATGACTTATCAGAACCGAGACGTTGAACATGCCGAGTGCAAATTAAGGATCGTGACTTGATCCCACACGATTGAGAAGCGATCTAGTACCTAACTTGCCTTAGGAACGATACACCTCGATATCGCACCGAGGCCATGAAAAGACTAATCTGACATGATCCCATGTATGTTCGAGGCTGACGAAACCCCTTTTTGAAGTACGGGGGGTGAACTAGAACATGCATTTGTGTAAACGGTTGGATATAGTTTTGTAAGGAAATACCAAGCTTTCACAAAAATGCCTTTCAAATAGGTTTGTATTAAAGCAAATCCAAAGCATATCAATTAAACACATGAACTGGGCTTCTTCCAAAGCAACTCAAAGCAAATCACGAGCCAAAGCTCATCAAACAAAAATCAAACTCAATCAACGAACAAAGTTTAAACTGATCCAAGCAAACGCAACCGAACCTCAAGCAAGAACATAGTCACAACATTTCCATCAAAGACTCACTACACACTTGGATTAGTGTAACACGACAACCTAACCAGATATTAATAAGTTCTACTTACAACACTTCAAGAAACAACCTAGGTGACTAAACAACGTGTAGGTGAGCAAATGGGCAAGAGAGGCGTAGCCACGAGAAAGAGGGAGGGGCAACAGTGAGGGTGAGGTTGAGAAAGCAAGGGGGTGATGTAGAAATGAGGGGAGGGAATGCTTCTATTTATAGGCAAACCCCTCATAATGAGTTTTCCAAGTGGACTAATCATTTTCATTTAGGTGGACAACCTAGCATAAGGAGGTAGCAAGATAAAGAGATGGGTGGCAAGTCTAGTTCCTTAGGGGGGCATTTGCTCATCTTTCCAATGGTCCACCTAAGAGAATGAGTTATCATGGAATAATTACATATAATTATTGTGGGGACACCTAAACCATATAACTCACCTCTTCATTAAATACATTCAATTATTAGGGGGACACCTAAGCGTATGACTCATCTCTCTCATTAGTTGCCAAGATTTCATAAAATCATTAGGCTTAGATGTGTTCACATTAGCCAACTTACTATCCAAGTTTCTTCTCTTTAACACACTAAGGTCCAAAAGCATTTAATACATTCTTATCTTCAAGCCAAAAAGTCTCTAGATTAGCTTGCTCCTCAAGGTGAGCGTGCAGTCCCCTTTCCTTCCAAGTTGGGCGTGGGGTTCTCCAATTCTAAGTCGAAAACAATTTTAAGCAACTTTCAAAATAAGAACGATTACTTTATCAAATGGGCTCACAAAATTATAAAATTTTAATATGTTGTAGAGAATACCTTATCAAGCATTTCTTTATGAAGGAATCCAAGCTAAATTCGTTTTGTCGAAAGAAAAAAATCATTAGACACAATCTAAAAATTCATCCATCAAGCAAATTCAACGGTTAGAAAGAGAGACTCATTTCAAAATCCAAATCTTCACAAAAATATTATAAATTTTAATATGTTGTAGATATGGATGTCATTTTAAAAATTTTGTGAAGGAAGCATATCCAATTTTGAAAGGGAAGATTTTATAAAAATTCGAGAAAACAACTTGGTTATCATTTTCACTATATCGGGCGGGTTCTATATGGTAATTGATTGGGCCTTTGTCCCAACCATTTCAACTAAAAAAATATATAAAATTTAAGTATGATATATATTAAGATGTTTTGAACAACTTTCATGCAGAAAGTTTCTCCAAATTCGAGGCGCAAAGAGTTCTATAAAATTGAAAATTAGGAAAGGTCCAGTAGTTTCAAAAAACTGGGAAGTCAAAACCTATAAAACTCAAGGTGGCAAGTCTATGGGGGAGAGGTGGCACCCTACTGGGTTTACAAGATCACTTGTCATCATTCTCTTAGGCCATGAGTCATCCCCTTTCATTAATCATTTGGGATACATAAACCTCCACACTCATTATCCTCATTTAATGCATTTGACTCTTGTTCTTCAAGAAGATTGGCCTATCTAGCTTAGCCTCCTAGTTGGGACCAAAATAAGGGTTGAAATCGAGAATGTTACAAATAACAACTAGAAGAATGGGACATACATCACACATAACACACTACTTTATGTTACAATAGTACATTTACAAACCCTTTCTCTACAAGTCATGTTTCCCTTTTACATCACACTACAAGTATCCACATAGACTAGGGAATTCCTAATTTTTTGCTAGGAAGACATCTTATCGTCAAAATCTAGTAGGTGTGTCACTTGCAATACAATATTGATGGTGGATCAATAGCAAATTTATTACTACATCTCAACTACATGTAGATGTCCATTGTAGCATACTTAAATGCCTGTTTACCTTCAGATTATCAATAAACACATCAACATATCACACTTATGCATATACCGACATGCATTGACCACATCCTAGCTGGACCGGGCCCTCTCAACTTGACCAAGGCTTCCAATCTCATGCTTGGCTTCCTAGCTCGACTAAGGCATCTGGACTTGACCAAGGCTTTCCGGGGCTAGCTTCCTAAGGTTTCTGGGCTTTGAGCTAGGCATCCCATTAGCATCTTCTTCCTAAGGTTGGCGTGGGGGCATTGTTGCCAGCTCAAGTGGTGACGGTTCTTTCATTAGTTGATCACCCGTGGTGCATCATACAAACCGGTTTTTCATTTTTCATCTTAACTGATGCATACAAAGGCCCACGGGTATGCTTATTCAAGAGTGCGTGCCATGACCGTCAATATCATACTATATAACATGTCAAGTACGATTCTTGGTTCGTGGCTTGAGATGAACACTTAGGGCTAATCCCCGTACCAAGCAAAACTTGAAACCGGCACACCTTAATACCGACCTTCTAGGTTTGGGCCATCATCGTACCTAATGAGACTAAATGCATAAAATATTCATTTAGCTTTATCTTGGCTTGACCAAGCTCTCTTGGCTCAATCGAGCTTCTAGCCTTATACCGGGCTCCTTCGCTTGACTAGGGCAACTTGGCTTGATTGAGGCTTCTCGGGGTTAGTTTCCCAACACTTCCGAGCTTAAACATAGGCATTTTACTAGCATGGGGGCATCTTGTTTTCATTAACAAGAAATCTCCTTGGCATGGGAACATCCCATTGGCGAGGGGGTATTATTGCTACCTCAAGTGACGACGGTTCTTATTCTTTCATTAGGTGATCGCATGTGGTGCATCACACAAGCCGATTTTTCATCCTTATCTCTACCTTTTTGCAATCTTCTAGACCAAATTTCTTCACTAGTCCCTTAGCATAATTTTCTTGATGTATGAAGGTGCCTCCAGAAGTTTACTTGATTTGAAGTCTAAGAAAGAAGTTGAGTTCACCAATCAAGTTCATCTCAAACTCACTTTTGATAATGTTTTCAAAATCCTTGCACAAGACATTATTAGTGGCTCCAACAATAATATCATTGACATCAACTTGAATAAGAAGCAGATTTATACCTTTCTTCTTAATGAAGAGAGTAGTGTCTACTTTACCTTTCTTAAATTCATGGTTAATTAAGAATATACTCAATCTTGCATGCCACGGTGCCTTTTTTAGTTGATGGATATCCTCCGGTCTGCTTGGATCCTCATATCCCATGGGTTAGTCAACAAAGATTTCTTCTTTAATATGGCCACGGAAATGCACTTTTGACGTCCATTTGATACAGTATGAAGTTGTGATAACAAGCATATGCTCATAGTAAGCATATGGCTTCTAGTTTATCAATAGGAGCACAAGTTTCATCGAAGTTTGTACCTTCCTCCTGTGAGTAACCTTTTGCAACTAACCTTACCGTGTTGCGAATCACATTACCTTTCTCATTGAGTTTATTTTGCATTACTCATTTGTTCCTATAACTAAATGATTGTTGGGTCTTTCAACCAAGTCCTAAACATCATTAACCTTGAATTGATGTAGTTCATCTTGCATGGTTTCAATTCAGTTTTCATCCTTGATGGCTTCTTCAATTCCTTTTTTTCTAGCTAGGATATAAGAGCTAGGGAGTTTAGCATATTCTTGAGAGATGACAAGGTCTTGATTCCTTCATTTACTTTTGCAATGATTTGTTCCTTTGGATATTTTGTCTTGAATCTCCAATCTTTAGGAGTTTGCTTTTGATTTGAAGGATTTGCTAGGGATTTAAGGCTGTAGCTATTTGCTTATGATTGGTACAAATATTTGCATGACATTTTCACAATCATCAGCTTGCATGCCTTTTTATCATCTTTGAATCTTACATTAATAGATTCTTCTACTACCTATGAATCTTTATTGAATACACGATAAGCTTTTATAGTGATAGAGTATCCAAGAAAAATAACTTCACTTGCCCTTGGATCAAATTTCCCAATGTTGTCATTTACATTCTTGAAATTGAAACATTTGTATCCAAACACATGAAAGTAAAGAATAGAAAGCTTCTTTTTTGAATATTTCATAAAGAGTTGATGGATTTATGAGGTGGGCTTAAGGCCCATCCGCTCAAGTTGGGCCCAAAAAGCCCGGCCCACCGGAATAGGGCCCGTGGATGGGGGAAAGTATAAGAGGGAGGGAGAGAGAGAGAAGACAACCGTTGGAAAAACAAACGTATGCTTCCTCTCTCCTGCGCATTCTCTCTCAAAAACAAAAAGAAGAAAAACGCTTAAGGCGTCCCCGTCTTCCCTTCAAGGCAAATTGACATCATCGAATCAAAATTTCTTCCTCGGTCTTCAGCATTGGTGTTTAATTTGTGGCTAACAAGGTACGCTCGAATCCGTGGTGTGCTTTACGATCAGTGATACGTGTTATTCCCGGGCTTCATCTTCTGCATTGATTTAGGGGTTCGGTTTAGTGTCGAATCCGGTTTTCGGGGATCCGTTATTCCCAACATTGGTATCAGAGCCCTAGTTCACGTTTTCCCGATCAATTTGATGTTTTTTGATTGATTTTTCACAAAATGATTTTCGGCCGTACGGATCGGGCGAGAAATCCCGACACCCGAGCGTTGTTCGGCCATTTTTCTGACTTTTCGTAAGTTGAAATCATTTTCTAAACACATGGAGAGAAAGGCGACGTCGAGACGAGTCCCGCGAGATGTTGCACGCCACCGTACGACTCGCACGTGCCCACACGCGCGGCCGAAAGTCGGCGCGCGTGGGCGCGACGCTCCTAAAGCGCGGGCAATGGCCAGCGCGCGTGCGCCAAACGCGCCGGTGACGAACCGACACATGCACGCCGGCGACGGGCGACCGGCACGCGCCGGTCCACGGACCGACGCGTGCGCGTCACGCGATGACGTCATCGTGATGTCATCTAACGGTCAATAACCGCTCGGATGACGTCACCGATAACGTCATCGTTGGCGACATTTCGCCGGCGGTCACCGGCTGCGACCGACCCGGCCGACGACCTGACCCGACTCGAGGACGCGGCACGTGCCCGGCATGTGTCGATGTCGTCCGCATGACGTCATCCCCGCATGCGCGAGGCACGTGCGGTCGGTCCGCTCGAGCGGTCCGACCGGCCCGACCGGCCCGTCCGATCCGACCGGTTCGACCGTCTCGACCGGTCCGACCGGTCCGACCCGCGCGCCCGTTGACCCGACCCGTTGACCCGTTGACCGACGACCGTTGACCGTTGACCGACCGTTGACCGTTGACTTTGACCGTTGACCCGGAAAAAAAAAAAGGAATTTGTTTCTTTTTCAGTCATGCCTATGTGGGTTATAAGTAATCCATTTTTAAATTCTGCATTTATTGCGTGAATTTTGGAAAATTATATATTTTCCCTTATATTTATTATGGATTATAAGTGATCCATTTTTAGTTCCGCATTTGTTGCAGGAACTATGATGCATTATGCAAGGATAACTGCAATTCCGAGAACGGACGAGGGAAATGCACGACTTAAAAGGCTGATGTTAGAATTAGCTGATTATCAGTGGCATGATAGTGATTTAGTATGACATGTGGTCGGGGTCAATCGGATGATACAGAAATCATCCGGAATGGTTATCTTATCTTTGGATTTGAGAAGGTGCCGGCTTTGATGAACACTCTTCCACCCGAATGGCAAGCGGTGTTGGATCGGCTATGGGAGGTCAACGTGGTCTGGGTTATAGGAGGCTGGTGGAAGCTTTTGTAAGAGAGCACTATAGGATTGAGTTGGCCAAAACTTCAACCCTTAGATTGAGCGCCACATGGCGCCGAGTGAATGCGCCTTGGAGGCGACATGAAAACTCTCCAAAAGTTTTTCCATGGTTGGCAAATGTGCCTTCAATTTTCTCAGATATTATGGCTGATAGATTAGAAGGGACATTCTCTATTTATTTCTTTAATTAATTATGTAATGTTTACTACCTCGATTGTTGTTGATGTAGCAACCGATATATTAGTTGTACCATGTGAAAGCATTGTTATTTTATTGGATGTTAAGATTTTATTTGCTTTTCGCTATTGCTGGTTCTTTGTGGGTAATTAGTGTGGGTAGTAATAGAAGTTTTTGTAACTTCATAGAATTTATTTGCATAAGATAATTATATTAATAATAATTTTAAGTTAGGATTTTTGGAGGATGATTGGAAACATAGTGACCTTTTGATTCTAAAGCCTTACTTGAAATTATTCATTAATATGATGGGTTTATGCAAATAGGGATGCATAAATGATAGGCATTAATTATTCGTGTATGTATGTCTGATGTGTTCATATCGATGGTTCAAAGAACTAAGAATGTAATTGCTGATATGAACGGCAACAATTGTGAAATATTGAATATAGAGATTCAATATGTGCTGGAAAAGCAAGAAGCACTAGAAGCTCTTGACCATGTTATGGAAGATCTTGAGGATGCCATGCACCACCTTGAGCTAGAAGAGGACCGCCTAACGGCATTTGAGCTGAAAACGGACATTTGCAATGCTGGTTCTAGCTCAGAAAGGGCTTTGAGCTCTAAGCACAAGCGTATTGATTCGTTCAATATGTGGGATGGCAAATGATCAAGTCCTTGTTGCAAGAAATCAAGAGTTAACCAACACAAGAGAGGAAAACGTCCTCAAGTGAAGAAAATGTCAAGGGTGAGGTGTTACAATTGTGACAAGAAAGGTCACCATGCTCGCGACTGTCGTGAGCCAAAGAAGGTATACACCTCTTGTATATTTGAGAACTTTGCTTATGTGTCAAGTTCTGCATTATAGGCTGAATCCAATCCTTTGTGGAATGTAGATTCAGGAGCGACAGACCATGTAGCAAAGGATAGAGGATCCTTCGTGGAATTCCGACGAGTACCAACAGGAACTAAGTGGATCTATATTGGAAATAACTTCAGAGCTGAAGTTAAAGGGATTGGCACCTGCCAATTGAACATGCATGGTGGACGCATCTTGATGTTCTATATGCTCCGGAGATTCGTTGAAATTTAGTGTCTGTCTTAGTGTTGGTTAAGCTTTTTTTTGGTATGAACTTCCATAATAAAGGTGTAGATTTGTGTTTAGATACAAACTACTATGGTTGTGGTCACTTACTGAATGGTTTTATTGTATTATATATTGACTGTGATGATGTCAATATGTTATTCCCTTGTTTCAAGTCCTCTACCTTATATGATAATGATACGAATATGGTGGCATGCTAGACTTGGTCATATGGGCCAACAACATATGAATAGACTAGTCAAAGAGGGCTTGTTGGGCAATATTGAAAAAGTCGATTTGTCCATAAGTGAGCATTGCCGATAGGGAAAATGACAAGGAAACCATTTGGAAAATGTAAAAGAGCTGAATTTTCTCTGCATTTAATCCATTTGGGCGTCTGTGGTTCAATGAATGTGAGAGGAAGGCAAGGGGCTGTTTATTTCATCATTTTTTTTATAGATGATTATACTCGAGTCGGATATGTCTATTTGATTTCTCATTAATCTGAAGCATAAGTTGTTTCAAAAGGTTTATGAACCGGCAGAAAATCAATTAAACAAGAAAATAAAGGTATTTAGATCCGATCGAGATTGAGAATATTTATCGATAAGTTCAGAAAATTATGTGATGAAAAAAGAATAGAAAGATAGTTGTCTATTCCATATACTCCTCAACAAAATGGTGTTGCGGAGAGAATAAACAGAACCCTACTGGAATGGTTAGGTCCAAGATGGCGCATGCTAACTTACCTATCACTTTTTGGAGTGATGCGTTGTTAACTGCTGCCAATATACTTAACCGGATGCCTTCCAAATCAGTTATTTCCACTTCAAGTGAGTTATGGACAGCTAGAAAACCGGACTTAAGTTTTCTTAAGCCATGGGGTTGTGCTGCCTCTATTCATGAGTCCTCTCACAAGTTTGGGAAATTGGGTCCCAAAGAAAATAAAAGTATTTTCATGAGATACTGCGAACACTCAAAAGGGTATGTGTTCATAGGTGAGCAGGAAAGTGGGAGTATAATTGAATTTGAATCACTTTGGATGTCATATTCTTAGTGGATGAATTTCCTAAGAGGGGCGAAATAAGGAAAATAACTCCCTATTTGAAACCTTGGATCAAGATAATGATGTCAGTGGAGTTCGTCCAAGTGGGAGTAATATGAGATGTAATGAATTGAATTCAACTCATTCTCAATTGCAACTACCTGATGTGACGACATCATCATTACCTAATCCAAGTGGGAGCATGATGGGGAATGATGTGCTAAGTGTACAATCTCCCATACGGTGAACAAGTCGCCAAAGTATTCCCCGTCGACGTTTTGACATTGAAGGGGAAACTTTTATGGTTGCTCCACAAGATGAGGATGAGCTAAGAAATATTAATGAGGCTCGAAATGCCCTAGTAAGGAAAAATGGATTTATGCAATGAAAGAGGAGATAGAGTCAATGAAGTCAAACCAAGTCTCGAGAACTGGTTGATCTTCCAAAAGGGAAGCAGAGCTATTAGGGACAAGTAGGTTCTCAAAATAAAGCGAAAGGCTAATGGCTCAATAGAAAGGCATAAGGCTCGCCTTGTGGCGAAGGGGTATAATCAACATGAAGGAATTGATGATGAAAATACATTTTCTCCTGTAGTGAGATTTACCTTGATTCGCATTATTCTGGCAATAGTGACTAGTATGGATCTTGAGTTACATCAAATGGATGTAAAGACTACTTTCCTCAATGGAGAATTAGAGGAAGGAACATATATGGAACAACCTGCTGGTTTCATAATGAAAGGCCAAGAAGAAAATGTATGTCAACTTTGGGGGTCGATATATGGCCTTAAGCAGTCATCGAGACAAAGGTATATACATTTTCATAATGCTATAGTGGCATATGATTTTATAATGATTGACGAGGATCATTGTGTATATATCAATAGATCCAATGATCAATTTCTGATCATATCATTATATGTTGATGATATACTAATTGCCGGAAGCAATATGGAGTTGGTTAATACTTGTCAAGAGATAGTTGTCTTCTAACTTTGAGATGAAGGATATGGGTGAGGCTACATACATTCTTGGAGTTAAGACTTCAAGAGATCGTTTTGAAGAGATCGTTGTCTCCTTCGCAAGAAACCTATATAAATAAGGTTCTTGAACGATTTCGTATGCAAGGCGTAAACCCATAGACACTCCTATTGCAAAAGGTGAAGGATTGAGCCATAGTCTGTGTCTAAGGACTCCACAAGAGAAGGAACAAAAGAAACATGCTCCTTATGCTAGTGCTGTTGGGAGCTTGATGTATGCTATGATGTGTACAACACCCAACATATACTTTGCAATCGGAATGGTGAGCAGATACCAATCCAATCCAGGTCAAGCACATTGGAAAGCCGTTAAGAGAATACCGAGGTATCTAAAGGGAACCGCGATTATACGAGTCATTAAGGAAAGGATCTCGCAACTCAAAGGCTATTGTGATACGGATTGGGGAGGAGATTTAGATGAAAGAAAATCTACCTCTGGGTTTGTTTTTTTCTTACCGAATAATGGCATCATATGTTGGAGCTGTAAGAAATAAAAGTGTATAGCCTTATCCACGATGTAAGTTGAGTTCGTGGCATTATCAGCAGCAGTGTAAGAAAGTGTTTGGCTTAAGAGATTTTTTGGATCATTTAGGTGTTATTGAAAGTGCTGCAGATTCATTGTTGGTTAACTGTGATAGCCAAGCGGCAAAAAGCGTATACTAAAGATCCAAAATATCATGGTAAGACCGAACATATAGATACCAAATATAATCTTGTCAAGGATATGGTTGCATGAAAATATGTCAACTTAGAGTACATACTACGCATAGAATGGTAGCAGATCCTATGATAAAGCCAATAACTAGAGATGTGTTTTGTGGTCATATGAAATCTCTAGGATTGCATAGAGGTTAATGTACTGAATATTGTAATTTCCCTAAGTGTTCACTTTTTGATGAATTTGTGTTTTCATCATTAATGCCTATGAATCTTTGTTTGATCTTTATGCATCTTAATGCTTAGTGCATTACTTTAAGTTGAGAAGTATGTCGGATAGATATAAGATTAGCCCACTCACACGGGTAATCGCCTCTGTTTATTGTGTGATAAATAGAGATGAGACTGTTTATAAGCTTATTATCTAGGTGATAATCGAGAGCTCAAGCTTAAAACACGTATGTCGCCTTAACTGAGTGTTAAGATGAAGACATAATCCTTACTATGTCCGAAAGTAAAATACCCCACATGTTTTACTTTATCTGTGTAAGATGCCAGATGTGAGTTCTGATAAATTTTGTGAATGAGTAGATACGTGAACTCAAGTTAGACATTAGGTATATCTGAACTATCATCTGTACGGTATTGAAAGGTGTAGACATACGCTCCATGAGAAAGGAGTTAATACCGTAATACGTATTTCATACTACGTATGCATGAGATGACCAATAAGAGTGGCAGAAGTTTGATCTCAACTTTTATGTCGTGTGAGACTCTTGAGGAAGAGAGTTCCTCAATTTCTTAGTCCCCTCATGACTCTTACTTATTCTCAAGATTTCTATTTAGTGTTTGCTATCTTAGGATGTTGCCAATGGTCATGAGTGATTCGATCTAATGGGGCATTTCTAGAAAAGCAAGCTAAACTGAAATTGAGAGTTTGAAGGAAAGAGGAAGATCGATTTTGGAGAATCACATTGTGGTTTTGTATTTACCGGTTAACCAATTATGACTGTCTTTGTGATAATCATAATTGTGAATACAATATATATATATATATATATATATATATATATATATATATATATCATTGTTTAAAAGGGATCAAGAGAGATGTAAAATGTGATCAATCGATCTAGGGTACTGCATACTAAATCTACTTAGGATGTGATGCCCATTATGAGCTGCTATATATTCCTAACAGATGTATAGCAACGAGCTCTCAAAGTATGCTGGTCGCACGGATTATTCACCGGTATGAATGTTGAAGAGAGGAAAAGAGGATTCTATTCGGCCCATCATGTTAAGTGAGAGTCTATGATGGATTATTCTCTGATGGGGCTGAGTACGACCTATCCGCTCATGTTGGTTTTGGACCACCATGTGCGAGTGGGAGATGATGGATTTATGAGGTGGGGAGAGAGAGAGAGAAGACAACCGTTGGAAAAACAAACGTACGCTTCCTTTCTCCCGCGCATTCTCTCTCAAAAACAAAAAGAAGAAAAACGCTTAAGGCATCCTGTCTTCCCTTCAAGGCAAATTGACATCATCGAATCAGAATTTCTTCCTCGGTCTTCAGCATTGGTGTTTAATCTGTGGCTAACAAGGTACGCTCAAATCCGTGGTGTGCTTTACGATCGGTGATATGTGTTATTCCCGGGCTTCGTCTTCCGCATTGATTTAGGGGTTCGATTTAGTGTCGAATCTGGTTTTCGGAGGTCCGTTATTCCCAACAAGAGTCTTTTCTTTTAGAGGTCTTAGCTATACTCTATTTAGAGTGTAACATGCAGTAGCAACCTGCTTCAGCCTAGTAGATGGGAATGCCACATTTCAATAATTATGTTTCGAGCCATTTCTAGTAATGACCAATTTCTTCTTTCAGCTGCACCATTTTGCGGAGGAGTGTTGTTAATGGAAAAATTACGTTCCAGTTCATTTTCATCACAATATTTAGCAAAGCTTTAATTGTCGAACTCTCCTCCATGATGGTTATGATGTTGTATCTTTCTCATTTTGAATATAGCATGCAAATTTCTCAAATAAGTGAAATAGATCAAAATAGGTCCATGTGTATCAGCTGCAAGGGTCTATTAGTAGCAATAGATTTTACAAACTTGGAAGAGCGTTTTACCTACTTTCCAAATGTACATGCATTGCAAGAGACACATTTGCTATAATTGATCTTTGGTAGTCCACGAACAAGATCTTTAGAAGATGTCTTGTGAATTTGCTTGGCATTTATATGACTTAATCTCTTGTGCCACAATTCACACTCATCCTTGATAGACATTAGGCAATATGCTTCCTCAAAGTTGATGTTTAGTAAGTAAATATTGCCGTACGTGTTTCCAATAAAGATTAGGATTTGTCCTTGATGGTCCTAATGCACTTACCTTCTTTGAAGCTTATATTATATCCTTTTTCATGAAGCTGGCTAATGCTTATGAGGTTGTACTTTGGCCCTTTGATAAGTGAAACATCCTCTATGATTAGATTTCTTAACTCAATGTTTCTTTGCCGATGATTCTACCCATATCTTTTCCTCCAAAGGTGATTGTCCTTCAACTATGATGGTGAGGTTTATAAATTTGGTACTATCTCCAATCAAATGTTTGGAACACCCACTGTCCAGAGTCCACTTGTTTTTCTTCAAGATCACTTACAATAAAAAATATTCTCAACTTTTTTTTTGGTACCCATAAAAACTTAGGCCCTTTCTTGCTAGGCTTTAACTCAGTGTCAAACATCCCATGAATCTTTTGGGCTTCATCTGTACTTTTGAACAATCCATTTTGAAGTGAGCATTTTCATTGTAGCAATCCCGAAATTGCTTGCCGGAAGATTTTGTGAAGTGTCTATGATAGTGATATTGTAAAAGTGTACAAGAGGTTTGTGTTTCAATCTATCTTTAGTTTTTGAAAAGGATTCTTCTCATTATCATCTCCCTCATGTCCTAAGATATCTAATCCCAAGCTCTGATACCAATTGTCGAAATATAACACGTAGAAAAGATAGGATCTTATAAATTAGTCAATGTGAAAATACCAGAGAAATAAACAAGGAATAATAGGACATTAGAAATTTACACAATTCAGTTCGAGTGTCGAAACTTACATCCATGGGGAGAGCTAGCAGTAAATAATTCACTATAATTAGAGAATCAGAGTTATAATTATACACATGCTCAATTGTTTTCCACACCTAAATTTAAGCCAAAACTCAAAGTGTTTACAAATAAACACTGTAAACTCAGTACAAAATCACCAGTGTTCAAGCCCTCTACGTATGCCCAAAATACAACTCAATGTATTTGTCTTTTCTTGTCTATGGCGGCTTTTTCTTCGTGTGGCTCTACTTGTGCGGCTCTTCTCTTTTTGGTCTTCTTATTTGGCTTCAAAAAGGAGAAGTATATATACTTTTATGGGTCCCTCTCATAGTCAAATCCTTATTGACTGAGAACAACTCAAGAAAGAAGTGACGTCCATCACGCTCCGACCCTTAAGCACGTGACAGTCCCTATTTCTCTTTGGTCATCTAGATGCGACGTCCCAAGATGTGTCACCGTCCCATTTGTTTCATTTTTTGAATAAATGCAAGCAGAAGTATATTATAAACACTTAGTCAATCAACAAAGAAGGATCATTGAAACATAATAACAAATATTTCCAAAAGCATTGCTTTTAGTTATATATTTGTTAACCCCAAAAAGTTTAATATTTACAAGCCTTTACAATGGTCACTTTCTATCAACCATCTCAACAACCAATAGGACGTCTGGGTTAACCTAAACTTCTCTAACACAAGGGCTAGATAAAAAGTGATGCATCTTGTGCCTATCACTAGCCATGGTATTCGAGTGGAGTCTCAGGGTTAGATTCCTCATCTTCATTGGTCCTCAAATCCTTTGTTGCACCATCTAAGATGTCGATATCCATCGAGTCCTAAATTGGCTCCCCAAGACCCCCATCAGGTGGTCCATCAAACCCATGCATTGGGCCAAAATGTTCTTCTCCCTCCATGATAAACCACGCTTTAAACCTATGAGCCACTTAGTTGGCCAACCCTTCATCTGCCTAGATAGTCATAACAAAAAGTTCATATACATGATCAGTCCCCGGGACAGGGTACAGGGTCACAATAGTGTCTTAGTCCATTAGGACCTTAAATCAAACATGACGGTTCTCCATACTACTGGCCTAAAACAATAAACAACAATGGGTAAGATAAAATTTAAGTAAGTTAACAACCTTAGCCTTGTTTAGGACACTAATTCGTCTCAAGTGCAACCTATACATGTAGCATTATATATTCTTACCTCATCTTGGCACACCCTTGCATATTATTAACTATCACAAGCCAATAACAATGCATCAAGCATGACATGTAATTAGAACACATCTCATACTTTTCCATGCACAATGCATTCACATGTGTTTCAATAAACCACTTAGGCCATGGAGAACACAAGAGTTGGCTGTCTTCCGACATGACCAGGCATTGTCCCATTCCATTGGGCATGGCATCGTCTTGGTCGAATTCCACAGACGACATTGCATAAGGAGAATTGATTGGACCTCAATTACAAGTCATGTAATTGCAAGGAATCAATTACTCACCTTGAGTACAAGACCAATGGGAAATCACTTTATTGTTATTCGTAGTGAGTATCGTAATCATGCAAAGTCATCCACAAACTATGTACTTTTGTCAAATTGATTTATATCCATTCGTTAACTGACTTGTGATGGTATAGTATGGTTCCTTGTCAATTTTTACGGTTAATTTGTCTATTCACGACTGAGTTTTCTGGTTGTTCACTTTTTAACCTTTAACGGCCTCTCTTAATAGATCATCTAACTCACGAGTGATTAGTTCAAAGTAAATTCAACTATCACTGTATTGATAAAATAACTATTTCATATATCTCGAGAATGGTCAAATTTCACAATATCACAATGTCCACCTCTCTCTTTCCTCTTAGAGATAGACTCCTTTTCGACCATAGATAAATAAATATAAATTAGACAATATGTGAGCCCATCTTTTGTCTTCTAGTAATAAACTAATCCAAGTCAAACTTGGATCCGTACATGCAATATTTCACTTTGGATAGTTACGCAAATCCAACGCCTAAGAACAAGAAAACCAAATCCAGTTCGGATAGGAAATAATAGAATTTAAACAAAACAAAATCTTTCTACGGATCGAGTTCCATAAAAATTCAAATTTGAGATATAATTTAACAAGAGATATAAGGTGAAATTTGTAATTATCATCGACACTTCCAACTCCACATTCTGATAGCTTTGGTACTGGAAGCGAGATCACTGACATCAAACGGGGACATTCAAATTGCGAGTGTTATGTTGTATATGTTTCCAACAAATTTAGTCCACCACATTTGTGTTTTAAGCTCCAGCCTTCAATTGACAATCCAGTTAAAAACGCTGTTATATGCCTTGTCGCTTGGATGTGCTCTTCTAGTGTAGAATTAATAACGATGTCGCCATAGTATTATGGAATAGATCTGCATTCGCTTGGGAAAATGGCTTACGCAAAGTCAGAGGTGAGAAGATAAAGACGGCCTTCTTAACTTGAGTTTTTTCGAGAAGAAAAGCAAATGCTGATCAGAAAGCAGCGAAACGGTGAGGGGAAAACCACTCTGTCCAATCGACCACCTGGTGCACCATCGGAAGCGTTGGTTGTAGAGCATTGTTCATTGTTATTGCGCCCATCTTGAACATCCATTCAATTATTGTAGTGGGGAAACATTTATTTACTTACCACCTATACCCAACTCATGTCCAAAAAGTTGCATCTATTTCTTCCCCTCAACTTTCCAAACTTCATCTATAAATTTTTCTACTTAGTTAAATTTGATGCTCATTTTGATCATCTATCATGACCCTTATTCAGATGGGGACCTATATTATGAATCAACTATTCAATGTGAATGAGATTTTTTTTTTTTTCCTTATCGACTTAAATTGTTCCGTGTATGCTTTAGATCATTTTAATTTTTCTAGATTATATATCTATTCCATGTCTTCACTCTCTCTCTCTCTCTCAAGTTTATCATCTCGGTTATTAATATTGACCTCATATTCATCTATAGGGATAAGTATAATGGAAGTTTTAAAACTTGTTACGAAAGTTTAATTGAGTTTTAAAACTTTTAAAAAGTGCAAGTTAGTCTTAAAACTTGCAAAATTAGTGTAACAAGATCCTTTTGTTATTCCGTCCAATAGGCTAATGGATAATGCTAATGTGGCTTTTTTTTTTTATGATTTTCTCTCACTTATATGAAAATAAAGTCTCTAAAACATGAAACATAAGGCTAAAACAATGTTTATTTTAGCCAAAATTTGATTTTTTTAATATATATATTTTTAAATTACATTAAAATAAGCAAACTTAAAAAACAAAAAAAACAAAAAAGGGAAATTTATCAGCCGTTGGGTCTCAACGAGTGTCACTGGCCATCACCTCACCATCTTTAGCTTCGAAAATGGTGAGGAGCGCAAGTGGCGAGGGCTCACAACCCTAGGGCTCACAACCCTTGCCTGTGTTTTCCTTTTTTTTTCTTCTTTTTTTGTATATTTTTTAATGTTTTCTTATATTTTAATATAACTTAAATAAAATTCGTATTAAAAAAATCAAATTTGGTTCAAAACAATGCAGTTTTAGCTACATCATCACTGTGTTGGAGAGAGAAAATAACAAAAAAGTCAGATTAGCATTTTCCGTTTGTAAAGTTGGACGGAATTGATGGAAGGATTTGATTGCACCAATTTGACAAATTTAAGGATTTAAATGTACTTTTTGAAAGCTTTATGATTTGGTTACATTTTTGTGACAAATTTTAGGTTTTATAGTGTACTTATCCCTTTACTATATTAGATAACATTATGCTGTACCGACAGTAAGGATGGGCCTTTTAGTTGAGCTGGAAAAGTAGACGTAGGCAGGTTGGCGGAGTCGTGTTGAGTCATGTTGTTTGTTTTACTTGGTCTCTGTACGCGCCTGATTTGTCGTATTTCATAATATAAACAATCATGAGTACTAGAGTTAATGTATTAATTAATTAGAAGCTGGTGGTGACCTACTATAAATCTCAAGCTTGTTTGGTCCAAACAACCATCTTGCCCAATAATTTAACTTCCGACCTCCAGTACCCTTTTCCTTATCTTGCCCCTGCAATGGCCATTTCCAATGTCATTGGCAACTCACACTTCTCTGAGGCTTGAGCACCTCTGTACCGAGCGGCCAGGACCGTGCGCCTCCATTCCCCGATGCAAATTGCGCCTTTCTCGAGCTCGCTTGTGTTGCAGAGTTTCTCTGATTGGTTCCTTATGGCATCCGAGGAACTGAGACCGTGAAATCCTTCGGCAAAGACTCTGTCTTTGGTCCACTTGTTGTCTTCACAGAGCTGACGACAAGGAAACGACAAGATGGGTGAGATTGTGCGAGAAATTGAAACTATTCCGCTCAATGCCAGGAGCGGCATTGTAGCTTCATTACCAAGCAACATGACCCAAGCAAGGAAGATGAAGGATGAGTCCCATATCATGGGTCGCAAAAATCTTGTGAATGAACTCATGCTGCAGTTAATCAGTAATAAACATGACAGTGCCTCCCTGAGAGTGATTTCGGTGGTAGGGAAGGAAGCCATCGGCAAAACAGCTCTAGTGAGGAGTGTCTACAACCGAACAGACATTAAGCACTATTTTGACTGCTGTGCCTGGGCCCAGGTCCTGCCAGAGCCTAACCTGGCTCATCTCATGGTCGGCTTGCTCAAGCAGCTGAGGGTTCCGGAATTACGAGATGTGGAGCGTATGGACGAGGAAAAGCTGTCCGATGTGCTCCAACGAGTCCTGATGAAGTGCCGTTATCTGATAGTCCTGGATGACTTGTGCGGTCTCCAACTCATGGACAGACTTATGATGGTGCTTGCGGACACAAGGAATGGGAGCAGAGTTATCATCACGACTCGAAACCCCGACATACCCTTTTCTATCGATCCATGGTATTCCACTCATCTCATGTTGAGCCCCCTCGACCGGGAACAGAGTGACAAATTACTGGAAGAAAGCAGCTCGGCTTTCAATGGGGTTGAACCCCCTGCGAAACTCCTTATCAAAGAGAAAATTTTTAGCAAATCGGACGGTTCTCCCGGAAAGATCCTGCTACTGGGAGGACTTTTATCTGCCACCACACTGGATAGATTCACAGAGCTTGTCAATGGGCTTCCTGATCATCCCACAATCCGAGATGTTGTGCGTTTGAGTGTTGATGAACTGCCAGGATTGTTAAAGGAATGCATTCTGTACTTGGCTCTGTTCCCAAAGGAATCTGAGATTCCCACAAGGAGGCTCTTCGGACTCTGGTCATCTGAAGAACTACTATTTTCACTGTCAGAGACTGGAGCAACCAGAGATAATGCAGAGGTATGTTTCAAGGGTCTGGTGTCCAGAAAGATGGTCCATGTTGCTCAATGGAAATGGGACGGGAGTGCCCAATCGTGCTACTTGCCCAGAATGTTGTACGATGTCTTTTCTCAGGAGGCTACGTATAGAAGATTCCACAAGATCTATTACAATTCTATTAATGAAAGGTTAAGTGATGAAGCAGAATTCAATGCCCCGCGTATAGCAATCCATATTTCTGGAGAAGAAGCAGAGGCGCCAGGAAATGCGCTGGAAGTAGGACAAGAGCGTTCAGAAACAAATGCACAAGCAACACGCAGGGAGGCCACTCTCGCCAAGCCACATCAAAGAATGTGCCCCAGTGGCAATTCCATGCCGTGTGGCATTAAACAACTTCGTTCCTACGTGTCATTCAACACCAGGAAGCTAGGAACACAGGCCAGAGAGATAGAGGTGCTGCTTAAACCGCTAGTTCAGAAGAGGGACTCGGGTTTGCTGAGGGTACTTGATCTTGAGGGTGTCTACAAGCCTTCACTTCCAGAGGAGCTTGGCAACATACTGCTGAACTTAAAGTACATGGGACTGAGATGGACTCTTCTTGAATCGCTTCCGAAGTCAGTGGTGCAATTGTCTCGACTGGAAACTTTGGATCTGAAGTACACTAACATAACCCAGGTGCCAGTCTCTATCTGGGAGGCAGAAAATCTGCAACACCTATACATGAATGAAGTGTCCTTTGACGACTTTGTTCAACCTCAATTACATTCCAAGAAATCCTTAAACTGCAACATCCAAACCATTGGGGGCTTACACATTGGAGTTGAGAGTCCCATGTTGAATGTACTGTGCAAATTGACACGCCTGAGGAAGCTGGCCTTGACATGTCATCCCTCTGCCGTAAGGGAAGCAACCAACCAGATCTCAAAACTGGAGAAGCTTGAATCCCTCAGATTGCGATCGAAGGATCTATTCGGTCAACCTTCGGATCTTGAGCTGAGTGACATGAAGCAGCTTACGTCTCTTTCCAACTTGTACTTGCTCGGAGAATTATCCATGAAAAGCTTGTTGGAGCACATTCCTCAGAACCTGGGAGTACTAACCTTGTCGTTGTCGGGACTAAAAGATGATCCAATGGCAGTCTTGGGGAAGCTGGAACGTTTGACCACTCTCCGGTTGTTTGCGTACTCATACGATGGCCAGACATTGAGCATCTTAGAGGGAACTTTCCTGAGGCTCCGTGTCTTGAAACTGTGGAAGCTGGAGAAACTGGCTGAGTTGACTATACAGGCAAATGCAATGTCGAGCCTCGAAGACTTGGAAATTAAGGGCTGCATGCAGCTGAAGAGAATCAATGGACTGGGGCAGATCGAAACCTTGGAAAGAATCACATTGGTTGAAGTGTCGGGTGAACTTTTGCAAAGTGTAAGAGAAATGAGCCCAAATGTGCCGACCATAGCGAAGGAATTGGAAATGTGTTTGCCACAGGTAGCCCTCCTTCTTCTTTTGCTTCATGTTTCTTTACCTTTTAGTTGCCATCCGCAGGGAACATCTATTGACATGGGTGTTAGAGAGTTCAATTTGCGTGCGAATAAGAAATATCTGTGGTATGTATGTGAGAGAGTGGGAGTACGGTATACCTCATAGAGCATAGTTAAGCTTTGATAGTGTCAGTGATGATGGAACTGCGAGTTGGCTCATTATTAATGTAAGTTTGTGTTCACCAACAGGACGAAATTAAAGAGGTGCGATCAGATGAAGACGACAGCAGAAGAGGAGAGGAAGATGACTATAGTGAAGACTCTGAATCCCAGTTGGAGGAAGATGATCATGGCATTATACCTGTTGAAAGCGTGATAATTGAGGGTGATGCGGGAGCATCGATCCTTGGAGATTTCATTGAACAACTTACATCCCGAAGCCAGGTCTCATTAAGGAATTTACCCTTCTTAATCATGCAACCAAATGAAAATTTCGGTCACAGTACGATCCAATTGATCCAAGACGACCAAGATAGAGCTTTCGGACTTGAAGAGTAAATCCAGATTGAGGGACACGACTGGTGGTTGATTTTCAAGTTTGGATTGTCAAAGTCCTAGTTCCCATGTGTCTTAATGTGTTTTCTAGTTTTCAAGTCTTTATTGGGTTTTCTAATTCCTGAGTCTTTAAGGTTTAGCTGTTCGTGTGTCTTAGATCCACTATAAATAGAGGTGAGTTCTCAAATGTATGGATGTTGAATTGAGTTTGATAATACATGAGAATTTCTCTCAAGTGAGTGAATTTCCTTTGGGTTTTTATGCAATCCCTTGGTGGCAAGTATGGAGTTCTTTATCTCTGACATATGTATTCTTTCTTTATGCATTGGTGGGGAACTTCACCTATCACAACCTTATTTTCATTCGAAACACCATTCCATTTAGCCTCTATTTCACGAATCCATCAAGTCAATATTCTGTCCAACCAACAACTCATCAAACACTTTGTCCATCAAACTCGTTCAACTCTCGCTAATTTTCTCCCTGCATCAAGTTGGTATTAGAGCTTCATGATTAAACTTGTTTTGATTGTTTCCTTCAACTGCCTATCGCATAATTATGTTCTTGACTTTGGAACAAGCCCACAATAAAAGGTGTGATCGTATCATTGAGGAACATGAGTGACAAATGTGACATCCTGGAATTTCAATTATGTTTTCCATTGAATAAATTGAGCTTTTCATCGACGCACTTATAGTGATATTTTCAGAGTTGATCACTCCTGTGATAACTAGACTATATGAGGAAGTCATTAAGGAATTTTAATGCATTAGACTTGAGAATTCGACTAGGAATTAACGGCTCAACCGTGCTCATCTGTAAAGACCATTATGACACAGTTAAGATCAATTATAAATCAAAGATAGGTCGGTTCGACTGAGATGTGTGGTTAAATGTGGGTGATTTCAATAAATTGAAAAATTATTGTCAATCGATACTAGACTAATTTTTCTATCATTTTGGTACCCTATGTCCGTATTTGAAACATCGAGATTTTCACAACAACCAAGAGTTGTCAATGTGTGGAAGGGGTTCATTGTGGCTCAAAGAAAGTCGACCACAGGTCAATTGCACTAAAAATTTATGAAAGCTACTCGATAGCCTAAGTCACGCTAAAATCGCGCCAAATCAAAATTAACCGTGAATTTGGATCTAATTTTAGAAATTGACAGTTTTGTCATGTCACAAGTCATTTTAGTAACGTCGACTCATCCTCTCGTAGATTTTTCGCAAACTGAGATTTTGGCGAAATTTCAAAGTAGAGCTGTTTTTTTTTTTTTTTCAGAAATTTCAAAAGACCGTTTTTTTATCGCGAAATAGGGTTGCAAGTAGGATCTATTGGCGAGGAAAAATGCCAATTTGATCGAGGATACGTCGGTGGAATTTACAGAGGTCGAATTGCATTGATCTAGGGTGGAATTGAATGGAATTGAAGTATAAATGTGTAAAATTCGTATGCCACGGTGGGGTGCAACATTTGAGACACTTAGGTGGCTTCTTGAGGAATATTGGAAAGTGAGCAAGTGGCTGAAGATAGGGCTGAGTGGTGGGGCCAAGTATGATGAGTGTTTTGAGACCAAGGTGGCCCCCTTCCAAGTTGTTGTCCCCTCCTTCCTCCTTCGCTAACCTGTCGACCCCTCCCCTCCTTCTTCTTCATATTTTGAGCTCAACAAAACCAGAGAAACCGCAGCTCAACTCCTCCTATGTCAAGCAGCCCGCCGAAACCACCGCAAGCTGCCTCGTCACCCGTCGCACACCTGCGAGCCTTGCCTGCTCATCACGCGTCATCGTCATCCCAGTCACATCGTCAGCCCTTGCTTACTCGTCCAGCAGGTCGCCAAGCTACCTTAGGCCACCGTCGGAGCCTTTATCGTCACCGTACGCCACCATCTTCCCCCGTCCAAGCCGCAGTAGCTCATCCCTACCCATTTCGATCCCAACCGGCCACAGTTCAACCCTTCTTGGCCTAGCCACAAAACCGAATAGAGTGGGTCTCGCCAGCACTGTTTGGCCCACTTTGGTACCCTTCCGAACCTTAAAAGGCACACTCGCTTTGGAGTTTGTGGACTGCCTTTGAGTTCTTGTTGTTGTAGTGCGACCGGATCGTTAATCAAGTGAGTGTAACTCACTAATCCTTGCTTAGTAAGTTAATTACGTTTAAGGATTGATTAGTTTATGTTAAGTTTGGATTAGGTGGTTAGTTAGAACGGATTAGTGATTTAATATTTCAATATTGCATGTTAGGTAGTTAGAGTAGTACAATTAGCAAGTAGATAGCTCATAGTATTTATCTATACAGGTTCGAAAATTTTCCGGGCCCATCTCATATTTTAATTAGGCTTTTCGGCCTAAGTGGGCATTTTTTTTATATTTATTGGTAATAATTAATTAATTTTCATAATTAATTAATTAATTATTATTTCCAGAAATTAGACCAGGATAGTCGGTGACTAGAATTTTATGCTGATCGTAGTGGTGTGACTTGTTTAATCAATTGAGTGCTATTTTGTACAAATTGAGTGTGATTTGTAACTTTGGGAAATTATACCAAAATTTATTAATTTCAGTATTTAATTATAAAATCACCAGGCATTGGTTTACAATGCCAAAAATGTTTTTATCGATTATATAATTAATGGGAGTTTACAAAGTAAATATAGTATATTTTTGGTGGAGGTCGGTACCCACACAAGATTATTTTTATCGGGTATGATAAAAGTGGTGAAATAGTTGGTTGGGTAAAATGGTATATTATATCAGCCTGAGAGCTTTGATATGTCAGCTTAGAGTGAGCAGTATACTTTAAGTATTGCATAGCTTCGGTGAGTTCAGTGATCAATTAAGTATCACACAACTTGGGTGAGCAATTCAGTACCACACAGCTTTGGTGAACAATCAAGTATCTCACAGCTTTGGTGAGCAATTAAGTACCGCACAGCTTTGATTAGCATTAGCCATATACTACATTAGCCTGAGGGCTTGATATATCAACTTAGAGTGAGTAGTATACGTGATTGTCAGCTTTTGGTGAGCATTTCTATCTATATTCAACTTAGGATGAGCAGTCTTTGATGTGATCAGACTTTATAAATAGTATGGAATGAGTGGATCGACAGATGGTTTTGATGACATGGCATTGACTGAGTCAATTGATCAATGACTCGATCTGATTTGAAGTTTTGTAGTGCTGAAGTGATGTATTGAATTATTAAATTATACTGACTTGTAGGAAGGAATGGAGGCAAAGGCAAGTCCTCTAACTCGTGTTTGTACTTAAGCAGTCCTTGGGAAGTATTTTCTTCCAGTTAGGTATTAGGGGGTGAACTTGCTAAGACATAATCTCACCCCGTTGTGGGATAATATTTTCAGGTCCTTAGATGGCAACTCCTCTCAAGCGTTTGAATAGCCCAAGAAGGTCACAAAATAGGTGTCTTATATTCCGTTGCATGGGAACCCTAGGGGCTTGGTGTATGAGTTCATAAGAACCGTGGTCTAGGTTGATGAGGCTCTACCCCACAAGGTACCCCATCAATATAGATCACAGTACCGTCGTGAGGGTAATGGCCTCGAGAGAGGGTCCCTGTCACGCCCCAATCCACAAGCATGCACACATCCGTCTCACTTGGTCGATTTTATAATGCGATATCCCAGGACAATGTATCGCCGACCCTTTCATTTTTAAGCACATGCGGAAGCAGTTAAAATCCCCAAACAATAAAACAATGGGATAGAAAAGCAGGGTCATATTTTTCATATTGAAATTTATAACCAAACTTTTATACAAACCACAAATCACTTCATAATTATTCACATCAAAATGGAGATCTCAAAAGAAGATAGGATCTCAATTCATCTAGACCGTACTCAAGGCCCCTCTCGGGACTACCTTCTTCTTCCAAAAATCCTTCTCTTCAGATCTCACCTCCGAGTTCTCCTTCTCGGATTCCTCCTCCTCAGCTCTTGGTGGGGTCTGAAATGGTTTTCCCCAAACTGGGATGAGACTATGTCTCGGCGAGTTTTACCCCACTAAGCCCGATTAGTAAACCATTATACTAAAGGCTGCCTAAACACGCACGTAACGCAGAGGACTTACCTTGGCCTCGATCCCACCTGCAAGTCAGTATAATTCACGATAGGCACCCATTCACTTCAAACAAATCGAACTAGTCAATTACATGTCATACAATTCAATCCCCACTGTGGGATATTTAAAAGCTAGGCCACGTGTATTCTCCAGGACGACCTTCCAAGTCTTTGAGCCACGCGCCTCAAACCTCGGCCCCATGTGCATTCTCTAAGGCGACATCTTCGCCAAGATGGTACATCAAGCCATCGAGCCACGTGTCCTTTTATGTTGCCCGGGCCCACGTGCATTCTCTAAGGTACTTGCTTACCAAAGTGACGCATCGATCACCGAGCCACGTGTCCTTTTAGATGCTCGGGGCCCACATGCATTCTCTTAGGTGCTATCTCACCAAAGTGATGCATCAATTCACCGAGCCATGTGTCCTTTTAGATGCCAAACTCTGTCACCGAGCCACGTGCATTCTTCAGGACGACATACCGAGTCTCCAAGCCACGTGCATTCTCTCAAGCGACCTATTCGCCAAGGTGACATATTCAACCACTGAACTCATGTGCATTCTCCAGGTGACATTCTAATTCATCGAGCCCACGTGTCCTCTTTCAAGTGATTACCAATTTACTTTCAATACCGACAACCAATGCCCAACGATTTCTCAATCAAATAATTAAATCAACTCAACAAGGCATTATAAATGCTAAATAACATACTTGGTCATTTACCCAAACAACAATTCAATCTCAATCAATTCCAATCAATTTAGGGTAAATCCCTAAAATATCACAATTTATTTAATTCCATACAACGTGAAGCTCAAATAAATAAACGGACTGTGCCACGACAATCAGCATGAGATTTCGGTCGTCGGCCATCAAAATCTTAATTTCCGAAAAATAAATAAATAATTAATTAATATCAAAAATTAATTATTAATTACCAAAAATTCAATTTAGCTCAAAATAAAGCCCGATTAAATAAACGGACTTCACCACGGGCATCAGAATAATTTTCCAGTTCCGAGACATCTCAGTTGAATTTTCGGAAAATAAATAATTATTTAATTTAATTCTGAAAATTAATATTTAAATACTAAAAATTCCACTTAGGCCCGAAAAGCCTAATTAGAGCCCACCAAGGGTCGGGAAAAATCCCGAGACACTTCCAATAATTAGTAGACCATGTCTACTTGCTAATTACACATTCAATTTATCTAATTTGCATAACAATTGGCTAATAATTGCTAATTTATTCTAATCTAATAACCTAAACATAATTAATTAAATCTAAACCAACCTTAAGCATAATTAGCCAACTAATCCTGGATTAGTGAGATTACTCACCAAATCGCGCGCAAATCGATCAATCCGACGGCGGCGACTCGAGGAACGAAACTTCCCAAAGCACGGCTCGGGTTCGGGGCCGGAAATGGCCCGAAACGAGCCCAAAGTGATGGAAACCCACTCGGCCGCTTGCTGGACGGGGCTGGCTGAGGCTGCTCCGGCGGCTAGGGCGGCGAGGGGAAGCCGGCGAAGGGCGAGGGGGACGCGGGGAGGTCCGGCGGGGGCTGGGTGGTGGCCGGAGGTGGCCGGACGGGGTTGGATGAGGCGGGTCGTGGGCTGGATCGCGCGGGGGAGGTGCTGCGGCCCAGCGATGGACGGCGGGACGGCCGGACGACGGCGAGTGGTGGGCGCACGGGTGCAGCGCGAGCGTGCGGTGTGGTGCGGCGGTGCAGCGGTAGGACGGGCGGCTGCTGTCTTCGTGCGCTTGCGGCTTCCGCTTGATCGTTTGCTTTCTGGTTTTGCTTGCTCGAGCGTGCGAAGAAGGAAGAAGAAGAAGAATGAGAGAGAGAGAGAGAGAGAGAGAGAGGATAGACATTGACTAGTCAAAAGAAAAAAAAAAAGAGAGAGAGAAGGTGGGCGGTGGGGAATTCGCACGAGGGGGAGGGGAGAGGAGAGAGGAGATAGAAAGAAAAGAGAGAAAAGAAAGAAAAGAAAAGAGAGGGAGAGAGAGAGAGAAAAAGTAAAATAACTAATACTTTTCTTATTTTATTTTCTTTTCTCTTTCCCTTATTATTTCCTTTCGGGCTTCAATTTTCTTCCGATAATTTCTTTTTGAAATTTCGGACCCGTCAATAAATTGATGAGCGATGAGACAGGATCCTAAAATAAGAATTATGACGTGCTTAAAATTCGATTCTCGAAATCGAGTTCAATTCCGTGGTTAAAAATCGATTATACGTGATTTTAGCTCAATCCAACCAATTAGTTAGCTTTTAGGGATTTTATAGGTGACACATCCCTTAACGGCTTTACCCAATAGTTAGTTAACTCGTGAGTGATCAGCTCGAGAAAAAGGGCCATAGGCACGCCGACGAAATGCCCATTTCACTTTATCGAAACGGGGTCAAATTTCAGGATGTCACAACTCTTCCCTTTTTGGAGTCGACATACCTTTGCATGTACTTGGAGGTTGCTTTTTGGAAAGGCACAACAAATCCTCCCGGTGGTGTGGTGGTGGACCCGTATTTGTCGATCCAAGAACTTCGGTGTATTCAGTGAAGGCACCGGTGAGGATAAGGATGAGAACCTGTAGTTTTGTGAAACTCCCTGTTTTGTAGACCTTGTGTATATATATCGAGATAGTTTTGCATAAGACATAATTGGTATGTATGTATATATGCGTGTTGTAGTTAAAAAATATATGGCCCCTTTTTTCTATCCCATCTTGTTGTCTAGGGAATTTATTTATTTGCTGCTACATGCGCATTTAAACTCAAAAGGTCGACGATGCATCCCGGGATGTCACTTTAATTGACTGCATAGGGATGGGCATGGGCTTGGATGATCAGGACGTGACATCCCGTTTAAGTGGCATGGTTAGTAGTTGGGGTGATAAAGTGTGATAATCATGGGATAGTTAGTAGAATTGGCCTTTATTCCATGGTGATGCATGTTTGTAATAGCTGATTGGTAAAATTGTTTGTTTGTGTGTATTGCTTAACTTTTAATTCTATGTGGAATTGGAAGGCAGGCTTCGTAGAAAACCGAGTTATGAGTGATCAAAAGCAAAGGACTCCTAGGAAGCATACTATGGGACCTATTACTCAAGGTAGGACGCCAACGAGGGTCGATACCAGAGGAGGTCGTGGTTGAGCGCTAGCTCAAGCTAGCGCTAATGGAGTAGCACCGCCGCTTGTTGGTGCTAGGGTAGTAGCCCCTGAGAATCCAAGATTTACGGGCATCATGCAACTGCTTGAGATGCTGGGGAACAAAATGGATCAGCAAGCTCATATTCAAGCCGTTAGTGCTGCCGCTTCAACTATTGCTATCATAGCTGCCGCTAATGCCGTCGCAGATGATGCTGTTGCCACTGCTGCACCCATCGCCGCACTTGTTGAGGTTCCACCAAGGAACGTAGTGGTTGGGAGAGAAAGACCGATGCATAAGCTGGTGGAATAGTTTCAAAAACTGAACCCACCAAAGTTCACTGGGGTAGGAGACCCCAAAGCTGCAGCTCTGTGGATCCAAGGCTTAAAGAATGCCTTTGCACTTCTAATGTGCACTGAGGCAGAGAAGGTAGTCCTAACAACCTACTAGCTACAGGGAATTGCGAGTATTGAAGATACTTTTCTGAGACTGCTAGAGAATTGAAGATGGCAAGATTTTAGCACCTTTCCCAAGGCTCAATGACAATGGATCAATACGAGGTGAAGTTCATTGAACTATCGCAATATGCTCCTAAACTAATCGAGAATCTAGTAAATCAAGTTAGGAGATTCAGAGAAGGACTCATGCCGAAATTGAAGAGTTCGCTGATATTGCTCAACCTGAGGAATTATAACGACCTATATGAGTGGGTCCAAATGATAGAGAGAGATCCAAATGAAAGAGCCACCACATCTAGGTCGCAGTTTGGATTGAACCAAGACGGTAACCGGTATGGGAAGAAGCCCATGACCGGAGGAAGATTTCACGTCCCACCCAATAGGAATGGTTGAGTTGGCAAGGTAGGGCCAAGCCAGAATGATGTGTGTTACTTTTGTGGAAAGCGACATGGGTTGACCCCGTGCCCTCGTAGGATGGGCACTTATTTCGCATGTGGCCAGCAAGGTCACATAGCCAGATATTGTCCTAGAAGACTAAGGTATGTGGCACCCCCGATTTGCTTGAGGTCGCTATAGGTGATCTCTCTTAATTACTCGATCTCATATAACTTCACAGACTGATACCCTTTGACTAGAGAGATATATATATATATATATATATATATATATATATATATATTGAAAACAATCCTAGCATAGCTTTTTAGTGGAAGTATAAACAAGTCTCACCATCCCTTACTCCAATAATCATAACGCAATGCACACCAACTACACACCAGAAGAAAAGATAAAGCCGATTTACTCTTATTTATATTTTCATGATGGACATTAAGGTCGATATAGCAAAAAAGTCAAGATTTTTAACTATAGTTGGCTATCACTCAAAAGAGGACTCGACCCTACATCGAACATGTACAACCTTCCATCAATAAGCGTCGGCTATCACCAAAAAGTGTCAGCTCCTATCAGCTATACACGCCATCACACCCAATCCGGTGCATCGGGAAGTGGCAGCGGTAACATCCCTAATATCACTCCATCACACCGAACATGGACAGACAAAAACTCTTGGATAACCGGGCCATCAACTTGATCCACATCGTACATCACCAGGACATGGACTCGAACAAACACTAAACCAGGGGCACTAACACAAATGTGCTCTGTACAATCCACATCAACATCAATAGGTATGCCATAGTAAGTACTGCGTGCAACTGGCAACAAAGGCATTTTTCTAATCTGAAATGTTAATCCCCAAAAGGGGTGAGTACAACCACTCAACAACAAAGATCCGCCAAACTACATAATGCGTCAAGCAGAACAATCAAGGTATCATGAATAAGACACATATCAATCATGCATTCAAGCATACCTTACCTTACAGCCATGCATATCATCATGCAACGTGCATAAATCACCATGCACTTGCACTTATACATGTATCATCAAGCAACCATGTATATATCATTATGCAGCATGCATATTCCACTATGCACTCATCATTAAACAGTCATGCATGTACCACCATGCGATATGCACACATCCATACGTATGATTCAATTTTCGATCTTTATATTTCAATTAGATGACATCATTTTCTTCCCAGAGACCAATGTTTGCATCCCACAATTTATCGCTCGCATCCCACCTGGCATCGCGAGGAACCTCTGGCACACACCTACGGGCATCCGGCACACACACTCCGCGCATCTCGTACCCCAACTAGCATCATGAGATATCCCCCGGCACACACCTCTAAGGCTTCCAGCACACACCTCCGGGCATCTCAACACTCCCGGGCATCCGGCACACACACTCCAGGCATCCAGCACACACACTCTAGGCATCCCGACACTCCTGGGGCATCGTCGGCTCACACCTCCGACAGTCTCGTTATTTTCTCAATTTATATTCACACATGTATCTCAGTTTCAACATGGCATTTGATGCAATAATATAAAGGGTCTCAACCAACTTTTCATGCCATATAACATGCCATATGTCATCACATATGCAACAAAATCAACCACTCAAAGTATTACATCACATGGATAAATTCATTTATTTTTCAAAACACATCAATTTTTCGAATAAATCAGAATGCATTCCTCTAGTTAAAACTCTAGAAAAATTAGTAAATGATATTAATAAATTATGAAAAAATGACACAATATAGACAAGAGCTAAAGGAAGATATCTCATGAATAACACCATACCAAAAGAATCTCACACAAAACAGTACGGTCCATGCATCACAGTTTCCAAAACTTCAATATTTCAGCTTGCACAGTTTCGGAAGTAATTTAAATTAAATACACAAATAAACTCCAAAAATTATGAAATTTTGACATGTTATAGAAAAGTCCTAAAGGTAAATATCTCATGAAGAAATCAAACCCAAATCGTTCTAGATTAATAGATATAAATGATTAATTACCCCTGTTCTCGGTGTCGTCTTTTCCCAGATTATCATCTTTCAAAAGAAACTCATTTCACCAAACTAAATATGTTCGTTTCTCCTAAAGTTTCAGTATGTTATTGCTCAGAATATTACCTACAACTTTCATTAAGGACACACAATCAAATTTTAACTATATGATTTTATAAAAATCACGAAATCATACTAGGTCGAGGTAGCCTTTTCCCCAGATCCAGTTTCTTCAAAGAACAACGATTTCACTGACCTATTTTTGTTCATTTCCTCTAAACTTTTTATATGTTCTACCTCAAGAAGTACACTACAACTTTCATTAAGAGATAGAAGTGAGATTTTCACAAGAAGGCTACTTTACAGACCACGAAATCACTAAAGGTCAGCACAACAAATTCCAGATCTAATTTCTCCAAAGAAAAATCATTTTAATAACCATTACTTGTTCTTTTTGCCTAAAATTTTAGTATGTTGTTCCTCAAGATGTTTTCTACACCTTTAATGAAGAAATAGAAACAAGATTCCAACTAAAAAGTCGCATGCAGCACATAAACTCATGGATGGTCGGACTGGTTTTTCCAGAAACAGCATGCTAGGCCAACGAATTTCTCCCCATAACTTCGACCTTTCATCACATCTGCCACAACTGAAATTCACCATCTTCTACACGCACATCACAGAAATGCAAAGGGTAGGTTTTAGGACTCTACTTGCCTCAAACTTAAGCACAAACAGCAACAAAGATGGCGGGCAAAGCGGCGAATGAACGGCGGCGAGCTAGGTGGACGATCGGCAGATGGTCCTCCTCCTTCCTCTCGCACGCATAGCCTCTCCTTTCCCTCTTCCTTTCTTCATTTCCTTTCCTTTCTCTCCTTCTCTCCTCTCTCTCTCGGACGACACTCTCTCTTTCTCTCCCTTTTCCTTGCCTAATTCGCCTCTCCTCTCTTTAATTTTCTTTCCCTTTAATCATTAGCAATCATTATTGCATGCAGCCACCCAAAGGAACTAATGGGGGCAGCCACACTTGGCTCAACCTCCTTGCCACTTGGCAACTCACATGCAAGGGTTGATGGGCTTCAATGTTGGGCCAGTCTTGGGCCTTCATGGGCCGGTCGAATAGGGGGCTACGTGGGCTGGTTGGATGGTGTTTGGGCCTAAAAATCAGCCCACCCACTCCTATTCCTATTCCATTTAATCCTCATTTAAATAAACACCTAATTTCAACTTATAAGCCCACAAAATTTTGTAATTTAAATCAATAAAATTCTACTTATAAAGTGCACCACCAAGAATAAGATTTCTATATCAATTTGCACCTTAATAAAATCCTTAGGTCACTTGTAGACACATCTCCATCCAAACAATTGTCCATTACAATGCTCAGCCTTAAATTAATTGAAATTAATTGATTCAATGGCTAATACAAAATCCAATGGCACTTCCATTACCTAATGATGGTTCATGGTACTCCAGAGATTGTCATGAGATTTTAGGATGCCACAAAGGGGACAACCGCAGTTACCACCGCTACTGCAGATGGGTCAGACAAGAGGATATGCGCTGCATAATGCATCGTAGGGTGGACAAATCAGACCCTCAGTTCAAGGGACAGTGTACGTCATCACAAGAGGTTAAATGGAGGACATGCCTGATGTGATTATAGGTACGGTTTTGCTAAACCACCATGCTACTTATGCTTTATTCGACTTTGGAGCAACTCATTCTTTTATTTCCGAGCAATATGTTAAGTTGATAAGATTAAGTCCTAAGTTGCTAGAGTCAGTGGTTACCATGTCTACACCATTAAAGGATAAGGTGTTATCTGCATCAGGTTGTTTTGGTTGCAAGTTAGAGATTGGTGAGTGAGAGGGGAAGATAGATTTGTTAGTCCTAACCATGCATGACTTTCATTTGATAATTGGTATGGACTAGCTCACTAAGCAACAAGCTAAGATGGACTGTTATCGTAAGGCGATTTAGTTTGACTCGTTAGGGAGTGAGAGTTTCAATTTGTTGGAAGTCGAGGAAGACCCTCAATTACATTGATCTCGTCGCTTGAAGCAACCCGTTTGTTAGGGGAGGGTTGTTAAGCTTACCTGGCAACTGTCATGGATACGACAGTTGAGGAGCCGTAGATCAAAGATATTTTAGTGGTGTAAGAATTTCTAGATGTATTTCCAAAGGAATTGCTAGGCTTGCTGCTAGGGAGAGAGATCGAGTTTGTGATTGAATTGGCACTCGGGACAGAGCCAATCTCTAAGACTCCTTACCGGATGGTGTTATCTCGAGTTGAAAGAATTGAAGGTGCAGATGCATGAGTTGTTGGATAAGGGATTCATACATCCCAATGCATCATCTTCTGAAACACCAGTCCTATTTGTGAAGAAGAAAGATGGTTCGTTATGTTTGTGCATCGACTATCATCAACTCAATCAAGTGACAATTAAGAACAAGTATCCACTCCCGAGGATCGACGACTTGTTTGATCAACTGCAAGGAGCATCGATATTTTCAAAGATTGACTTAAGGACAAGGTATCATCAGCGAGGATCGAAAGGAAAACATTCCAAAGTCAACATTTCGTACTCGATATGGCCATTATGAGTTTACTATAATGCCGTTCCGTTTAACAAATGCTCCAGCTACTTTCATGGATTTGATGAACGGAGTTTTCAAGGAATATCTGGATCAGTTCGTGATCGTGTTCATCGATGATATTCTGGTGTATTCGAGGAGTGTTGAGAAGCATAAGAGTCACTTGAGACTAGTACTATAGGCCATAAGGATTCATCAGTTGTACACCAAGTTTAGTAAGTGCAAGTTTTGATTAACTCATGTTGCATTCCTAGGTCACGTGATTTCAGATGAAGGAATCTCCGTGGACCTAGCCAAGATTAAAGTGATCAAGCGGCCAAGATCAACTACACTAACGAGAGATCAAAAGTTTTCTAGGTTTGGCAGGTTACTACAGAAGGTTTGTGGAAGGATTTTCGGCTTTGGCGTCGCCATTGACTTGACTCTTGAAGAAAGAAGAGAAGTTTGTTTGGACAGACAAGTGTGAGCGTAGTTTCCAAGAGCTTAAACAAAAGCTAACTATCGCACCTGTGCTAACCATTCCATCTGGTCCTAGAGGATATTAGATCTATAGTGATGCGTCGTTGAGAGGACTAGGTTGTGTACTAATGCGACATGGTAAGGTTGTTGCATACGCCTCTGACCAATTGAGACCTCATGAGCAGAATTGCCCAATGCACGACTTAGAACTTGCAGCAATCATTTTCACTCTTTAGATTTGGAGGCATTATTTGTGTGGAGAAAGATTCCAGATCTTCACTGACCATCAAAGTCTCAAGTATCTATTCTCTCAGAAGGAGTTGAATATGAGACAGCATTGCTGGATGGAACTTCTAAGGGACTATGATTATGATATTCTATTTCACCTGGCAAAAGCAAAATAAGATCGCCGACGCTTTGAGTCGAAAGTCTTCAGTTGCACATATGCTGGTTAAGGTGTGAAATTTAATCAAGAGAGCTTGAGATTTGGTTTTCAAATTTGAGGTAGGCCACCTTTCACATCTCATGGCCACCCTTAAAATTGAACTGGATGTTCAGATCAGAATCAAGGCACTTCAGCCGACAGATCTAGATGTTCAAAAGATTTTACAAGAGGATACCGATAAAAGGAAGGCTGACTTTCAAATTTCTGATTAAGGAACACTAAGGTTTTGAGGACGATTGTATGTACTTGATGATGCATAGCTTAGAGAGGAGATCTTATCGGAAGCCCATCATAGCAATTACAGCATTCATCCTGATAATACGAAGATGTCTTAGAATTTGCATTAACACTACTTGTGGTCCAGTATGAAAGTAAACATCGCTAAACATGTCGCCAAGTGTTTGACGTGTCAGTAAGTGAAAGTATAACATTGTAAGCGAGAGGACTTCGCAACCTCTTGAGATCCGAGAGTAGAAATGGGAACACATCATGATGGACTTCGTGATGGGCTTACCGATGAGCTAGAGAGGTAACGATTCCATTTGGGTAGTGGTCGACAGACTGACAAAGTCGGCTCACTTCATTGTAGTACGAAAGCACCTTAATATGGATAGGCATGCAGAGTTGTACGTGCATCAAATAGTTTGTCTGCATGGAGTGCTGGTGACAATTACTTTAGATCGAGACCCGAGATTTACAATTGTTTTTTTGGAAGAGCTTGCAGGCTATTTTAGGTACGGAGTTGCAATATAGTATGACATATTATCCTCGATAGATGGCCGTATGAGAGGACTATCCAAACCCTTGAAGACATGCTATGAGCTTGTGTACTTGATTTTAAGGGAAGTTGGGAGGAACAACTTCATATTGTCGAGTTTGCCTACAACAACAGCTACTAGCAGAGCATTTAGATGGCCCCTTTCGAAGCGTTGTATGGCACAGCGTGCAAAATGCCCATGTGTTGGGATGAAGTCAAAGAAAGAAATATCACTGGCCTAAAGTTAGTCTAGCAATTAGTAGATGCAGTTGTAGTCATCAGAGGCAGATTAAAAACCACTCAAAGTCGTCAGAAAAGCTACACAGATAAGCACCAGAGATCATTGGAATTCCAAATTGGTGACCACGTTTTTCTGAAGGTGTCACTAATGAAGGGAACTTTATGCTTTGGCAAGAAAAGAAAAGTGAGTCCGAGGTATGTAGGTTCGTTTGAGATTCTCGAGAGAATCGGGATTCTAGCATATTGTCTTGCATTACCGTCGAGACTGGAGCAAGTGCACAACGTCTTTCATGTGTCGATGTGGAGGAAGTATGAGCCCGACTCAACTCACGTGCTTAATTTTGAAGAATTGGATGTGGACAACAGAGTGTTGTACGTGGAAAGCTTGGTTCAGATCGTGGATTGAAAGGAATAAATTCTGCGTATAAAGACCATTTTATTAGTTAAAGTGGTCTGGCAATACCATGGCATTGAAGGAGCAACTTAGGAGAGTGAAGAGTCGCTAAGACAATTGTACCATTACCTTTTTGTTTAAAGTATTGTAATGGTTTAAATTTTGAGGACGAAATTTTTACGAAATGAGAAGAGTTTTGACATCCTAGAATTTCAATTATGTTTTCTATTGAATAAATCAGGCCTTTCATTGGTGCACTTATTGTGCTATTGTGGAAGGCAACACGGATCAGCTCCATGCCATTGTAGGACAGGTGCTTGCTATGAGTGTGGTTAGCAGGGTCACCTGACCAAAGACTATCCTAGAAAGCCGATGGGACCATAGCAGTTGCCACCACCATCGCCAATGGGTCGGAATAAAGGGTATGTGCCTCAAAATGCATTGCATGGTGGATTGAACAAACCTTCAGCTCAAGGAAACGTGTATGCTGTCACCTGGCGACAAGCGGAGGACTCACCTGATGTGATCACAGGTACGATCTCATTTGAATGACCATGCTACTTATGCTTTATTTGATCTTAGAGCTACTTATTCATTTATAGATGAGTAGTATGTTAAGCTAGTAAGATTAAGTCTTGAATTGGTGGGGTCAGTCGTTAGCATATTTACCCCGTCAAAGGATAAAGTGTTGTCTATAGTAGGCTATCCTGGATACGAGTTAATTATTGGTGAGTGAGAGGGAAAGATAGATTTGACAGTCCTAGCCATATATGATTTTGATATGATAATTGGCATGGACTAGCTCACCAAGCAAAGAGCTACTATGGATTACTATCATAAAGCGATTAAGTTTAACCCAATAGCAAGTGAAAGTTTCGAGTTTATTGGTAGTTGAGGAGGACCCTCAATTACTTTAATATTGTCACTTGAGGCAACCCGTTTGTTAGACGGGGGTTGCCAAGGTTACTTAGCGACTATCGTGGATACGACAGTTGAGGAGCCAAAGATCAAAGACATCGCTGTGGTACAAGAGTTTCTAGTTGTGTTTCCGAAGGAATTACCCAGTCTGCCCCTAAAAAGGGAGATCGAGTTTGTAATTGAGTTGGCCCCCGAGATGGAGCCAATCTCTAAGGCTCCTTACCGTATGGCGTTGTTAGAGTTGAATGAACTAATGTTGCAAATGCAGGAGTTGTTGGATAAGGGATTTCATACGTCTCAATGCATTGCCTTGGGGAGCACCAGTTCTATTTGTGAAGAAGAAAGATAGTTCGTTGCCCCTTTGCATCATTTATCGGCAACTCGAACAAGTGATGATCAAGAACAAGTACCCACTGCCAAGGATTGACGACAAATTCCTGTTTTTCCATAGAAAATTCCATTTCCTGCCATTTTTTGGCTGAAAAAACACGAGTGTTGGAAATCCGATGAGAATCATGGCTTCCAAAAGCGTTCGATCAATCCGTCCCATCATTTTACACACCACACCAGCCTGAAGGCCAGCTGGAACAAGAACACGAAGGCTCCACAGACAAAATTCCCTGTTTTTCCATAGAAAATTCCATTTCCTGCCATTTTTTGGCTGAAAAAACACGAGTGTTGGAAATCCGATGAGAATCATGGCTTCCAAAAGCGTTCGATCAATCCGTCCCATCATTTTACACACCACAAAGCAGCCTGAAGGCCCCTGAAACAAGAACACGAAGGCTCCACGAGACAAAATTCCTTGTTTTTCCATAGAAAATTCCCTTTCCCGCCATTTTTTGGCTGAAAAAACACGAGTGTTGGAAATCCGATGAGAATCATGGCTTCCAAAAGCGTTCGATCAATCCGTCCCATCATTTTACACACCACCACAGCCTGAAGGCAGCTGAAACAAGAACACGAAGGCTCCACGAGACAAAATTCCCTGTTTTTCCATAGAAAATTCCATTTCCGCCATTTTTTGGCTGAAAAAACACGAGTGTTGGAAATCCGATGAGAATCATGGCTTCCAAAAGCGTTCGATCAATCCGTCCCATCATTTTACACACCACAGCAGCTTCCAAAACTGAAGGCCCCATTTTGAAACAAGAACACGAAGGCTCCACGAGACAAAATTCCTTGTTTTTCCATAGAAAATTCCATTTCCGCCATTTTTTGGCTGAAAAAACACGAGTGTTGGAAATCCGATGAGAATCATGGCTTCCAAAAGCGTTCGATCAATCCGTCCCATCATTTTACACACCACACAGCAGCTGAAGGCCAGCTGAAACAAGAACACGAAGGCTCCACAGACAAAATTCCCTGTTTTTCCATAGAAAATTCCATTTCCGCCATTTTTTGGCTGAAAAAACACGAGTGTTGGAAATCCGATGAGAATCATGGCTTCCAAAAGCGTTCGATCAATCGTCGTCCCATCATTTTACACACCACACAGCCTGAAGGCCAGCTGAAACAAGAACACGAAGGCTCCACGAGACAAAATTCCCTGTTTTTCCATAGAAAATTCCATTTCTGCCATTTTTTGGCTGAAAAAACACGAGTGTTGGAAATCCGATGAGAATCATGGCTTCCAAAAGCGTTCGATCAATCCGTCCCATCATTTTACACACCACAAGCAGCCTGAAGGCCCCAGCTGAAACAAGAACACGAAGGCTCCACGAGACAAAATTCCTTGTTTTTCCATAGAAAATTCCATTTCCGCCATTTTTTGGCTGAAAAACACGAGTGTTGGAAATCCGATGAGAATCATGGCTTCCAAAAGCGTTCGATCAATCCGTCCCATCATTTTACACACCACACAGCAGCCTGAAGGCCCCTGAAACAAGAACACGAAGGCTCCCGAGACAAAATTCCCTGTTTTTCCATAGAAAATTCCATTTCCGCCATTTTTTGGCTGAAAAAACACGAGTGTTGGAAATCCGATGAGAATCATGGCTTCCAAAAGCGTTCGATCAATCCGTCCCATCATTTTACACACCACAACACCCTGAAGGACCCCTGAAACAAGAACACGAAGGCTCCACAGACAAAATTCCCTGTTTTTCCATAGAAAATTCCATTTCCTGCCATTTTTTGGCTGAAAAAACACGAGTGTTGGAAATCCGATGAGAATCATGGCTTCCAAAAGCGTTCGATCAATCCGTCCCATCATTTTACACACCACAGCCTGAAGGCCAGCTGAAACAAGAACACGAAGGCTCCACGAGACAAAATTCCCTGTTTTTCCATAGAAAATTCCATTTCCCGCCATTTTTTGGCTGAAAAAACACGAGTGTTGGAAATCCGATGAGAATCATGGCTTCCAAAAGCGTTCGATCAATCCGTCCCATCATTTTACACACCACACAGCCTGAAGGCCCCTGAAACAAGAACACGAAGGCTCCACGAGACAAAATTCCTGTTTTTCCATAGAAAATTCCATTTCCTGCCATTTTTTGGCTGAAAAAACACGAGTGTTGGAAATCCGATGAGAATCATGGCTTCCAAAAGCGTTCGATCAATCCGTCCCATCATTTTACACACCACAACAGCCTGAAGGCCCCTGAAAAAAACAAGAACACGAAGGCTCCACGAGACAAAATTCCCTGTTTTTCCATAGAAAATTCCATTTCATTTCCGCCATTTTTTGGCTGAAAAAACACGAGTGTTGGAAATCCGATGAGAATCATGGCTTCCAAAAGCGTTCGATCAATCCGTCCCATCATTTTACACACCACAAGCAGCCTGAAGGCCAGCTGAAACAAGAACACGAAGGCTCCACGAGACAAAATTCCCTGTTTTTCCATAGAAAATTCCATTTCCGCCATTTTTTGGCTGAAAAACACGAGTGTTGGAAATCCGATGAGAATCATGGCTTCCAAAAGCGTTCGATCAATCCGTCCCATCATTTTACACACCACAACAGCCTGAAGGCCCCTGAAACAAGAACACGAAGGCTCCACAGACAAAAATTCCTGTTTTTCCATAGAAAATTCCATTTCCGCCATTTTTTGGCTGAAAAAAAACACGAGTGTTGGAAATCCGATGAGAATCATGGCTTCCAAAAGCGTTCGATCAATCCGTCCCATCATTTTACACACCACAACACCTGAAGGCCCTGAAACAAGAACACGAAGGCTCCACGAAGGAGACAAAATTCCCCGTTTTTCCATAGAAAATTCCATTTCCGCCATTTTTTGGCTGAAAAAACACGAGTGTTGGAAATCCGATGAGAATCATGGCTTCCAAAAGCGTTCGATCAATCCGTCCCATCATTTTACACACCACAACAGCCCTGAAGGCCCCTGAAACAAGAACACGAAGGCTCCACGAGACAAAATTCCTGTTTTTCCATAGAAAATTCCATTTCCTGCCATTTTTTGGCTGAAAAAACACGAGTGTTGGAAATCCGATGAGAATCATGGCTTCCAAAAGCGTTCGATCAATCCGTCCCATCATTTTACACACCACAACAGCCTGAAGGACCCCTGAAACAAGAACACGAAGGCTCCACGAGACAAAATTCCCTGTTTTTCCATAGAAAATTCCATTTCCGCCATTTTTTGGCTGAAAAAACACGAGTGTTGGAAATCCGATGAGAATCATGGCTTCCAAAAGCGTTCGATCAATCCGTCCCATCATTTTACACACCACAACAGCAGCCTGAAGGCCCTGAAACAAGAACACGAAGGCTCCACAGACAAAATTCCTTGTTTTTCCATAGAAAATTCCATTTCCGCCATTTTTTGGCTGAAAAAACACGAGTGTTGGAAATCCGATGAGAATCATGGCTTCCAAAAGCGTTCGATCAATCCGTCCCATCATTTTACACACCACAAGCAGCTGAAGGCCCCAGCTGAAACAAGAACACGAAGGCTCCACGAGACAAAATTCCTGTTTTTCCATAGAAAATTCCATTTCCGCCATTTTTTGGCTGAAAAAACACGAGTGTTGGAAATCCGATGAGAATCATGGCTTCCAAAAGCGTTCGATCAATCCGTCCCATCATTTTACACACCACACCAGCCTGAAGGACCCCTGAAACAAGAACACGAAGGCTCCACAGACAAAATTCCCTGTTTTTCCATAGAAAATTCCCTTTCCGGCCTTTTTTTGGCTGAAAAAACACGAGTGTTGGAAATCCGATGAGAATCATGGCTTCCAAAAGCGTTCGATCAATCCGTCCCATCATTTTACACACCACAACAGACCTGAAGGCCCCCTGAAACAAGAACACGAAGGCTCCACGAGACAAAATTCCCTGTTTTTCCATAGAAAATTCCATTTCCGCCATTTTTTGGCTGAAAAAACACGAGTGTTGGAAATCCGATGAGAATCATGGCTTCCAAAAGCGTTCGATCAATCCGTCCCATCATTTTACACACACACAACAGCCCTGAAGGCCCCCTGAAACAAGAACACGAAGGCTCCACGAGACAAAATTCCTTGTTTTTCCATAGAAAATTCCATTTCCGCCATTTTTTGGCTGAAAAAACACGAGTGTTGGAAATCCGATGAGAATCATGGCTTCCAAAAGCGTTCGATCAATCCGTCCCATCATTTTACACACCACAAGCAGCCTGAAGGCCAGCTGAAACAAGAACACGAAGGCTCCACAGACAAAATTCCCTGTTTTTCCATAGAAAATTCCATTTCCCGCCATTTTTTGGCTGAAAAAACACGAGTGTTGGAAATCCGATGAGAATCATGGCTTCCAAAAGCGTTCGATCAATCCGTCCCATCATTTTACACACCACAGCAGCCTGAAGGCCCCCTGAAACAAGAACACGAAGGCTCCACAGACAAAATTCCCTGTTTTTCCATAGAAAATTCCATTTCCTGCCATTTTTTGGCTGAAAAAACACGAGTGTTGGAAATCCGATGAGAATCATGGCTTCCAAAAGCGTTCGATCAATCCGTCCCATCATTTTACACACCACAACAGCCTGAAGGCCCCTGAAACAAGAACACGAAGGCTCCACGAGACAAAATTCCTGTTTTTCCATAGAAAATTCCCATTTTCCGGCCATTTTTTGGCTGAAAAAACACGAGTGTTGGAAATCCGATGAGAATCATGGCTTCCAAAAGCGTTCGATCAATCCGTCCCATCATTTTACACACACCACAGCCTGAAGGCCAGCCTGAAACAAGAACACGAAGGCTCCACAGACAAAATTCCTGTTTTTCCATAGAAAATTCCATTTCCGCCATTTTTTGGCTGAAAAAACACGAGTGTTGGAAATCCGATGAGAATCATGGCTTCCAAAAGCGTTCGATCAATCCGTCCCATCATTTTACACACCACAACAGCCCTGAAGGCCCCTGAAACAAGAACACGAAGGCTCCAGACAAAATTCCCTGTTTTTCCATAGAAAATTCCATTTCCGGCCTTTTTTTGGCTGAAAAAACACGAGTGTTGGAAATCCGATGAGAATCATGGCTTCCAAAAGCGTTCGATCAATCCGTCCCATCATTTTACACACCACAGCAGCCTGAAGGCCAGCTGAAACAAGAACACGAAGGCTCCACGAGACAAAATTCCTGTTTTTCCATAGAAAATTCCATTTCCGCCATTTTTTGGCTGAAAAAACACGAGTGTTGGAAATCCGATGAGAATCATGGCTTCCAAAAGCGTTCGATCAATCCGTCCCATCATTTTACACACACCACAGCCATTTCTGCCATTTTTTGAAGGCCCCCTGAAACAAGAACACGAAGGCTCCACGAACAGACAAAATTCCCTGTTTTTCCATAGAAAATTCCATTTCCGCCATTTTTTGGCTGAAAAAACACGAGTGTTGGAAATCCGATGAGAATCATGGCTTCCAAAAGCGTTCGATCAATCCGTCCCATCATTTTACACACCACAGCAGCCTGAAGGCCAGCTGAAACAAGAACACGAAGGCTCCACTGCTCCACAGACAAAATTCCCTGTTTTTCCATAGAAAATTCCATTTCCTGCCATTTTTTGGCTGAAAAAACACGAGTGTTGGAAATCCGATGAGAATCATGGCTTCCAAAAGCGTTCGATCAATCCGTCCCATCATTTTACACACCACAACAGCCTGAAGGACCCCTGAAACAAGAACACGAAGGCTCCACGAGACAAAATTCCCTGTTTTTCCATAGAAAATTCCATTTCCGCCATTTTTTGGCTGAAAAAACACGAGTGTTGGAAATCCGATGAGAATCATGGCTTCCAAAAGCGTTCGATCAATCCGTCCCATCATTTTACACACCACACAGCAGCCTGAAGGCCCCCCTGAAACAAGAACACGAAGGCTCCACGAGACAAAATTCCCTGTTTTTCCATAGAAAATTCCATTTCCGCCATTTTTTGGCTGAAAAAACACGAGTGTTGGAAATCCGATGAGAATCATGGCTTCCAAAAGCGTTCGATCAATCCGTCCCATCATTTTACACACCACAAACAGCCTGAAGGCCCCTGAAACAAGAACACGAAGGCTCCACGAGACAAAATTCCTGTTTTTCCATAGAAAATTCCATTTCCCGCCATTTTTTGGCTGGCTGAAAAAACACGAGTGTTGGAAATCCGATGAGAATCATGGCTTCCAAAAGCGTTCGATCAATCCGTCCCATCATTTTACACACCACGGCACAGCCTCGAAGGCCCTGAAACAAGAACACGAAGGCTCCACGAGACAAAATTCCCTGTTTTTCCATAGAAAATTCCATTTCCCGCCATTTTTTGGCTGAAAAAACACGAGTGTTGGAAATCCGATGAGAATCATGGCTTCCAAAAGCGTTCGATCAATCCGTCCCATCATTTTTACACACCACAACAGGCCAAAATTTTGAAGGCCCCGATGAGAATGAAACAAGAACACGAAGGCTCCACAGACAAAAATTTGTTTTTCCATAGAAAATTCCATTTCCCGCCATTTTTTGGCTGAAAAAACACGAGTGTTGGAAATCCGATGAGAATCATGGCTTCCAAAAGCGTTCGATCAATCCGTCCCATCATTTTACACACCACAAGCAGCCTGAAGGACCCCTGAAACAAGAACACGAAGGCTCCACAGACAAAATTCCCTGTTTTTCCATAGAAAATTCCATTTCCTGCCATTTTTTGGCTGAAAAAACACGAGTGTTGGAAATCCGATGAGAATCATGGCTTCCAAAAGCGTTCGATCAATCCGTCCCATCATTTTACACACCACAACCTGAAGGCCCTGAAACAAGAACACGAAGGCTCCACAGACAAAATTCCTTGTTTTTCCATAGAAAATTCCATTTCCGCCATTTTTTGGCTGAAAAAACACGAGTGTTGGAAATCCGATGAGAATCATGGCTTCCAAAAGCGTTCGATCAATCCGTCCCATCATTTTACACACCACAACAGCCTGAAGGCCCCTGAAACAAGAACACGAAGGCTCCACAGACAAAATTCCTGTTTTTCCATAGAAAATTCCATTTCCCGCCATTTTTTGGCTGAAAAAACACGAGTGTTGGAAATCCGATGAGAATCATGGCTTCCAAAAGCGTTCGATCAATCCGTCCCATCATTTTACACACCACACAGAGCTGAAGGCCCTGAAACAAGAACACGAAGGCTCCACGAGACAAAATTCCTGTTTTTCCATAGAAAATTCCATTTCCTGCCATTTTTTGGCTGAAAAAACACGAGTGTTGGAAATCCGATGAGAATCATGGCTTCCAAAAGCGTTCGATCAATCCGTCCCATCATTTTACACACCACAGCAGCCTGAAGGCCCCCTGAAACAAGAACACGAAGGCTCCACAGACAAAATTCCTTGTTTTTCCATAGAAAATTCCCTTTCCCGCCATTTTTTGGCTGAAAAAACAAGAGTGTTGGAAATCCGATGAGAATCATGGCTTCCAAAAGCGTTCGATCAATCCGTCCCATCATTTTACACACCACAGCAGCCTGAAGGCCCCCTGAAACAAGAACACGAAGGCTCCACGAGACAAAATTCCTGTTTTTCCATAGAAAATTCCATTTCCGCCATTTTTTGGCTGAAAAAACACGAGTGTTGGAAATCCGATGAGAATCATGGCTTCCAAAAGCGTTCGATCAATCCGTCCCATCATTTTACACACACACACAACAGCTCCCGAAGGCCCTGAAACAAGAACACGAAGGCTCCACGAGACAAAATTCCCTGTTTTTCCATAGAAAATTCCATTTCCGCCATTTTTTGGCTGAAAAAACACGAGTGTTGGAAATCCGATGAGAATCATGGCTTCCAAAAGCGTTCGATCAATCCGTCCCATCATTTTACACACCACAACAGCCTGAAGGACCCCTGAAACAAGAACACGAAGGCTCCACAGACAAAATTCCCTGTTTTTCCATAGAAAATTCCATTTCCGGCCATTTTTTGGCTGAAAAAACACGAGTGTTGGAAATCCGATGAGAATCATGGCTTCCAAAAGCGTTCGATCAATCCGTCCCATCATTTTACACACCACAACAGCCTGAAGGCCCCTGAAACAAGAACACGAAGGCTCCACGAGACAAAATTCCCTGTTTTTCCATAGAAAATTCCATTTCGCCATTTTTTGGCTGAAAAAACACGAGTGTTGGAAATCCGATGAGAATCATGGCTTCCAAAAGCGTTCGATCAATCCGTCCCATCATTTTACACACCACAGCAGCCTGAAGGCCAGCTGAAACAAGAACACGAAGGCTCCACAGACAAAATTCCCTGTTTTTCCATAGAAAATTCCCTTTCCGACCATTTTTTGGCTGAAAAAACACGAGTGTTGGAAATCCGATGAGAATCATGGCTTCCAAAAGCGTTCGATCAATCCGTCCCATCATTTTACACACCACAAACAGCCTGAAGGCCCTGAAACAAGAACACGAAGGCTCCACGAGACAAAATTCCTTGTTTTTCCATAGAAAATTCCCTTTCCGGCCATTTTTTGGCTGAAAAAACACGAGTGTTGGAAATCCGATGAGAATCATGGCTTCCAAAAGCGTTCGATCAATCCGTCCCATCATTTTACACACCACAACAGCCTGAAGGACCCCTGAAACAAGAACACGAAGCTCCACAGACAAAATTCCTGTTTTTCCATAGAAAATTCCATTTCCGCCATTTTTTGGCTGAAAAAACACGAGTGTTGGAAATCCGATGAGAATCATGGCTTCCAAAAGCGTTCGATCAATCCGTCCCATCATTTTACACACCACAACAGCCAGAAGGCCAGCTGAAACAAGAACACGAAGGCTCCACGAGACAAAATTCCCTGTTTTTCCATAGAAAATTCCATTTCCCGCCATTTTTTGGCTGAAAAAACACGAGTGTTGGAAATCCGATGAGAATCATGGCTTCCAAAAGCGTTCGATCAATCCGTCCCATCATTTTACACACACAGCCTGAAGGCCCCCTGAAACAAGAACACGAAGGCTCCACGAGACAAAATTCCCTGTTTTTCCATAGAAAATTCCATTTCCCGCCATTTTTTGGCTGAAAAAACACGAGTGTTGGAAATCCGATGAGAATCATGGCTTCCAAAAGCGTTCGATCAATCCGTCCCATCATTTTACACACCACACAGCCTGAAGGCCCCTGAAACAAGAACACGAAGGCTCCACGAGACAAAATTCCTGTTTTTCCATAGAAAATTCCATTTCCGCCATTTTTTGGCTGAAAAAACACGAGTGTTGGAAATCCGATGAGAATCATGGCTTCCAAAAGCGTTCGATCAATCCGTCCCATCATTTTACACACCACACCAGCCTGAAGGCCAGCTGAAACAAGAACACGAAGGCTCCACGAGACAAAATTCCTTTTTCCATAGAAAATTCCATTTCCCGCCATTTTTTGGCTGAAAAAACACGAGTGTTGGAAATCCGATGAGAATCATGGCTTCCAAAAGCGTTCGATCAATCCGTCCCATCATTTTACACACCACAACAGCCTGAAGGCCCTGAAACAAGAACACGAAGGCTCCACAGACAAAAAATCCCTGTTTTTCCATAGAAAATTCCATTTCCGCCATTTTTTGGCTGAAAAAACACGAGTGTTGGAAATCCGATGAGAATCATGGCTTCCAAAAGCGTTCGATCAATCCGTCCCATCATTTTACACACCACAAAGCAGCCTGAAGGCCCCTGAAACAAGAACACGAAGGCTCCACGAGACAAAATTCCCTGTTTTTCCATAGAAAATTCCATTTCCCGCCATTTTTTGGCTGAAAAAACACGAGTGTTGGAAATCCGATGAGAATCATGGCTTCCAAAAGCGTTCGATCAATCCGTCCCATCATTTTACACACACCACAGCCTGAAGGCCGAAGGACCCTGAAACAAGAACACGAAGGCTCCACAGACAAAATTCCTGTTTTTCCATAGAAAATTCCATTTCCCGCCATTTTTTGGCTGAAAAAACACGAGTGTTGGAAATCCGATGAGAATCATGGCTTCCAAAAGCGTTCGATCAATCCGTCCCATCATTTTACACACACACATTTTTTGGCCGAGTGTTGGAAATCCGATGAGAATCAAGGCCCTGAAACAAGAACACGAAGGCTCCACGAGACAAAATTCCTTGTTTTTCCATAGAAAATTCCATTTCCGCCATTTTTTGGCTGAAAAAACACGAGTGTTGGAAATCCGATGAGAATCATGGCTTCCAAAAGCGTTCGATCAATCCGTCCCATCATTTTACACACCACAACAGCCTGAAGGCCAGCTGAAACAAGAACACGAAGGCTCCACGAGACAAAATTCCCTGTTTTTCCATAGAAAATTCCATTTCCGCCATTTTTTGGCTGAAAAAACACGAGTGTTGGAAATCCGATGAGAATCATGGCTTCCAAAAGCGTTCGATCAATCCGTCCCATCATTTTACACACCACAAGCACTGAAGGCCCCCTGAAACAAGAACACGAAGGCTCCACAGACAAAATTCCCTGTTTTTCCATAGAAAATTCCATTTCCTGCCATTTTTTGGCTGAAAAAACACGAGTGTTGGAAATCCGATGAGAATCATGGCTTCCAAAAGCGTTCGATCAATCCGTCCCATCATTTTACACACACACAGCAGCTGAAGGCCCTGAAACAAGAACACGAAGGCTCCACAGACAAAATTCCCCTGTTTTTCCATAGAAAATTCCATTTTCCGCCATTTTTTGGCTGAAAAAACACGAGTGTTGGAAATCCGATGAGAATCATGGCTTCCAAAAGCGTTCGATCAATCCGTCCCATCATTTTACACACCACAACAGCCTGAAGGCCCCTGAAACAAGAACACGAAGGCTCCACGACAAAAGACAAAATTCCCTGTTTTTCCATAGAAAATTCCATTTCCGCCATTTTTTGGCTGAAAAAACACGAGTGTTGGAAATCCGATGAGAATCATGGCTTCCAAAAGCGTTCGATCAATCCGTCCCATCATTTTACACACCACAACAGCTGAAGGCCCTGAAACAAGAACACGAAGGCTCCTGAGACAAAATTCCTGTTTTTCCATAGAAAATTCCATTTCCGCCATTTTTTTTGGCTGAAAAAACACGAGTGTTGGAAATCCGATGAGAATCATGGCTTCCAAAAGCGTTCGATCAATCCGTCCCATCATTTTACACACACACGAAGGCAGCTGAAGGCCCTGAAACAAGAACACGAAGGCTCCACGAGACAAAATTCCCTGTTTTTCCATAGAAAATTCCATTTTCCGCCATTTTTTGGCTGAAAAAACACGAGTGTTGGAAATCCGATGAGAATCATGGCTTCCAAAAGCGTTCGATCAATCCGTCCCATCATTTTACACACACAACAGCCTGAAGGGCCCTGAAACAAGAACACGAAGGCTCCACGAGACAAAATTCCCTGTTTTTCCATAGAAAATTCCATTTCCGCCATTTTTTGGCTGAAAAAACACGAGTGTTGGAAATCCGATGAGAATCATGGCTTCCAAAAGCGTTCGATCAATCCGTCCCATCATTTTACACACACCACTGAAGGCCCTGAAACAAGAACACGAAGGCTCCACGAGACAAAAGGCCTGTTTTTCCATAGAAAATTCCATTTCCGCCATTTTTTGAAAAAACAAGAACACGAAGGCTCCACTGAAGGCCCCTGAAACAAGAACAAAATTCCCTGTTTTTCCATAGAAAATTCCATTTCCCGCCATTTTTTGGCTGAAAAAACACGAGTGTTGGAAATCCGATGAGAATCATGGCTTCCAAAAGCGTTCGATCAATCCGTCCCATCATTTTACACACACACAACAGAAGGCTGAAGGCCCAGCTGAAACAAGAACACGAAGGCTCCACAGACAAAATTCCTGTTTTTCCATAGAAAATTCCATTTTCCGCCATTTTTTGGCTGAAAAAACACGAGTGTTGGAAATCCGATGAGAATCATGGCTTCCAAAAGCGTTCGATCAATCCGTCCCATCATTTTACACACACACGCACAGCCTGAAGGCCCTGAAACAAGAACACGAAGGCTCCACGAGACAAAATTCCCTGTTTTTCCATAGAAAATTCCATTTCCCGCCATTTTTTGGCTGAAAAAACACGAGTGTTGGAAATCCGATGAGAATCATGGCTTCCAAAAGCGTTCGATCAATCCGTCCCATCATTTTACACACACACAGCTGAAGGCCCCCTGAAAAACAAGCACGAAGGCTCCACGAGACAAAATTCCCTGTTTTTCCATAGAAAATTCCATTCCGCCATTTTTTGGCTGAAAAAACACGAGTGTTGGAAATCCGATGAGAATCATGGCTTCCAAAAGCGTTCGATCAATCCGTCCCATCATTTTACACACCACAGCAGCCTGAAGGCCAGCTGAAACAAGAACACGAAGGCTCCACAGACAAAATTCCCTGTTTTTCCATAGAAAATTCCATTTCCTGCCATTTTTTGGCTGAAAAAACACGAGTGTTGGAAATCCGATGAGAATCATGGCTTCCAAAAGCGTTCGATCAATCCGTCCCATCATTTTACACACCACAGCAGCCTGAAGGCCCCCTGAAACAAGAACACGAAGGCTCCACAGACAAAATTCCCTGTTTTTCCATAGAAAATTCCCTTTCCGGCCTTTTTTTGGCTGAAAAAACACGAGTGTTGGAAATCCGATGAGAATCATGGCTTCCAAAAGCGTTCGATCAATCCGTCCCATCATTTTACACACCACAGCAGCCTGAAGGCCCCCTGAAACAAGAACACGAAGGCTCCACACAGACAAAATTCCCCGTTTTTCCATAGAAAATTCCATTTTCTCGCCATTTTTTGGCTGAAAAAACACGAGTGTTGGAAATCCGATGAGAATCATGGCTTCCAAAAGCGTTCGATCAATCCGTCCCATCATTTTACACACCACAAAGCAGCTGAAGGCCAGCTGAAACAAGAACACGAAGGCTCCACGAGACAAAATTCCCTGTTTTTCCATAGAAAATTCCATTTCCCGCCATTTTTTGGCTGAAAAAACACGAGTGTTGGAAATCCGATGAGAATCATGGCTTCCAAAAGCGTTCGATCAATCCGTCCCATCATTTTACACACCACAACAGCTGAAGGACCCTGAAACAAGAACACGAAGGCTCCACGAGACAAAATTCCTGTTTTTCCATAGAAAATTCCATTTCCCGCCATTTTTTGGCTGAAAAAACACGAGTGTTGGAAATCCGATGAGAATCATGGCTTCCAAAAGCGTTCGATCAATCCGTCCCATCATTTTACACACACACTGAAACAGCTGAAGGCCCCTGAAACAAGAACACGAAGGCTCCACGAGACAAAATTCCCTGTTTTTCCATAGAAAATTCCATTTCCGCCATTTTTTGGCTGAAAAAACACGAGTGTTGGAAATCCGATGAGAATCATGGCTTCCAAAAGCGTTCGATCAATCCGTCCCATCATTTTACACACCACAACAGCCTGAAGGCCCCTGAAACAAGAACACGAAGGCTCCACGAGACAAAATTCCTGTTTTTCCATAGAAAATTCCATTTCCGCCATTTTTTGGCTGAAAAAACACGAGTGTTGGAAATCCGATGAGAATCATGGCTTCCAAAAGCGTTCGATCAATCCGTCCCATCATTTTACACACCACACAGCTGAAGGCCCCCTGAAACAAGAACACGAAGGCTCCACGAGACAAAATTCCTTGTTTTTCCATAGAAAATTCCATTTCGCCATTTTTTGGCTGAAAAAACACGAGTGTTGGAAATCCGATGAGAATCATGGCTTCCAAAAGCGTTCGATCAATCCGTCCCATCATTTTACACACCACAACAGCCTGAAGGACCCTGAAACAAGAACACGAAGGCTCCACGAGACAAAATTCCCTGTTTTTCCATAGAAAATTCCATTTCCGCCATTTTTTGGCTGAAAAAACACGAGTGTTGGAAATCCGATGAGAATCATGGCTTCCAAAAGCGTTCGATCAATCCGTCCCATCATTTTACACACCACACAGCCTGAAGGCCCCTGAAACAAGAACACGAAGGCTCCACGAGACAAAATTCCCTGTTTTTCCATAGAAAATTCCATTTCCGCCATTTTTTGGCTGAAAAAACACGAGTGTTGGAAATCCGATGAGAATCATGGCTTCCAAAAGCGTTCGATCAATCCGTCCCATCATTTTACACACCACAACAGCCTGAAGGCCCAGCTGAAACAAGAACACGAAGGCTCCAAGACAAAATTCCTGTTTTTCCATAGAAAATTCCATTTCCGCCATTTTTTGGCTGAAAAAACACGAGTGTTGGAAATCCGATGAGAATCATGGCTTCCAAAAGCGTTCGATCAATCCGTCCCATCATTTTACACACCACAAGCAGCTGAAGGCCCCTGAAACAAGAACACGAAGGCTCCACGAGACAAAATTCCTGTTTTTCCATAGAAAATTCCATTTCCGCCATTTTTTGGCTGAAAAAACACGAGTGTTGGAAATCCGATGAGAATCATGGCTTCCAAAAGCGTTCGATCAATCCGTCCCATCATTTTACACACCACACAGCCTGAAGGCCCCTGAAACAAGAACACGAAGGCTCCACGAGACAAAATTCCTGTTTTTCCATAGAAAATTCCATTTCCCGCCATTTTTTGGCTGAAAAAACACGAGTGTTGGAAATCCGATGAGAATCATGGCTTCCAAAAGCGTTCGATCAATCCGTCCCATCATTTTACACACACAGGCAGCCTGAAGGCCAGCTGAAACAAGAACACGAAGGCTCCACGAGACAAAATTCCCTGTTTTTCCATAGAAAATTCCATTCCGCCATTTTTTGGCTGAAAAAACACGAGTGTTGGAAATCCGATGAGAATCATGGCTTCCAAAAGCGTTCGATCAATCCGTCCCATCATTTTACACACCACACAGCCTGAAGGCCCCTGAAACAAGAACACGAAGGCTCCACGAGACAAAATTCCCTGTTTTTCCATAGAAAATTCCATTTCGCCATTTTTTGGCTGAAAAAACACGAGTGTTGGAAATCCGATGAGAATCATGGCTTCCAAAAGCGTTCGATCAATCCGTCCCATCATTTTACACACCACAACAGCCTGAAGGACCCCTGAAACAAGAACACGAAGGCTCCACAGACAAAATTCCCTGTTTTTCCATAGAAAATTCCCTTTCCGGCCTTTTTTTGGCTGAAAAACACGAGTGTTGGAAATCCGATGAGAATCATGGCTTCCAAAAGCGTTCGATCAATCCGTCCCATCATTTTACACACCACAAGCCCGAAGGCCAGCTGAAACAAGAACACGAAGGCTCCACGAGACAAAATTCCCTGTTTTTCCATAGAAAATTCCATTTCTGCCATTTTTTGGCTGAAAAAACACGAGTGTTGGAAATCCGATGAGAATCATGGCTTCCAAAAGCGTTCGATCAATCCGTCCCATCATTTTACACACCACACAGCCACGAAGGCCCTGAAACAAGAACACGAAGGCTCCACGAGACAAAATTCCCTGTTTTTCCATAGAAAATTCCATTTCCCGCCATTTTTTGGCTGAAAAAACACGAGTGTTGGAAATCCGATGAGAATCATGGCTTCCAAAAGCGTTCGATCAATCCGTCCCATCATTTTACACACCACGGCGGCAGCTGAAGGACCCCTGAAACAAGAACACGAAGGCTCCACAGACAAAATTCCTGTTTTTCCATAGAAAATTCCATTTCCGCCATTTTTTGGCTGAAAAAACACGAGTGTTGGAAATCCGATGAGAATCATGGCTTCCAAAAGCGTTCGATCAATCCGTCCCATCATTTTACACACCACAGCAGCCTGAAGGCCCCCTGAAACAAGAACACGAAGGCTCCACAGACAAAATTCCTTGTTTTTCCATAGAAAATTCCCTTTCCTGCCATTTTTTGGCTGAAAAAACACGAGTGTTGGAAATCCGATGAGAATCATGGCTTCCAAAAGCGTTCGATCAATCCGTCCCATCATTTTACACACCACAACAGCTGAAGGCCCCCTGAAACAAGAACACGAAGGCTCCACGAGACAAAATTCCCTGTTTTTCCATAGAAAATTCCATTTCCGCCATTTTTTGGCTGAAAAAACACGAGTGTTGGAAATCCGATGAGAATCATGGCTTCCAAAAGCGTTCGATCAATCCGTCCCATCATTTTACACACACAACAGCTGAAGGCCCCCTGAAACAAGAACACGAAGGCTCCACAGACAAAATTCCTTGTTTTTCCATAGAAAATTCCCTTTCCTGCCATTTTTTGGCTGAAAAAACACGAGTGTTGGAAATCCGATGAGAATCATGGCTTCCAAAAGCGTTCGATCAATCCGTCCCATCATTTTACACACCACAGCAGCCTGAAGGCCCTGAAACAAGAACACGAAGGCTCCACGAGACAAAATTCCCTGTTTTTCCATAGAAAATTCCATTTCCGCCATTTTTTGGCTGAAAAAACACGAGTGTTGGAAATCCGATGAGAATCATGGCTTCCAAAAGCGTTCGATCAATCCGTCCCATCATTTTACACACCACAACAGCCTGAAGGCCCCCTGAAACAAGAACACGAAGGCTCCACAGACAAAATTCCTGTTTTTCCATAGAAAATTCCATTTCCGCCATTTTTTGGCTGAAAAAACACGAGTGTTGGAAATCCGATGAGAATCATGGCTTCCAAAAGCGTTCGATCAATCCGTCCCATCATTTTACACACCACAGCAGCCTGAAGGCCAGCTGAAACAAGAACACGAAGGCTCCACAGACAAAATTCCTTGTTTTTCCATAGAAAATTCCCTTTCCCGCCATTTTTTGGCTGAAAAAACAAGAGTGTTGGAAATCCGATGAGAATCATGGCTTCCAAAAGCGTTCGATCAATCCGTCCCATCATTTTACACACCACAAGCAGCCTGAAGGCCCCTGAAACAAGAACACGAAGGCTCCACAGACAAAATTCCTTGTTTTTCCATAGAAAATTCCATTTCCTGCCATTTTTTGGCTGAAAAAACACGAGTGTTGGAAATCCGATGAGAATCATGGCTTCCAAAAGCGTTCGATCAATCCGTCCCATCATTTTACACACCACAAGCAGCTGAAGGCCCCTGAAACAAGAACACGAAGGCTCCACGAAGGAGACAAAATTCCCTGTTTTTCCATAGAAAATTCCATTTCCGCCATTTTTTGGCTGAAAAAACACGAGTGTTGGAAATCCGATGAGAATCATGGCTTCCAAAAGCGTTCGATCAATCCGTCCCATCATTTTACACACCACACAAGCAGGCCTGAAGGCCCTGAAACAAGAACACGAAGGCTCCATTTTTGAGACAAAATTCCTGTTTTTCCATAGAAAATTCCATTTCCGCCATTTTTTGGCTGAAAAAACACGAGTGTTGGAAATCCGATGAGAATCATGGCTTCCAAAAGCGTTCGATCAATCCGTCCCATCATTTTACACACCACAAAGCCTGAAGGCCCCTGAAACAAGAACACGAAGGCTCCACGAGACAAAATTCCTGTTTTTCCATAGAAAATTCCATTTCCTGCCATTTTTTGGCTGAAAAAACACGAGTGTTGGAAATCCGATGAGAATCATGGCTTCCAAAAGCGTTCGATCAATCCGTCCCATCATTTTACACACCACAACAGCCTGAAGGCCCCTGAAACAAGAACACGAAGGCTCCACGAGACAAAATTCCTGTTTTTCCATAGAAAATTCCATTTCCGCCATTTTTTGGCTGAAAAAACACGAGTGTTGGAAATCCGATGAGAATCATGGCTTCCAAAAGCGTTCGATCAATCCGTCCCATCATTTTACACACCACACAGGCTGAAGGCCCCTGAAACAAGAACACGAAGGCTCCACGAGACAAAATTCCTGTTTTTCCATAGAAAATTCCATTTTCCCGCCATTTTTTGGCTGAAAAAACACGAGTGTTGGAAATCCGATGAGAATCATGGCTTCCAAAAGCGTTCGATCAATCCGTCCCATCATTTTACACACCACAGCAGCCTGAAGGCCCTGAAACAAGAACACGAAGGCTCCACGAGACAAAATTCCTGTTTTTCCATAGAAAATTCCATTTCCGCCATTTTTTGGCTGAAAAAACACGAGTGTTGGAAATCCGATGAGAATCATGGCTTCCAAAAGCGTTCGATCAATCCGTCCCATCATTTTACACACACACAACAGCCTGAAGGCCACCCTGAAACAAGAACACGAAGGCTCCAAGGCGAGACAAAATTCCCTGTTTTTCCATAGAAAATTCCATTTCCGCCATTTTTTGGCTGAAAAAACACGAGTGTTGGAAATCCGATGAGAATCATGGCTTCCAAAAGCGTTCGATCAATCCGTCCCATCATTTTACACACCACAACAGCCTGAAGGCCCCTGAAACAAGAACACGAAGGCTCCACTGAGACAAAATTCCCTGTTTTTCCATAGAAAATTCCATTTCCGCCATTTTTTGGCTGAAAAAACACGAGTGTTGGAAATCCGATGAGAATCATGGCTTCCAAAAGCGTTCGATCAATCCGTCCCATCATTTTACACACCACAACAGCCTGAAGGCCCCTGAAACAAGAACACGAAGGCTCCACGAGACAAAATTCCCTGTTTTTCCATAGAAAATTCCATTTCCGCCATTTTTTGGCTGAAAAAACACGAGTGTTGGAAATCCGATGAGAATCATGGCTTCCAAAAGCGTTCGATCAATCCGTCCCATCATTTTACACACCACACACAGCCTGAAGGCCCTGAAACAAGAACACGAAGGCTCCACGAGACAAAATTCCCTGTTTTTCCATAGAAAATTCCATTTCCGCCATTTTTTGGCTGAAAAAACACGAGTGTTGGAAATCCGATGAGAATCATGGCTTCCAAAAGCGTTCGATCAATCCGTCCCATCATTTTACACACCACCAGCCCGAAGGGAGCTGAAACAAGAACACGAAGGCTCCACGAGACAAAATTCCCTGTTTTTCCATAGAAAATTCCATTTCTGCCATTTTTTGGCTGAAAAAACACGAGTGTTGGAAATCCGATGAGAATCATGGCTTCCAAAAGCGTTCGATCAATCCGTCCCATCATTTTACACACCACAACAGCTCTGAAGGCCCTGAAACAAGAACACGAAGGCTCCACAGACAAAATTCCCTGTTTTTCCATAGAAAATTCCATTTCCGCCATTTTTTGGCTGAAAAAACACGAGTGTTGGAAATCCGATGAGAATCATGCTTCCAAAAGCGTTCGATCAATCCGTCCCATCATTTTACACACCACACAGCCCTGAAGGCCCCTGAAACAAGAACACGAAGGCTCCACGAGACAAAATTCCTGTTTTTCCATAGAAAATTCCATTTCCGCCATTTTTTGGCTGAAAAAACACGAGTGTTGGAAATCCGATGAGAATCATGGCTTCCAAAAGCGTTCGATCAATCCGTCCCATCATTTTACACACCACAGCAGCCTGAAGGCCCCCTGAAACAAGAACACGAAGGCTCCACAGACAAAATTCCTTGTTTTTCCATAGAAAATTCCATTTCCTGCCATTTTTTGGCTGAAAAAACACGAGTGTTGGAAATCCGATGAGAATCATGGCTTCCAAAAGCGTTCGATCAATCCGTCCCATCATTTTACACACCACAACAGGCCGAAGGCCTGAAACAAGAACACGAAGGCTCCACAGACAAAATTCCCTGTTTTTCCATAGAAAATTCCATTTCCGCCATTTTTTGGCTGAAAAAACACGAGTGTTGGAAATCCGATGAGAATCATGGCTTCCAAAAGCGTTCGATCAATCCGTCCCATCATTTTACACACACACAGCCTGAAGGCCCCCTGAAACAAGAACACGAAGGCTCCACGAGACAAAATTCCCTGTTTTTCCATAGAAAATTCCATTTCCGCCATTTTTTGGCTGAAAAAACACGAGTGTTGGAAATCCGATGAGAATCATGGCTTCCAAAAGCGTTCGATCAATCCGTCCCATCATTTTACACACCACAAGCAGCTGAAGGCCCCCTGAAACAAGAACACGAAGGCTCCACGAGACAAAATTCCTGTTTTTCCATAGAAAATTCCATTTCCGCCATTTTTTGGCTGAAAAAACACGAGTGTTGGAAATCCGATGAGAATCATGGCTTCCAAAAGCGTTCGATCAATCCGTCCCATCATTTTACACACCACAACACTGAAGGCCAGCTGAAACAAGAACACGAAGGCTCCACGAGACAAAATTCCTGTTTTTCCATAGAAAATTCCATTTCCGCCATTTTTTGGCTGAAAAAACACGAGTGTTGGAAATCCGATGAGAATCATGGCTTCCAAAAGCGTTCGATCAATCCGTCCCATCATTTTACACACCACAAAGCAGCTGAAGGCCCTGAAACAAGAACACGAAGGCTCCACGAGACAAAATTCCCTGTTTTTCCATAGAAAATTCCATTTCCTGCCATTTTTTGGCTGAAAAAACACGAGTGTTGGAAATCCGATGAGAATCATGGCTTCCAAAAGCGTTCGATCAATCCGTCCCATCATTTTACACACCACAGCAGCTGAAGGCCAGCTGAAACAAGAACACGAAGGCTCCACGACAAAGACAAAATTCCTTTTTTTCCATAGAAAATTCCATTTCCGCCATTTTTGGCTGAAAAAACACGAGTGTTGGAAATCCGATGAGAATCATGGCTTCCAAAAGCGTTCGATCAATCCGTCCCATCATTTTACACACCACAGCCTGAAGGCCGGCTGAAACAAGAACACGAAGGCTCCACGAGACAAAATTCCCTGTTTTTCCATAGAAAATTCCATTTCCGCCATTTTTTGGCTGAAAAAACACGAGTGTTGGAAATCCGATGAGAATCATGGCTTCCAAAAGCGTTCGATCAATCCGTCCCATCATTTTACACACCACAAAGCAGCCTGAAGGCCCCTGAAACAAGAACACGAAGGCTCCACGAGACAAAATTCCTTGTTTTTCCATAGAAAATTCCATTTCCGCCATTTTTTGGCTGAAAAAACACGAGTGTTGGAAATCCGATGAGAATCATGGCTTCCAAAAGCGTTCGATCAATCCGTCCCATCATTTTACACACCACAGGCAGCCTGAAGGCCAGCTGAAACAAGAACACGAAGGCTCCACAGACAAAATTCCTGTTTTTCCATAGAAAATTCCATTTCCGCCATTTTTTGGCTGAAAAAACACGAGTGTTGGAAATCCGATGAGAATCATGGCTTCCAAAAGCGTTCGATCAATCCGTCCCATCATTTTACACACCACACAGAGCAGCCTGAAGGCCCCTGAAACAAGAACACGAAGGCTCCACGAGACAAAATTCCCTGTTTTTCCATAGAAAATTCCATTTCCGCCATTTTTTGGCTGAAAAAACACGAGTGTTGGAAATCCGATGAGAATCATGGCTTCCAAAAGCGTTCGATCAATCCGTCCCATCATTTTACACACCACACAGCAGCCTGAAGGCCCCTGAAACAAGAACACGAAGGCTCCACAGACAAAATTCCTGTTTTCCATAGAAAATTCCATTTCCGCCATTTTTTGGCTGAAAAAACACGAGTGTTGGAAATCCGATGAGAATCATGGCTTCCAAAAGCGTTCGATCAATCCGTCCCATCATTTTACACACCACGGCAGCACTGAAGGCCCCTGAAACAAGAACACGAAGGCTCCACAGACAAAATTCCCTGTTTTTCCATAGAAAATTCCATTTCCGCCATTTTTTGGCTGAAAAAACACGAGTGTTGGAAATCCGATGAGAATCATGGCTTCCAAAAGCGTTCGATCAATCCGTCCCATCATTTTACACACACCACACAAGCTGAAGGCCCCTGAAACAAGAACACGAAGGCTCCACAGACAAAATTCCTGTTTTTCCATAGAAAATTCCATTTCCGCCATTTTTTGGCTGAAAAAACACGAGTGTTGGAAATCCGATGAGAATCATGGCTTCCAAAAGCGTTCGATCAATCCGTCCCATCATTTTACACACCACAACAGCCTGAAGGCCCCAGCTGAAACAAGAACACGAAGGCTCCACAGACAAAATTCCTGTTTTTCCATAGAAAATTCCATTTCCGCCATTTTTTGGCTGAAAAAACACGAGTGTTGGAAATCCGATGAGAATCATGGCTTCCAAAAGCGTTCGATCAATCCGTCCCATCATTTTACACACACACAACAGCTGAAGGCCAGCTGAAACAAGAACACGAAGGCTCCACGAGACAAAATTCCTTGTTTTTCCATAGAAAATTCCATTTCCGCCATTTTTTGGCTGAAAAAACACGAGTGTTGGAAATCCGATGAGAATCATGGCTTCCAAAAGCGTTCGATCAATCCGTCCCATCATTTTACACACCACAACAGCCTGAAGGGACCCTGAAACAAGAACACGAAGGCTCCACGAGACAAAATTCCCTGTTTTTCCATAGAAAATTCCATTTCCGCCATTTTTTGGCTGAAAAAACACGAGTGTTGGAAATCCGATGAGAATCATGGCTTCCAAAAGCGTTCGATCAATCCGTCCCATCATTTTACACACCACACAGCAGCCTGAAGGCCCCTGAAACAAGAACACGAAGGCTCCACGAGACAAAATTCCTTGTTTTTCCATAGAAAATTCCATTTCCGCCATTTTTTGGCTGAAAAAACACGAGTGTTGGAAATCCGATGAGAATCATGGCTTCCAAAAGCGTTCGATCAATCCGTCCCATCATTTTACACACCACACAGCCTGAAGGCCCCTGAAACAAGAACACGAAGGCTCCACGAGACAAAATTCCCTGTTTTTCCATAGAAAATTCCATTTCCCGCCATTTTTTGGCTGAAAAAACACGAGTGTTGGAAATCCGATGAGAATCATGGCTTCCAAAAGCGTTCGATCAATCCGTCCCATCATTTTACACACACAGCTGAAGGCCCCTGAAACAAAACACGAAGGCTCCACGAGACAAAATTCCCTGTTTTTCCATAGAAAATTCCATTTCTGCCATTTTTTGGCTGAAAAAACACGAGTGTTGGAAATCCGATGAGAATCATGGCTTCCAAAAGCGTTCGATCAATCCGTCCCATCATTTTACACACCACAAGCCTGAAGGCCCCTGAAACAAGAACACGAAGGCTCCACGAGACAAAATTCCCTGTTTTTCCATAGAAAATTCCATTTCCTGCCATTTTTTGGCTGAAAAAACACGAGTGTTGGAAATCCGATGAGAATCATGGCTTCCAAAAGCGTTCGATCAATCCGTCCCATCATTTTACACACCACAGCAGCCTGAAGGCCAGCTGAAACAAGAACACGAAGGCTCCACAGACAAAATTCCTTGTTTTTCCATAGAAAATTCCATTTCCGGCCATTTTTTGGCTGAAAAAACACGAGTGTTGGAAATCCGATGAGAATCATGGCTTCCAAAAGCGTTCGATCAATCCGTCCCATCATTTTACACACCACACAGCTGAAGGCCCTGAAACAAGAACACGAAGGCTCCACGAGACAAAATTCCTGTTTTTCCATAGAAAATTCCATTTCCTCGCCATTTTTTGGCTGAAAAAACACGAGTGTTGGAAATCCGATGAGAATCATGGCTTCCAAAAGCGTTCGATCAATCCGTCCCATCATTTTACACACCACAAGCAGCCTGAAGGCCCCTGAAACAAGAACACGAAGGCTCCTGAGACAAAATTCCCTGTTTTTCCATAGAAAATTCCATTTCGCCATTTTTTGGCTGAAAAAACACGAGGGTTGGAAATCCGATGAGAATCATGGCTTCCAAAAGCGTTCGATCAATCCGTCCCATCATTTTACACACCACAGCAGCTTGAAGGCCAGCTGAAACAAGAACACGAAGGCTCCACGAGACAAAATTCCCTGTTTTTCCATAGAAAATTCCATTTCCGCCATTTTTTGGCTGAAAAAACACGAGTGTTGGAAATCCGATGAGAATCATGGCTTCCAAAAGCGTTCGATCAATCCGTCCCATCATTTTACACACCACAGCCTGAAGGCCCCCTGAAACAAGAACACGAAGGCTCCACGAGACAAAATTCCCTGTTTTTCCATAGAAAATTCCATTTCGCCATTTTTTGGCTGAAAAAACACGAGTGTTGGAAATCCGATGAGAATCATGGCTTCCAAAAGCGTTCGATCAATCCGTCCCATCATTTTACACACCACACAACAGCTGAAGGCCCTGAAACAAGAACACGAAGGCTCCACGAGACAAAATTCCCTGTTTTTCCATAGAAAATTCCATTTCCCGCCATTTTTTGGCTGAAAAAACACGAGTGTTGGAAATCCGATGAGAATCATGGCTTCCAAAAGCGTTCGATCAATCCGTCCCATCATTTTACACACCACAACAGCCGAAGGCCCAGCTGAAACAAGAACACGAAGGCTCCACGAGACAAAATTCCCTGTTTTTCCATAGAAAATTCCATTTCCGCCATTTTTTGGCTGAAAAAACACGAGTGTTGGAAATCCGATGAGAATCATGGCTTCCAAAAGCGTTCGATCAATCCGTCCCATCATTTTACACACACACAGCTGAAGGCCCCTGAAACAAGAACACGAAGGCTCCACGAGACAAAATTCCTGTTTTTCCATAGAAAATTCCATTTCCCGCCATTTTTTGGCTGAAAAAACACGAGTGTTGGAAATCCGATGAGAATCATGGCTTCCAAAAGCGTTCGATCAATCCGTCCCATCATTTTACACACCACAGCAGCTGAAGGCCAGCTGAAACAAGAACACGAAGGCTCCACGAGACAAAATTCCTGTTTTTCCATAGAAAATTCCATTTTCCCGCCATTTTTTGGCTGAAAAAACACGAGTGTTGGAAATCCGATGAGAATCATGGCTTCCAAAACGTTCGATCAATCCGTCCCATCATTTTACACACCACAACAGCCTGAAGGCCCAACTGAAACAAGAACACGAAGGCTCCACGAGACAAAATTCCCTGTTTTTCCATAGAAAATTCCATTTCCCGCCATTTTTTGGCTGAAAAAACACGAGTGTTGGAAATCCGATGAGAATCATGGCTTCCAAAAGCGTTCGATCAATCCGTCCCATCATTTTACACACACCACAACAGCCTGAAGGCCAGCTGAAACAAGAACACGAAGGCTCCACGAGACAAAATTCCCTGTTTTTCCATAGAAAATTCCATTTCCGCCATTTTTTGGCTGAAAAAACACGAGTGTTGGAAATCCGATGAGAATCATGGCTTCCAAAAGCGTTCGATCAATCCGTCCCATCATTTTACACACCACAGCAGCCTGAAGGCCCCCTGAAACAAGAACACGAAGGCTCCACAGAGAAAATTCCCTGTTTTTCCATAGAAAATTCCATTTTCCGCCATTTTTTGGCTGAAAAAAACACGAGTGTTGGAAATCCGATGAGAATCATGGCTTCCAAAAGCGTTCGATCAATCCGTCCCATCATTTTACACACCACAACAGCCTGAAGGCCCCTGAAACAAGAACACGAAGGCTCCACAGACAAAATTCCTGTTTTTCCATAGAAAATTCCATTTCCGCCATTTTTTGGCTGAAAAAACACGAGTGTTGGAAATCCGATGAGAATCATGGCTTCCAAAAGCGTTCGATCAATCCGTCCCATCATTTTACACACCACACAGAAAGCTGAAGGCCCCTGAAACAAGAACACGAAGGCTCCACGAGACAAAATTCCTTGTTTTTCCATAGAAAATTCCCATTTTCCGCCATTTTTTGGCTGAAAAAACACGAGTGTTGGAAATCCGATGAGAATCATGGCTTCCAAAAGCGTTCGATCAATCCGTCCCATCATTTTACACACCACAACAGCCTGAAGGCCAGCTGAAACAAGAACACGAAGGCTCCACGAGACAAAATTCCTGTTTTTCCATAGAAAATTCCATTTCCTGCCATTTTTTGGCTGAAAAAACACGAGTGTTGGAAATCCGATGAGAATCATGGCTTCCAAAAGCGTTCGATCAATCCGTCCCATCATTTTACACACCACACCAGCCTGAAGGACCCCTGAAACAAGAACACGAAGGCTCCACGAGACAAAATTCCCTGTTTTTCCATAGAAAATTCCATTTTCCGCCATTTTTTGGCTGAAAAAACACGAGTGTTGGAAATCCGATGAGAATCATGGCTTCCAAAAGCGTTCGATCAATCCGTCCCATCATTTTACACACCACAACAGCCTGAAGGCCCCTGAAACAAGAACACGAAGGCTCCACGAGACAAAATTCCTGTTTTTCCATAGAAAATTCCATTTCGCCATTTTTTGGCTGAAAAAACACGAGTGTTGGAAATCCGATGAGAATCATGGCTTCCAAAAGCGTTCGATCAATCCGTCCCATCATTTTACACACACACAAGCAGCCTGAAGGCCAGCTGAAACAAGAACACGAAGGCTCCACGAGACAAAATTCCTGTTTTTCCATAGAAAATTCCATTTCCGCCATTTTTTGGCTGAAAAAACACGAGTGTTGGAAATCCGATGAGAATCATGGCTTCCAAAAGCGTTCGATCAATCCGTCCCATCATTTTACACACCACAACCCCTGAAGGACCCCTGAAACAAGAACACGAAGGCTCCACGAGACAAAATTCCTGTTTTTCCATAGAAAATTCCATTTCCCGCCATTTTTTGGCTGAAAAAACACGAGTGTTGGAAATCCGATGAGAATCATGGCTTCCAAAAGCGTTCGATCAATCCGTCCCATCATTTTACACACCACAAGCAGCCTGAAGGCCCCTGAAACAAGAACACGAAGGCTCCACGAGACAAAATTCCTTGTTTTTCCATAGAAAATTCCATTTCCGCCATTTTTTGGCTGAAAAAACACGAGTGTTGGAAATCCGATGAGAATCATGGCTTCCAAAAGCGTTCGATCAATCCGTCCCCATCATTTTACACACCACAGCAGCCTGAAGGCCAGCTGAAACAAGAACACGAAGGCTCCACGAGACAAAATTCCCTGTTTTTCCATAGAAAATTCCATTTCTGCCATTTTTTGGCTGAAAAAACACGAGTGTTGGAAATCCGATGAGAATCATGGCTTCCAAAAGCGTTCGATCAATCCGTCCCATCATTTTACACACCACAACAACCTGAAGGACCCCTGAAACAAGAACACGAAGGCTCCACGAGACAAAATTCCTTTTTCCATAGAAAATTCCCTTTCCGGCCATTTTTTGGCTGAAAAAACACGAGTGTTGGAAATCCGATGAGAATCATGGCTTCCAAAAGCGTTCGATCAATCCCGTCCCATCATTTTACACACACACAGCAGCTGAAGGCCCCCTGAAACAAGAACACGAAGGCTCCACGACAAAGACAAAATTCCCTGTTTTTCCATAGAAAATTCCATTTCCGCCATTTTTTGGCTGAAAAAACACGAGTGTTGGAAATCCGATGAGAATCATGGCTTCCAAAAGCGTTCGATCAATCCGTCCCATCATTTTACACACCACGGCAGCTGAAGGCCCCTGAAACAAGAACACGAAGGCTCCACGAGACAAAATTCCTGTTTTTCCATAGAAAATTCCATTTCCTGCCATTTTTTGGCTGAAAAAACACGAGTGTTGGAAATCCGATGAGAATCATGGCTTCCAAAAGCGTTCGATCAATCCGTCCCATCATTTTACACACACACAACAGACTGAAGGCCCCACTGAAACAAGAACACGAAGGCTCCACGAGACAAAATTCCAAAATTGTTTTTCCATAGAAAATTCCATTTCCGCCATTTTTTGGCTGAAAAAACACGAGTGTTGGAAATCCGATGAGAATCATGGCTTCCAAAAGCGTTCGATCAATCCGTCCCATCATTTTACACACCACAGCAGCCTGAAGGCCAGCTGAAACAAGAACACGAAGGCTCCACAGACAAAATTCCCTGTTTTTCCATAGAAAATTCCATTTCGCCATTTTTTGGCTGAAAAAACACGAGTGTTGGAAATCCGATGAGAATCATGGCTTCCAAAAGCGTTCGATCAATCCGTCCCATCATTTTACACACCACAAGCAGCTGAAGGCCCTGAAACAAGAACACGAAGGCTCCACGAGACAAAATTCCTTGTTTTTCCATAGAAAATTCCCATTTTCCGCCATTTTTTGGCTGAAAAAACACGAGTGTTGGAAATCCGATGAGAATCATGGCTTCCAAAAGCGTTCGATCAATCCGTCCCATCATTTTACACACCACAAAGAGCTGAAGGCCAGCTGAAACAAGAACACGAAGGCTCCACGAGACAAAATTCCCTGTTTTTCCATAGAAAATTCCATTTCCGCCATTTTTTGGCTGAAAAAACACGAGTGTTGGAAATCCGATGAGAATCATGGCTTCCAAAAGCGTTCGATCAATCCGTCCCATCATTTTACACACACAACAGCTGAAGGCCCTGAAACAAGAACACGAAGGCTCCACGAGACAAAATTCCCTGTTTTTCCATAGAAAATTCCATTTCCGCCATTTTTTGGCTGAAAAAACACGAGTGTTGGAAATCCGATGAGAATCATGGCTTCCAAAAGCGTTCGATCAATCCGTCCCATCATTTTACACACCACACAGCAGCTGAAGGCCAGCTGAAACAAGAACACGAAGGCTCCACGAGACAAAATTCCCTGTTTTTCCATAGAAAATTCCCTTTCCGGCCATTTTTTGGCTGAAAAAACACGAGTGTTGGAAATCCGATGAGAATCATGGCTTCCAAAAGCGTTCGATCAATCCGTCCCATCATTTTACACACCACACCAGCCTGAAGGCCCCCTGAAACAAGAACACGAAGGCTCCACGAGACAAAATTCCTGTTTTTCCATAGAAAATTCCATTTCCGCCATTTTTTGGCTGAAAAAACACGAGTGTTGGAAATCCGATGAGAATCATGGCTTCCAAAAGCGTTCGATCAATCCGTCCCATCATTTTACACACCACAACGAAGGCCTGAAGGCCCCTGGAAACAAGAACACGAAGGCTCCACGAGACAAAATTCCCCTGTTTTTCCATAGAAAATTCCATTTCCGCCATTTTTTGGCTGAAAAAACACGAGTGTTGGAAATCCGATGAGAATCATGGCTTCCAAAAGCGTTCGATCAATCCGTCCCATCATTTTACACACCACGGCAGCTGAAGGCCCCCTGAAACAAGAACACGAAGGCTCCACGAGACAAAATTCCCTGTTTTTCCATAGAAAATTCCATTTCCTGCCATTTTTTGGCTGAAAAAACACGAGTGTTGGAAATCCGATGAGAATCATGGCTTCCAAAAGCGTTCGATCAATCCGTCCCATCATTTTACACACCACAGCCTGAAGGCCCTGAAACAAGAACACGAAGGCTCCACAGACAAAATTCCTGTTTTTCCATAGAAAATTCCATTTCCTGCCATTTTTTGGCTGAAAAAACACGAGTGTTGGAAATCCGATGAGAATCATGGCTTCCAAAAGCGTTCGATCAATCCGTCCCATCATTTTACACACCACAACAGCCTGAAGGCCCCCTGAAACAAGAACACGAAGGCTCCACGAGACAAAATTCCCTGTTTTTCCATAGAAAATTCCATTTCCGCCATTTTTGGCTGAAAAAACACGAGTGTTGGAAATCCGATGAGAATCATGGCTTCCAAAAGCGTTCGATCAATCCGTCCCATCATTTTACACACCACAACAGCCTGAAGGCCCCCTGAAACAAGAACACGAAGGCTCCACGAGACAAAATTCCCTGTTTTTCCATAGAAAATTCCATTTCCGCCATTTTTTGGCTGAAAAAACACGAGTGTTGGAAATCCGATGAGAATCATGGCTTCCAAAAGCGTTCGATCAATCCGTCCCATCATTTTACACACCACAGCAGGCTGAAGGCCCCTGAAACAAGAACACGAAGGCTCCACGAGACAAAATTTCCCTGTTTTTCCATAGAAAATTCCATTTCCGCCATTTTTGGCTGAAAAAACACGAGTGTTGGAAATCCGATGAGAATCATGGCTTCCAAAAGCGTTCGATCAATCCGTCCCATCATTTTACACACCACAAGCACTTTGAAGGCCCTGAAACAAGAACACGAAGGCTCCACAGACAAAATTCCTTGTTTTTCCATAGAAAATTCCCTTTCCGGCCATTTTTTGGCTGAAAAAACACGAGTGTTGGAAATCCGATGAGAATCATGGCTTCCAAAAGCGTTCGATCAATCCGTCCCATCATTTTACACACCACAACAGCCTGAAGGCCAGCTGAAACAAGAACACGAAGGCTCCACGAGACAAAATTCCCTGTTTTTCCATAGAAAATTCCATTTCCGCCATTTTTTGGCTGAAAAACGAGTGTTGGAAATCCGATGAGAATCATGGCTTCCAAAAGCGTTCGATCAATCCGTCCCATCATTTTACACACCACAACAGCTGAAGGCCCCCTGAAACAAGAACACGAAGGCTCCACGAGACAAAATTCCCTGTTTTTCCATAGAAAATTCCATTTCCCGCCATTTTTTGGCTGAAAAAACACGAGTGTTGGAAATCCGATGAGAATCATGGCTTCCAAAAGCGTTCGATCAATCCGTCCCATCATTTTACACACACACCACAAGCGAAGCCTGAAGGGAAAATTCCCCTGAAACAAGAACACGAAGGCTCCACGAGACAAAATTCCTGTTTTTCCATAGAAAATTCCATTTCCCGCCATTTTTTGGCTGAAAAAACACGAGTGTTGGAAATCCGATGAGAATCATGGCTTCCAAAAGCGTTCGATCAATCCGTCCCATCATTTTACATACTACAGCAGCCTGAAGGCCAGCTGAAACAAGAACACGAAGGCTCCACAGAGAAAATTCCCTGTTTTTCCATAGAAAATTCCCTTTCCGGCCTTTTTTTGGCTGAAAAAACACGAGTGTTGGAAATCCGATGAGAATCATGGCTTCCAAAAGCGTTCGATCAATCCGTCCCATCATTTTACACACACACACAGCCATAGAAAATTGAAGGCCCCTGAAACAAGAACACGAAGGCTCCACGAGACAAAATTCCTGTTTTTCCATAGAAAATTCCATTTCCGCCATTTTTTGGCTGAAAAAACACGAGTGTTGGAAATCCGATGAGAATCATGGCTTCCAAAAGCGTTCGATCAATCCGTCCCATCATTTTACACACCACACCAGCCTGAAGGCCAGCTGAAACAAGAACACGAAGGCTCCACGAGACAAAATTCCTGTTTTTCCATAGAAAATTCCATTTCCCGCCATTTTTTGGCTGAAAAAACACGAGTGTTGGAAATCCGATGAGAATCATGGCTTCCAAAAGCGTTCGATCAATCCGTCCCATCATTTTACACACCACAACAGCCTGAAGGCCACCCTGAAACAAGAACACGAAGGCTCCACGAGACAAAATTCCTGTTTTTCCATAGAAAATTCCATTTCCCGCCATTTTTTGGCTGAAAAAACACGAGTGTTGGAAATCCGATGAGAATCATGGCTTCCAAAAGCGTTCGATCAATCCGTCCCATCATTTTACACACCACACAGCCTGAAGGCCCCTGAAACAAGAACACGAAGGCTCCACGAGACAAAATTCCCTGTTTTTCCATAGAAAATTCCATTTCCAGCCATTTTTTGGCTCAAAAACACGAGTGTGGGAAATCCGATGAGAATCATGGCTTCCAAAAGCGTTCGATCAATCCGTCCCATCATTTTACACACCACAACAGCCTGAAGGCCAGCTGAAACAAGAACACGAAGGCTCCACGAGACAAAATTCCCTGTTTTTCCATAGAAAATTCCATTTCCGCCATTTTTTGGCTGAAAAAACACGAGTGTTGGAAATCCGATGAGAATCATGGCTTCCAAAAGCGTTCGATCAATCCGTCCCATCATTTTACACACCACAACAGCTGAAGGCCCTGAAACAAGAACACGAAGGCTCCCTGAGACAAAATTCCCTGTTTTTCCATAGAAAATTCCATTTCGGCCATTTTTTGGCTGAAAAAACACGAGTGTTGGAAATCCGATGAGAATCATGGCTTCCAAAAGCGTTCGATCAATCCGTCCCATCATTTTACACACCACAACAGCCTGAAGGACCCCTGAAACAAGAACACGAAGGCTCCACGAGACAAAATTCCTGTTTTTCCATAGAAAATTCCATTTCTGCCATTTTTTGGCTGAAAAAACACGAGTGTTGGAAATCCGATGAGAATCATGGCTTCCAAAAGCGTTCGATCAATCCGTCCCATCATTTTACACACCACAGCAGCTGAAGGCCCTGAAACAAGAACACGAAGGCTCCACGAGACAAAATTCCTGTTTTTCCATAGAAAATTCCATTTCCCGCCATTTTTTGGCTGAAAAAACACGAGTGTTGGAAATCCGATGAGAATCATGGCTTCCAAAAGCGTTCGATCAATCCGTCCCATCATTTTACACACCACACGGCAGTCCCATGAAGGCCCTGAAACAAGAACACGAAGGCTCCACGAGACAAAATTCCTGTTTTTCCATAGAAAATTCCATTTCCGCCATTTTTTGGCTGAAAAAACACGAGTGTTGGAAATCCGATGAGAATCATGGCTTCCAAAAGCGTTCGATCAATCCGTCCCATCATTTTACACACCAGTGTTGGCAGCCTGAAGGCCCCTGAAACAAGAACACGAAGGCTCCACGAGACAAAATTCCCTGTTTTTCCATAGAAAATTCCATTTTCCGCCATTTTTTGGCTGAAAAAACACGAGTGTTGGAAATCCGATGAGAATCATGGCTTCCAAAAGCGTTCGATCAATCCGTCCCATCATTTTACACACCACAACAGCAGCCTGAAAGGCCGCTGAAACAAGAACACGAAGGCTCCACGAGACAAAATTCCTGTTTTTCCATAGAAAATTCCATTTCCGCCATTTTTTGGCTGAAAAAACACGAGTGTTGGAAATCCGATGAGAATCATGGCTTCCAAAAGCGTTCGATCAATCCGTCCCATCATTTTACACACCCACAGCAGCTGAAGGCCCAGCTGAAACAAGAACACGAAGGCTCCACGAGACAAAATTCCCGAAGGCTCCACGAGACAAAATTGTTTTTCCATAGAAAATTCCCTTTCCGGCCTTTTTTTGGCTGAAAAAACACGAGTGTTGGAAATCCGATGAGAATCATGGCTTCCAAAAGCGTTCGATCAATCCGTCCCATCATTTTACACACCACAGCAGCTGAAGGCCCCTGAAACAAGAACACGAAGGCTCCACGAGACAAAATTCCCTGTTTTTCCATAGAAAATTCCATTTCTGCCATTTTTTGGCTGAAAAAACACGAGTGTTGGAAATCCGATGAGAATCATGGCTTCCAAAAGCGTTCGATCAATCCGTCCCATCATTTTACACACCACCACAGCCTGAAGGCCCTGAAACAAGAACACGAAGGCTCCACGAGACAAAATTCCCTGTTTTTCCATAGAAAATTCCATTTTCCCGCCATTTTTTGGCTGAAAAAACACGAGTGTTGGAAATCCGATGAGAATCATGGCTTCCAAAAGCGTTCGATCAATCCGTCCCATCATTTTACACACCACAGCTGTTTTTGAAGGCCCTGAAACAAGAACACGAAGGCTCCACGAGACAAAATTCCCTGTTTTTCCATAGAAAATTCCATTTCCGCCATTTTTTGGCTGAAAAAACACGAGTGTTGGAAATCCGATGAGAATCATGGCTTCCAAAAGCGTTCGATCAATCCGTCCCATCATTTTACACACCACAACAGCCTGAAGGCCAGCTGAAACAAGAACACGAAGGCTCCACGAGACAAAATTCCCTGTTTTTCCATAGAAAATTCCATTTCCGCCATTTTTTGGCTGAAAAAACACGAGTGTTGGAAATCCGATGAGAATCATGGCTTCCAAAAGCGTTCGATCAATCCGTCCCATCATTTTACACACCACGCAGCCTGAAGGCCCCTGAAACAAGAACACGAAGGCTCCACGAGACAAAATTCCCTGTTTTTCCATAGAAAATTCCATTTCCCGCCATTTTTTGGCTGAAAAAACACGAGTGTTGGAAATCCGATGAGAATCATGGCTTCCAAAAGCGTTCGATCAATCCGTCCCATCATTTTACACACCACAACAGCTGAAGGCCCTGAAACAAGAACACGAAGGCTCCACGAGACAAAATTCCCTGTTTTTCCATAGAAAATTCCATTTCCGCCATTTTTTGGCTGAAAAAACACGAGTGTTGGAAATCCGATGAGAATCATGGCTTCCAAAAGCGTTCGATCAATCCGTCCCATCATTTTACACACCACAACAGCCTGAAGGACCCCTGAAACAAGAACACGAAGGCTCCACAGAGAAAATTCCCTGTTTTTCCATAGAAAATTCCATTTCCTGCCATTTTTTGGCTGAAAAAACACGAGTGTTGGAAATCCGATGAGAATCATGGCTTCCAAAAGCGTTCGATCAATCCGTCCCATCATTTTACACACCACAGCAGCCTGAAGGCCAGCTGAAACAAGAACACGAAGGCTCCACGAGACAAAATTCCCTTGTTTTTCCATAGAAAATTCCATTTCCGCCATTTTTTGGCTGAAAAAACACGAGTGTTGGAAATCCGATGAGAATCATGGCTTCCAAAAGCGTTCGATCAATCCGTCCCATCATTTTACACACCACACAGCTGAAGGCCCTGAAACAAGAACACGAAGGCTCCACGAGACAAAATTCCCGTTTTTCCATAGAAAATTCCATTTCCCGCCATTTTTTGGCTGAAAAAACACGAGTGTTGGAAATCCGATGAGAATCATGGCTTCCAAAAGCGTTCGATCAATCCGTCCCATCATTTTACACACCACAGCCTGAAGGCCCCCTGAAACAAGAACACGAAGGCTCCACAGACAAAATT